>CM070515.1:21313411-21694896 GCA_036346375.1 Guadua angustifolia
TCTGGGAGCCGGATCACAACATGAGATGGCAGGAGGATGGGACCCTAACAAGTGGTATCAGCCATGGTCTCAAACCCGAACATCTCTAGAAGATCACACAAAGATAGGGATAAAGGTCCGATATGTGATGGGGAGATTGTTGGGTTTAGTCCCACATCTGATATTGGTGATGGGGAGCACAACATAAAAGGTGGAGGCATCTTCACCCATTAGGCTAGTCTTTGGGTTGAGTTGGGCCAGACCTTGGTTGTGGCCTCGTATGGGCCAATGGATGTGGAAGACTGGCCGAGACCTGTGTTGGTCTCTGGGAGCCGACCATCATGGGCCATGAGATGGCAGGAGCGTAGAAGGACCTTAACAAGGGTATCGTGAGCCATGGTCTCAAACCCTAACGCCTCTAGAAGATCACACAGATAGGGACAAGGGTCCGAGTGTGATGGGGAGATTGTTGGGTTTAGTCCCACATCGATATTATGGGGGAGCACAACTTAAAAGGTGGAGGCATCTCTCACCCATCGCTAGTCTTTTGGGTTGAGTTGGGCCAGACCTTGGTTGTGGCTCGTTGGGCTAATAGATAAATGTCGCGGCCCTTAATTTCCACTGATTCGACACTCAGGTATACCGCATTAGTCCAGATCACGCTTAGTACACACAGATAAACAAAGTTGAAGTACCACAATCATACACGCCGAATTAAATATTAAAGTACTTCAAGCATAATATAGTCGAAGTTACATGACCTTATGGTCGCCTTTACAATAATTCACACGCAGTATGCGATAAATATCATCAGCATTCAAATTCATTCAATGAAGCAAAATACGCTAACGGAACCATTCCTAACCACAAAGCATCGAAAAGTGCTCAATCCTTAATCCTCTCGCCTTCGATTTAACTCTTCATTCCAGTCGTCACCGCTTCTCTTCTTCTTCTCGAGGTTTTTGTCGATGCAAGGGTGAGTATACAACATACTCAACAAGTCATGCACAATGCAGTGTCTATTACTACATGCATGGCTTATTCCAAGTGAAGGCTTAATTGGTTATTTTGCATAAAGTGTTGTTTTTTAAACAGATAATCATATTAGATTTAAAGCGCGTAAAACCAATATTATTATTATTTAATTTCTCAATTTTTTTCCAAGAGTTTTGGCACACGCCCTAGTTTCATTCACACGCCTTTTTGGCACACACCACCCATTCCATATTTTCATTTTGAAAATCTACCCCTTGACTGAATCACCGAGCAATGTCCAAGCATCGTGACACGCTTATTCAATAGATTCACACACACACTTCTGCAGAGGCTGTACACTTTACCCACAGGATACAGCTGTTCACCACACAAAGTATTGATTGCAACAAAGTCTTTCAGAGACTAACATTTAACCGATGAACCTCTCCGCATTTCCCTTCTAACACTCCCTCACACGAGCCAAGTTTAGACAGGCAAGTATCGCTGAATGGGTACCAAGTCCGTAGCATTGTGTACACGCTTCCCCATAGCTTGCACCGGTGTGCACCGTCACCCCGAGGTTTCAAAGGAAAGAGGTTAGAAACCTACTTAACTAGGTCCGCCCCATTCCGGACAAGTGGTTGTACACGGAACTCAGCTTCAAAGGCTTGCAAGGTTAAGTCCTTAACCGCCCTGCAAGACGTCCATTTTATACAACTCGCACACAGCCTTCACAATCTTTCACATACCCATTGCCACACAGCCCACTTCGCACGAAGCCTTCTTGCCACTTGCCCCGGCCCAAACATTTCCCACCCCACTTCACATTTAAGCAACACATGCCATTTTCCACACTTTTCATGAATAGCACCACACAGTGACTATCCTAATCCATCGTGATGACATCATCGCACTTTTACAAAAAATGCGCTCCATAATTGTTTAGGCAATATTCATTTGCTATTTTGAAATTCATTCATCGCACAAGCCTGACTAAGCAACTATCACGGTCTCAGCCTCCCGTGTTGGCGCTATATTAATAACCAACATATTAAACATCTTAGGGTGGACAAGGATTTCAGGGTATGCAAACATTATAATCAAGGTGGCATAACAAGTTTGGCTTTTAACTACCATTTCCCAATTTAATCAAAAGTGATTGTACTTAACATAGCATGCAATATGGAAATCAAAATACACTTTAAAACTAGGCGCGAAAATGATCAAAGCATGACTTGCCTTCAAGAGGAGTTGGTTCTCGTCGAGGTTCTCGCGACGGTCTTCAAATTCTCCTCGCGAAACCCGCGACTGAGTCTACTCTTGACAAGCAATCACACAATCAACACACTATACAGACAGCAAGATAAATTCTAAAAATAAAATAAAAATCACCAATAAATAGTTCACATTTTTACAAATTTTGGGCACTGGATTCACTCAAATCCGAAAGTTAAAATGCAAAAGTTATAGCCTTTACAATATTCTGAAAATTCATAAAAGAATAAACCGAATTAATCCTCTATTTTCCACCGATTTTCCGCTGATTTTCCTCCGCTGACGACGCAGCGTCGGCACCAGAGCGAACCACGCCGCTTCCTCGCCACCGACCAAGGCCCGATGACGCCACGACGTTGAAGACGACCGGGCGGCTCTAATCGATAAGTGGCTCATGGTCAAAGGTTGTTTCGACCCACATGTCGCCGATCGACACGCTGCCGAGGAAGCATCAAGCCACGATGCATCGCTTCCGACCGCCGGATTCGGATCGACGACGGCAAGAGCTACCCGAGCGGTTCATCGTTATTATGCCCTACGTGGCATTTTTGGGCGCTTGATGAAGATCGACGGCCGGGAGAGCTCGCGAACCGCCAAGGAGAAGCGGTGGTGCTTGCCGCCGAGTTGAAGAAGACGACACCGGGCGACGGCGCTTATGGTCTCTCTCCATGAATGAAGTGACCACACGGACGCCGCTTGTCTTGGTGAACCTTGAGGAGGTCTCGACGGCGGTGGAGCGGCGAACACTGGCCAACATTAAGAAAACCGCAGGGAAGAGTAGCTAATACGGCGAAGCACGAGAGGGCTACCGATGGATGGCCGAGTGAACGAGAGATGAGGGGAAATGACCGAGGGAAGTGCTGAGCTCGGTGATATACTTCACTCACTCGTGACATGCCTCTGATAGCGCCAGACGATCTCTTGACACACGATCTTTCTAGGCCAATCATGAGCATGCAGCAAGTGCAACGGTTCAGCCACGAGATCGATGGCGACCATGTCGCCCGTCCGATCAAGATCTGACTATGAGCAGAGCGGCATTAGGGTTTTTTCTCAGGAAAGCACAAGTTGTTGGGCCGCCCAACATCTGTAGCTAAGGAATTTCAGACTTTACTTAATAAAAATAAACATAGAATTCAAAGTAATTGTTTAGGGCACTAAAATATTCAAAAATTCTAGAAAATTCTAGAAAATATTTTAGAGCATTTTGAGCCTAAATAAAATATTAGTTTTAATTTTTGATAATTATATTTTCTGATATTTAATTACCCAAAGAAAAAATGATATAAATAAATTCCAATTAAATCCAATAAATCCCAAAAAAATTAGATAAATTCCATTAAATGCAATTAAATGCAAATAAAGGTTGATTAATTCACAAAAATTCAAATAACTCCAAAATTTAAAATCTGCCAAAATTTCGATGTTACAAACCCTACTCTCTTTTTAATGTAATCTCGCCCCTAGATTCGAGGCTTAACTATAGAATAGGTTTGGGAATTTTTTCAGATCTTCCTCTCGCTCTCAAGTGGCTTCACTTTCTGTGGTTGCTCCAATCCAACTCTCAGTAAACGGGTTGTCTTGTTCCTCTGCTCCGATCCATTGCATCCGTAATTTTATTTGCTGTTTCTTGTAAGTCAAGTCTTCCAGTAGTTCAACTTCTTCTAGTGATGTTTGTTCTTCGCACTCTGGAGACATTTCTTGAGTTGCTATACATGAAAAACATTGTGCACTTCTCGCTAGTGACCGCGGTAACTCGAGTTGGTATGCGATCATTTCTTACTACCGATGATCTTAAATGGCCCTACATATCTTGGCGCAAGTTTACCCTTTTTGTGAAACCTCTCGACTCCCCTTAAGCGGTGTAACTCGAGATACACGTAATCTTCCTGTTCAAACTCAAATCTCTACGGCGGTTGTCTCACAGTAGCTTTTCCTGTTTTGATTGTGCAATCTTTAATCTTTCTCTCGATCAAGGTATTTGCTCTTCTGGCTCCAAGTATATGTCCGTCCAAGATACGACGCCACCAGCTCTCATTCCAATTTAACGGCGCCCTACAAGGTCGCACTCATACAATGCTTCAAAAGGTGACATCTCAAGACTTGCCTCGATAGTCGTTGTTGTAACTAAACTCCGCGATATGGCAAACATTTATCCCAAGTTGATGTATATGCTAACGCACAAGCTCTCAACATATCTTCTAATATCCGGTTGACTCTTTTTCCGGCTCCCATCTGCTTGTGGGTGGTAAGTCAGATCGAATTCAAAGGGTGCCCATTGTCAGATGCGCTTTATCCCAAAATCTTGAGGTAAATTGGGTACTCTGTCTCGATATTTATCTTCTTTGGCACACCATGTAAGCAAACGATCCTTGCCATATATAACTCAACTAACTTATCTCCCGAATAGGTTGTCTTTACCGGTATGAAATGCGCGACCTTAGTCAACCGATCCACGATGACCCATATGGAGTCATAACCTCCTTGCGCCCTGGCAATCCGTAATGAAATCCATTCCGATTTCTTCCCATTTCCACTCCGTATTTTCAATGGTATCGCAGCAGCTCTCGCCGTCTCCTCGATGCATAGCTTTGACTCTCGGGCATACATCACATAGTGCTACGTGTTCAAGAACCTCCTTTCATATTCGCCACCGTAATCTTTCTTTCAAATCTTGATACATTTTTGCACTTCTCGGTGAATCGAATACTTGGAGTCATGAGCCTCCCCAATATTAATCGCCTAATTCCTTTTTGTTAGGTACGCAAATACGCCTCTTTCATCCACAACGCATCGCGTGTTCGTCCAACTTGAAGTCTTTTGCGTGGCCTTCCTCCATCTTGGCCTTGATTCGCTTGACCTTCTCATCATTCTTTCCGACCTTCTAATCTGATCTCCCAAAATAGGTTTTACTTAATGCGGCTACTTAATCCCTTTTGAACAACTTCCAATTTCAATTTCAAGGTCCCTACACAATTCTCCCGACTTTCTTCCACCTTCGAATTTAGACCATGACTTTTCTCGACTCAGTGCATCACCACCACGCTATCTTTGCCGGATGATAATGGATACCCATGTTGTAATCTCTTGATTAGCTCTAACCATCTCCTTTGTCTCATGTTTAGATCGGATTGGGTGAAAATATATTTAAGGCTTTTATGGTCTCAGATACACCTCACATCTCTGCCAATGAGATAGTGACGCCATATCTTCAAGGCAAGGCACTACAATGCCCGCTAATTCCAGATCATGCGCCTGTAATTCCTTCATGTGGCCTTAATTGCCTTGATGCATAGGCTACTACCTTTCCGCTTTTGCATTAACACGATCCGAAGTCTCTGGCGTGATGCATCACAAGAGATATCGAACTCGATGCACATCCGTTGAATTAACACCTGTACGACGCCTACCGCTTCAACTCTTGAAAACTCCTTTCACAATCCCAGGTCCAAACAAACTTTTTCCTTCTTTAACAATTATGTAATTGGTCTAGCAATTGTTTAAAATCCTTCTATAAATCGGGCGTAATAACCACCATTCCTAGGAAACTCCGAACTTGCTAAACCGTCTCTGGCGATTCTCCCAATGTAGCACTCGCCTCAACTTTGCTTGGTCCATCATGATTCCTTCAAGAATCATGACATGCCCTAAGAAATCTACCTTACTTTTCCGTAAATCGATTTACTAAACTTGGCATACAACCGCTGTTCCTTAGCTTTTTTCCAAAGATTAATCTCAAATGTTGGGCGTGTTCTTCATTCGCCCTGAATAAACCAAAATATCATCGATGAACACCACTCACAAATTTATCTAAGTACCCATGAATACTTTGTCTATTAAGTTCATAAAGTATGTCATGCTTTGTCAATCCAAATGACATAACCGTGAACTCATAATATCCATATCTTGAAGAAAACGCGGTCTTGGGTATGTCTTCTGTCTTGATTCTTAACTGGTGATATCCTGACCTGAGGTCGATTTTGGAGAATACTCCCGCTTCCTCTCAATTGATCGAAAAGATCATCTATTCGGGTAAACGGTATTTATTCTTTATTGTCACTTCATTATGCGCCGATAGTCTATACACATCCGAAAGCTCCCATCCTTTTTCTTAACAAATGTAACCTGCTTCCCAAGGTGACGAGCTTGGTCCGATGAATCCTTTTTCCAATAACTCCTCAACTGCTTTCTTCATCTCTACCAATTCTCTGTAGGGACATTCGATATGGTCTTTGCTATCGGTGCTGCCTCCTGCACTAAGTCAATTACTTAACTCTATGTTTCTATCTGTGGCATTCCCTGTAATTCCTCGTGAAAAACATCCTCGGTATTCATCGACTAACGGTACATCTCTTTATAATCGACAGCTTCCAAATTGTTTGCTAGGGTTTGACCTCCTCGAATCGCCAACGCTTGAAATTCTACTTTTCTACCATCCAGGCTCTCAATAGACACAACTCTTTGTCCACAGTCTAATATAGCCTTATGCTTAGTCAACCAATCCATTCCTAGGATAACATCTAGGGTTTGGGTTTCTAGTATAATAAGGTTCGCTAGGAACTCTACTCCTTTTATTAGTAGCTTAACTCCAGAACATCCGACCTTAGAACGGAATTCTGATCCAGGAGATTGAACTAGGAGTGTACTTTTAAGGTTAACAATGTCCGTGTTATTTGTCACAAAGAAAATCTCGAGAAACGAATCAATGTGAAGCTCCCGAATCAAATAACATCAGAGCCGGCACCGAGTTGACTAGGAACTTACCGAGCACGACGTCCGTAGCACTCGACTTCGCCTCATGAGATATGGTTGATTCGCCGTAGAATGTCTCGAGATGTAGCTCCACCAGTGTGTCCCCGCTTCTCCTTGGGTAGGGTCTTAGCGGTGTGTCCTAGGTTGAAGCGCATCAGTCAACCTTTCTTGGGGCATATTGGCTAAATGCCCTGCCCATTGGTGTAGCGCCGCTTTCCGACATTCGCCGATTTCGCCGTTAACAACCTTGACTGGGTCCGAGGGTTTGTCCACCGGTCTTGGCATGGTGGCGTGTCCTCGACAACGCTTCGGGCCGAACCTCGTGAATTGCCGAGGTACCATCCTTGTCTTCTCGGGACCATGGCGTCTTCTGTTGCCGCGCTATGGCGCTATTGCTATCATCCAAATTTCTGGCGCTTGTCCTCTAATATGAGCGCCTTTATTTACCAATTCCTTGAAAGTCCGAAAGTCGTGGGTAATTAACCCCACTTGCAACCCTGTTGAGTCCTTTCATGAAGCGAGATTGCCGTGCCTTTGGGTCACGCCACGCCTCCGGAGCGAGCGCATAGCCGAGTGAATTTATTCAGATAATCTCGCCACGGATCGCCTCCCCGCTTAGCGCCTTCCTTTTTTCGCCCATGATACCTCCCAAGACATGGTAATTGGAAGTCATGAACTCATCCCAAGTAATCTCCTCAAGGGTTCCTCATGATGCAGAAGTTTTCCACCATTCGGAGGTCGCCTCTAGTCAGAGAGGCATAGAGCACCCTCGTGTCCTCACACGGGTTATGTACTTTTCGATAGTCTTTAGCTACCATCCGCTCTAAGGGCGGTATTGCTCGAGAAGGTGGGCGGTCGTGGTCTCATGAATTCAGATAATCTTGAGTACGACGGGCCCATTATTCACAAATTTGATTGTTGGCGCATCGCTCGTGGTTGATTTGTTGCATCACAGCCATCATAGTCCGTGACACTGAGTCTCGGCAAGAAATGCCCTAGATTCGTGATATCCATCGGGCGGTTGCCATGCGGGTGGTGGCGCACTGCCTCGATCAGCCTCGGGCGCCGAATCACGCCTCCCGGCCTCCGCTTGTTAGTAAGTGTTCACCATCCGCTGACATTGCTTCGATGGTTTAGAGATAAGGGGAAAAGAATAGATACGATAGAACTTATACGGGAAACAGTGTAACTAAAAACCATAATCATTCAAGCATAATTAATAATTAGGTATGGTTCTCATATAGTCTAGGGACTATGCACCATACAACCTGCTACAACATCACAAAGAAATTGTTCATTACATCACATCGCATACTAATGTTCGAATAAAAGACGCGACTCAAAACATCCGAAGTCTCAACGCAAAGCTGGCCGCCGACATTCTCGACAAAACATCACCATCGAGCCAACCCGGCTCGCTCGCCGATCACGTAAACCGGCGGTGAGCCTGCATGGGGCAACCGTCTCCCTATGCCCTCCCATCTGTGCAATGGGGCACCACCGGCCGCTGGTCTCAGCGCCTGGCGCTGCTCTCCGGCCTTCCGCTGCCGCCGAAGCTCCATGACGGGCGCTGCTCCTCGCTCAGAAGAGCCTCCTCCAACTCGGGCGATCCTCTCGATCGCGGCATCCGGCCCTCTAGGCCTCCTCTGCCTCCTCCAAGGTGCGACGGCCTCAGCGCCAGAGTCGCGGGCGCCCATCACCTCTCCCCGTGCCGCAAAGAAACCGCCCTGTGCATGATGGCGGCGTTGCCCTCTAGCTCTAAGCGAGCCCGCAGGGTCCACCCGTGTGTGGGTGCACACGGAAGGCGGTATCCCACAGCCTGAGCCGTGGTCCCACTCGATCCGTCAGCAGCACAACCCGGCACACCTCAGATGCCCGCCAGAGCTAGCCTCGCTTACTGTGAGGCGGAGCGACGATTAGCACGCGCGTGTCTCTCGAGCCGCATAAGGTCGAGTCGCCTCCCATCCGCGAGCAATCCTGCTGACTATCCAAGCGAGACTTGTAGAGTGGCTCGGTCGGCTCTCCCAACACTGAGCATCCTCCAGAGCTCCGCCAAGGAGCCTCCGTGACGCCTCCAAAAGAGTGAACCATCCAAGATCTCGCCAACGCAACGGCCAAGAATAAAATTTAAAAGAGTCCAAAAGTAATATCAAAATAAAGAGAGGTATGAAGTAAGAAAGAAGGGATAAGTCAAGATTTCATTAATCATTCTTGTCAAATTTTAGCCTTTAGAATTTAGCTTTTTGTCCTTCTTTACCGGCCCTAACTAGGGTTAAGTCCTACAACAAGATGGCTCGATACTATCCTCGCCGTGCTCCCTCGATTTCACTTGATTCGACACTCAGGTATACCGTACTAGTCCGTGATCACGCTTAGTACACACAGGATAAAACAGTTGAAGTACCACAATCATACACAAATGAATTAAATATTAAAGTACTTCAAGCATAATATAGTCGAAGTTACATGACCTTATGGTCGCCTTTATAATAATTCGCTACGCAGGCGTATAAATATCATCGAAGACAAGTTCATTCAACGAAGCAAAATACGCATGGAACCATTCCTAACCACAAGTTATCGAGTGCGGCTCAACCCTTAATCCTCCGGCCGCCGATTTAACTTCTTCATTCCAGTCATACGCTTTCTTTCTTCTTTTCGAGGTTTTTGTCGATGCAAGGGTGAGTATACAACATACTCAACAAGTCATGCACAATGCGTGTCTATTACTACATGCATGGCTTATTCCAAGGAAGGCTTAATTGGTTATTTTGCATAAAGCGTTGTTGTTTTTAAAATGCATAATCATATTAGATTTAAAGCGGTAAAACCAATATTATTATTATTTAATTTCTCAATTCTTTTTCCAAGAGTTTTGGCACATGTTTCTAGTTTCATTCACAAATTTTTTGGCACACAACCACCCATTCCATATTTTCATTTTGAAAATCTACCCTTGATCAGAATCACCGAAAGTAATGTCCAAGATGTGGGACACTGCTATTCAATAGATTCACACACACACTCAGCAGATGTCAGACACTTTACCCACAGGATGATAATGCTCACCACACAAAGCGATTGATTGCAACAAAGTCTTTCAGAGACTAACATTTAACCGATGAACCCTCCTCACATTTCCTTCTAACACTCCTCACACAGAGCCAAGTTTAGACAGGGCAAGTATCGCTGAATGGGTACCAAGCAGTAGCATTGCACGCTTCCCTACAGCTTGCACCGTGTGCACCGCACACCGAGGTTTCAAAGGAAAGAGGTTAGAAACCTACTTAACTAGGGTCCGCCCCATTCCCGACAAGTGGTTGTACACGAACTCAGGCCAAAGGCTTGCAAGGTTAAGTCCTTAACTCGCCCCGCAAGACGTCCATTTTATACAACTCTGACACGAGCCTTCACAATCTTTCACACACCATTCATCACACACAGCCCACCTCGCACGGCCTTCTTGCCACTTGCCCTTGGCCCAAAACATTTCCCACCCCACTTCACATTTAAGCAACACATGCCATTTTCCACACTTTTCATGAATAGCACCACATGTGACTATCCTAATCCATCGTGATGACATCATCGCACTTTTACAAAAAATGCTGCTCCATAATTGTTTAGGCAATATTCATTTGCTATTTTGAAATTCATTCATCGCATACAAGTTTTATTAAGCAACTATCACTTGTCTAGCCTCCCGTGTTGGCGCCATATTAATAACCAATATATTAAACATCTTAGGGTGGACAAGGATTTGTGGTATGCAAACATTATAATCAAGGTG
Organism: Guadua angustifolia; assembly: GCA_036346375.1. NCBI lineage: Eukaryota > Viridiplantae > Streptophyta > Magnoliopsida > Poales > Poaceae > Guadua > Guadua angustifolia. The sequence continues at coordinate 21,324,183 of CM070515.1, forward strand.
GTATAACAAGTTTGGCTTTTAACTACCATTTCCCAATTTAATCAAAAGTGATTGTACTTAACATAGCATGCAATATGGAAATCAAAATACACTTTTAAAACTAGGCGCAAATGATCAAAGCATGACTTGCCTTCAAGAGGAGTTGGTTCTCGTCGAGGTTCTCAGCGACGGGTCTTCAAATTCTCCTACATTAAACCCTACGACTCTGAGTCTACTCTTAGACAAGCAATCACACAATCAACACACTATACAGACAGCAAGATAAATTCTAAAAATAAAATAAAAATCACCAATAAATAGTTCACATTTTTACAAATTTTGGGCATCGGATTCACTCAAATCCGAAGTTAAAATGCAAAAGTTATAGCCTTTACAATATTCTGAAAATTCATAAAAGAATAAACCGAATTAATCCTCTATTTTCCACCGATTTTCCGGCTGATTTTTCCTCCGCCGACACGGTCGGCACCAGAGCGAACCACGCCGCTCTCGCCATCGACCAGGGTCCGGATGACGCCACGCCGACGCCAAAGACGACCGCGGCGCTTTCCAATCGGCAAGCGGGCTCTGTCTAAGGTTCGACCTTACATGTCGCCGATCGACACGCGCCGAGGAAGCATCAAGCCACGCGATGCACGCGCTTCCCCGACCGCCGGATTCGGATCGACGCCGCAAGAGCTACCCGAGCGGTTCATCGTTATTATGCCCCACGTGGCGCTACTTTGGGCGCTTGATGAAGATCGATGGCCGTGAGAGCTCGCGAAGCGCCGGCGAGAAGAAGTGGTGCTCGTGCCGAGTTGAAGAAGACGACACACGGGCGACGCGCGCTTATGTAGTCTCCTCATGAATGAAGTGACCACACTGACGCGCTTTGTCTTGGTGAACCCGGGGAGGGTCTTGACGCGGTGGGAGAGTGGAAGGAACACGGGCGGGCACAAATGAAAACCGAAGCGCATGGGGGTGAACTAGCTACTGAGCTAGACTCCTGTGCTACCACTGATGGTCGAGCGAGAACGGAGATGAGGCGAAATGACCGAGGGAAGTGCTGAGCTCTGTGGTGTACTCCACTCACTCTGACATGCCCCTCGAGGCGCCGCAAGACGATCTCCCGACACCATCCTTCTAGACCAACTAAGCGAAGCATGGCGGCAATGGCCAGCACAATTCCGATGGCGACTGTTGTGGTTTAACCGTCCGATCAAAATCGGACCAGCAAGGAGCCATGGCGATTAGGGTTTTCTCCTCACATGAAAGCACAAGTTGTTGGGCCTAACAACATCGTAGCTAGGAATTTTCCCGATTTTTTCGAATGAAATAAATACCGAATTCAAAGTAATTGTTTAGGGCACAAAAAATAATCCTAAAAATTCTAGAAAAAGAAAATATTTTCAGAGCATTTTGAGCCTAAATAAAATATTAGTTTTAATTTTTGATAATTATATTTTCTGATATTTAATTACCCAAAGAAAAATGATATAAATAAATTCCAATTAAATCCAATAAATCCCAAAAAAATTAGATAAATTCCATTAAATGCAATTAAATGCAAATAAAGGTTGATTAATTCACAAAAATTCAAATAACTCCAAAATTTAAAATCGCCAAAATTTCGGATGTTACAAACTCATCTCTTATGTAATCTCGCCCCGAGATTCGAGGCTTAACTATAGAATAGGTTTGGGAATTCCTTTCAGATCTTCCTCTCGCTCCCAAGTGGCTTCACTTTCTTGTGGTTGCTCCAATCAACTCGCAGTAACCAAGTTGTCTTGTTCCCGGTTTTCCCATCCATTGCATCCGTAATTTTATCTGCTTTTAAGTCAAGTCTTCCTCGTAGTTCAACTTCTTCTAGTGATGTTTGTTCTTCGTGCACCTGGAGACATTTCTGAGTTGCATACATGAAAACATTGTGCACTCGCTAGTGATCATGTAACTCGAGTTGGTAAGTATCGCCTTACTACCGATGATCTTAAATGGCTACATATCTTGGCTAAGTTTACCTTTTTGTGAAACCTCTCGACTCCTTGCTGTGTAACTCGAGATACACGAATCTTCCTGCTCAAACTCAAATCTCTACCGTGTTCACAGAGTTTTCTCGCCTTGATTGTGCAATCTTTAATCTTTTCTCCGATCGTAATTTGCTCTTCTGCTTCCAAGCTATGTCGTCCAAGATACGACGCCACCAGCCTCTATTCCAATTTAACTGCGCCCACAAGGTCGACCTCATACAATGCTTCAAAAGGTGACATCTCAAGACTTGCTCGATAGTCAGTTGTTGTAACTAAACTCCGGATATGGCAAACATTTATCCCATAGTTGATGTATATGCTAACGCACAAGCTCTCAACATATCTTCTAATATCCGTTGACTCTTTCTCGCCCATCATCTGCTTGTGGGTGGTAAGTTGTATCAAATTCAAAGTGTGCCCATTGTCAGATGCGCTTATCCCAAAATCTTGAGGTAAATTGGGTACCTCTGTCTGACATCGTATCTTCTTTGGCACACCATGTAAGCAAACGATCCTTGCCATATATAACTCACTAACTTATCTCCGAATAGGTTGTCTTTACTGCAGATGAAATGCCGATCTTAGTCAACCGATCCACGATGACACATATGGAGTCATAACCTCCTTGCGCCCTTGGTAATCCTAATGAAATCCATTCCGATTTCTTCCCATTTCCACTCGTATTTTCAATGTCGCAGCATTTCCCGGTCTCTCGATGCATAGCTTTGACTCACCGCATACATCACATAGTGCTACGGTTCAAGAACCTCTTTTCATATTCGCCACCGTAATCTTTCTTTCAAATCTTGATACATTTTTGCACTTCGGTGAATCAATACTTGGAGTCATGAGCCTCCCCAATATTAACTCGCTCAATTCCTTTTTGTTAGGTACGCAAGCACGCTCTTTTCATCCACAACGCATCGTGTTCGCCCAACTTGAAGTCTTTATGGTGGCCTTCCTCCATCTTGGCCTTGATTCGCTTGACCTTCATCATCATTCTTCCGACCTTCTAATCTGATCTCCCAAAATAGGTTTTACTTCTAATGCGGCTACTAATCCCTTTGGAACAACTTCCAATTTCAATTTCGAAGGTCCCTACACATTCTCCCCGACTTTCTTCCACCTTCGAATTTAGACCATGACTTTTCTCGACTCAGTCATCACCACCACGCTGGCCATTCTGCCGGATGATAATGGATACCCATGTTGTAATCCTTGATCAGCTCTAACCATCTCCTTTGTCTCATGTTTAGATCGATTGGGTGAAAATATATTTAAGGCTTTTATGGTCTCAGATACACCTCACATCTAGTTAATGAGATAGTGACGCCATATCTTCAAGCATGCACTACACCGCTAATTCCAGATCATGCGCTCGTAATTCCTTCATGTGGCCTTAATTGCCTTGATGCATAGGCTACTACCTTCCGCTTTGCATTAACACGCATCCGAAGTCTCTGCGTGATGCATCACAAGAGATATCAGAACTCGATGCACATCTGTTGAATTAACACCGTCGACGCTACCGCTCAACTCTTGAAAATCCTTTCACAATCCTGTCCAAACAAACTTTTTCCTTCTCTTAACAATTATGTCAATTGGTCTAGCAATTGTCGAAAATCCTTCTATAAATCGGGCGGTAATAACCTACCATTCCTAGAAACTCTCGAACTTGCGAACCGCTCCGGCGACTCCCAATGTAGCACCTGCCTCAACTTTGTTTGTCCATCATGATTCCTTCTAGAATATGACATGCCCTAAGAAATCTACCTTACTTTTCCGTAAATCGATTTACTAAAATTGGCATACAACCGCTGTTCCTTTAGCTTTTCCAAGATTAATCTCAAATGTTACGGTTCTTCATTCGCCCTGAATAAACCAAAATATCATCGATGAACACGACCACAAATTTATCTAAGTACTCTATGAATACTTTGTTCATTAAGTTCATAAAGTATGTCGAGCTTTGTCAATCCAAATGACATAACTGGAACTCATAATGTCCATATCTTGAAGAAAACGCGTCTTGGGTATGTCTCTCGCCTTGATTCTTAATCGGTGATATCCTCGACTGAGGTCCATTTTGGAGAATACTCGCTTCCTCTCAATTGATCGAAAAGATCATCTATTCGGTAACGGTATTTATTCTTTATTGTCACTTCATTAAGTGCGATAGTCTATACACATCCGAAAGCTCCCATCCTTTTTCTTAACAAATGTAACCTGTTCCTAAGGTGACGAGACTTGGTCCGATGAATCCTTTTTCCAATAACCCTCAACTGCTTTCTTCATCTCTACCAATTCTTCGGGACATTCGATATGGTCTTTGCTATCGGTGTGCTCGTGCACTAAGTCAATTACTTAACTCTATGTTTCTATCCGTGGCATTCCGTAACCTCGTGAAAACATCCGGTATTCATCCGACCACGGTACATCTCTTATAACGATAGCTTCCAAATTGTTTGCTAGGTTTGACCTCCTCAATCGCCATCGCTTGAAATTCTACTTTTCTACCATCCGTGCTCTCAATAGACACAACTCTTTGTCCACAGTCTAATATAGCCTTATGCTTAGTCAACCAATCCATTCCTAGGATAACATCTAGGGTTTGGGTTTCTAGTATAATAAGGTTCGCATAGAACTCTACTCTTTTTATTAGTAGCTTAACTCGTAACATCCGACCTTAGAACGGAATTCTCGATCCAGAGATTGAACTAGGAGTGTACTTTAAGGTTAACAATGTCCAGTGTTATTTGTCACAAGAAAATCTCGAGAAACGAATCTAATGTGAAGCTCCCGTTAATCAAATAAATCAGAGCTGCACCGAAGTTGATTAGGAACTTACCGAGCACGACTCCATGAGCACTCGACTTCGTCATGGAGATATGGTTGATTCTCGCGTAGAATGTCCGAGATGTAGCTCCACCTTGTAGCCCTCGCTCTCCGTTGAGGTTGTGCGTGTGCTCCCTAGGTTGAAGCGCATCGTCACAACTCCTTTCTTGGGGCACATATTGTAAATGCCCGGCCTCATTCGCGTAAGCACTTTCCTCGACATTCACGATTTCGCCGTTAACAACCTTGACTGGGTCCGAGGGTTTGTCCAACCGGTCTGGCATTGGTATGTCCTCGACAACGCTTCTCGGCCGAACTCGTGAATTGTCGAGGTACCATCCTTGCTCTTCGGGACCATGGCGCCTCCTCTTCCTGTCATCGGCGCTTATGTATCATCCAATGCTCTTGCGCTTGTCCTCTAATATGACGCCTTATTTACCAATTCCTGAAAGTCCGAAAGTCAGCGAGTAATTAACCCCACTTGCAACCCTGTTGAGTCCTTTCATGAAGCGAGATTGTCCGTGTTTTTCGGGCCGCCACGCCTTCGAGCGAGCGTATAGCGAGTGAATTTATTCAGATAATCGCCACGGATCGCCTCCCGCTTTAGCGCCTCAATTCTTCCTTTTTCGGCCCATGATACCTCCCAGACATGGTATTGGCGAAAAGTCATAGAACTCATCCTAAGTAATCTCCTCAAGGGTTCTCCGCGATGCGCAGAGTTTTCCCACCATTCGAGGTCGTTCTCTAGCCGGTGAGAGGCATAGAGCACCTCTCGTGTCCTCACACCGGTTATGTGCAATTTCTTCGATAGTCTTTAGCTACCATCCCCTAAGGGCCGTATTGTCGAGAAGGTGGGCTCGTGTCCTCATGAATTCAGATAATCTTGAGTACGGACGCGGGCCCATTATTCACAAATTTTGATTGTTGCCATCGCCTGTGGTTGATTTGGCATGCTTGCATCATAGTCCGTTAGACATGTAGTCGGCCGCAAGAAATCCAGAATTCTGATATCCACCGGCGTCCGCGTTGGTTGTGCACTCGCTCGATCGCATCCGGGCGAACACGCCTCCTACTGCAGTTTCACCATTATGCTCTGGGTTAGAGTAGGGGCAATGTAACTGTGCAATGACGGGAAATCTGTACAAACCATTCATTGAATATAAGTGATCAGAGTCCGAGCATCGTCAAGGCTATGACCATGACACCGCACAACATCCAAGAAATGATACATCACAGATATATGTCAAAGCGTCACATTTGGTTGAGATAGCGTTAGCCGACTACGCAAACAGTGAGTAATCCGATCATGAAGACGTTCGACATTATCAGCATTTGCGCGATTCCACAGGTTGTGGGACGAGTGAAAGCGCTGGGCCATGACTTGGCTGTGGATGACCTGGATGTGGGTCTAATGCGTGGGCATATGTGACAGAGCTGCGACCACATGCACAAGATCGGGACCGCTCCTAAAACCAGTACGGAGGCTCCTAGAGCCAAACGTACTGCCATCAGTACCTAGGAAGGGATTACTGGGGTCATTGTGATGGGAGCAGTGTAGTTGGACAGGAATGTCCCAGGCTCCATTAAGGTGGCACATTAAGGAGCACGATCCATTGGTGATGGCCAGACTGTTGGGCTGTCTAATAATAATGTGTCCAATAGCTTCGACCTGATCACATGGTAATACCCTATCAGAACTACCTAAAAACAAGTAAGACAAATCGAATACCTCAATAAAAATTAAATATTACAGATTAAATGCGAAGTTACATGCTATGTCGATTAATTAATCTAATCTTAAATTCGCAAGCATTACATTAATCAGATCATAATGAGCAAATACGCATGGTTCATTGCTCAGACCACATGCTCATCATGCTTCTAACCTTATCTCCGCCTTTTACTCTCTCACAGTCGTCAGCTAGTTCCTTCGACATTCTTCAATGAAGTTGAAGTATACATCATCTAAGTTCCAATGTTAACTATAAATGCTTCAGTCAGAAATTAGTAGTTCATAAAGTTTAAATGCATTATTATTGACTTAATGCTAACATATTTTTTATTAATTAATCTATTCAATTGAACATGACCATATCATTTAATATTTGCAAATCTACATTTTTTAACAGTTTAAACACAACCCACAAGTTACACATATTATCTCCAACATCTCCACTGATGTATATCTATAAATCTTCCGACCGTGAGATATTCACTTCTCACAAGTTTGGTCCATTACAAGCACCTGCTCACTCAACACATGTTCACAAGAACATATCAAGTGCTATTACCATGCATCGACATTTCTTCCTAGACCTTCAGGCTCATTCCTTCATACATCTTCAGCAATAGCAGGTACTTCGCATATCGGATTTGCTTCCACGTTGATGCACCAGTTAAAATTCAATGACCGTCGCTAGACCCACTACTGTGTCAAATTTTTACATAATCTCAAACTGCATTAGCAATTTAGACCTTAACTACTCCAAGTGCTCTTAGTCACTAACCACACATCCTCTATCATAACCTTCCCACACTACTTCGACACCCTTGCCACTTGTCCCACTGTCATTGACATATTGCTCCCGCCCATCTTCATTTCACACCACATCCCATTCACATTTATATAGCACCACCAATTGACTGACCTACCCAATATGCATATCCTTCACATGCTCATCAAGCACTTTACAATATCATTTTTTTTGAAATTCTTGATCAGTTGACCAATCATTCCTATCAACGTTCGCAGTTACCTACGTTTTAACCTTGCAATTACAATTTAGGTCAAATTAGTTCAACTTATTAACATGGATTTACCGGTTCCAACAATGGTTCAAATATTGATACATGCATGCAAATGAATCAATACCTTTAAATGGGTAAATATAATTTCCAAGCTAAATTGGCAGTTCACGACGGTTCAACTTCTGCACCCGATCATCTTCAAACCACACAATCACCAACACATCCATAACTAATTAAAAAAAGTATAATCCTAAATAAATCAATTTACAAAAAGGTCATCAAATTTGCAAAGTTATTAATAAATTATACAAATTATACAATTAAAATTAACATCATTAACCACCATTTCCCCATTTTCCCATTTCATGTCAGAGCGAACCCTATCGCGAATCCACCTCCGGACTCCCGGATGCCCAAAGCCGGCCCAACAAAGTAGGCTCACAACGGTTGGCCAATAAATAACCCGATGAGATCAAGCCAGACATCCCAGGTTCTCGAGCGGCGGTTTATCCCCGCGGACACCTTTGCTCTTTGATTTTGGGCCTGAAAACCGCCAGAGAAGCCGCGAACCCCGGGAAAAGGAAATCCGAGGAAAAGACGAAGGGCACGGCCGGTTTCTCCGGAAGAAGTGGCCCGACGCTTGCTTGGAACCGGGGGTTCCAGAAGGGGGAACATTAAAAACCGGGTGAGGCTACACCGGCGCCCGGAGGGAACGAGGGCTGAGTGACGGAGTAGGGAAAACGGGGGGCCCGGATGGGTTAACTCCACATCCACCAGCCCGGCGCAGCCGACAAACCAGGCCAATGAGCCAGGAATGCCGTTCGCCCAATCGGCGAAGCAGGTCGCGTCGTAATCCAAAAGGGCAAGGGTTTTTTCCAAAAGCAATTTGGGCTCCAAACCGTAAGCAGAATTTCCGTTTTTTAAAAAAAAACAAAAAAGATTTTTTGGGAAAATTCTCCAAAAAAAAATATTTAGAGTTTTGAGTAATAAAATTTAGTTTTAATTTTAAAATTTTATTAATTCCAAAGAAAAATAAAAATAAATTAATTAAACCAATAAACCCAATAAAGAAAATTATTAATCAAAAAATAAAGTATTAATTAAAATTCCCAATAACTCCAAATTTAAAACCCAAATTTTTAAAACCACCCCTTAACTAATTGGAACGAGGTTCAAGAATGTTGGTTTTTTCTTCCTCCTCCCAATGTTTCCTTGGGTTTTCTCAACTCTGCAGAAACTTTTTCCTTTTCTCCTTCCCAATTTTTTGTTGTTTAAAATTTCCTATTCAACTTAATTTTTTTTGCACGAACATTTCTGAGTTCTTAAATTTACATTTGACCTAGTTCCTGTATATTATGACATTTTAAATGATTAAAATCCCTACAAACTAATTTCCCTTTTTGGAAATCCCTCCTTGTTTACTCAAAAATTCTTCAAATAAATCTTAGGTTTGTCTCAAGAGCTCTTCCGCTTGACAACTTTAATCTTTCCCCAAGGTTTGCTTCCTTCAAGATGTCCAAACCGCCCAACCTCTTCAATTTAACCCCTAAAGGCGTTACAAGTTAAATTACCAATTCTCATTTTGTTAATAATCCTTTGGCAACATTTAATTGTGTATGGAACGAACAATTCCAATTTAATCGGACTTTCCCTCCATTTGTGGTGTGTTGTTATCAATTCCATTAATCTTTTCCCAAAATTATAATTTTCCTTCGAATTTCTTCTTTGGCACACCTGTAACCAACACCTTGCCATATTAACTCAAATAATTCTCCTGGGTTGTTACCAAACCCCTTTCAACCACTTAATTATGATATCCTGGCCCTGGTAATCGCCTAATACATTCATTCCCTTTTTCCAACCCCTTTTTCAATATAATTTCGTGCATCTGATCATAGCTTGCTCACATTATCTATCCTTGTTAGGAACCCTTTTCAATTCCACGTAATCTTTCCAACTTGAATCATTTTTTTCCGGTTTCATCTTGGCTGACCTTTTAATCTTTAATTTTTTGTTAGGTAAAGCCTTTATCCCAACATCTTCCAATTGAAGGTCTTTCGGCCTCTTCCCTCTTGGCCCCTTGAATTCCTTGCCTTCCACATTCTTCCACCTTCTTTATTCCCAAATAGGTTTTACCTTAAAACTCCGTGATATGGCAAACATTTATCCCAAGTTGATGTATATGCTAACGCACAAGCTCTCAACATATCTTCTAATATCCTGTTGACTCTTTCGCTCCGCCCATCTGCTTGTGGGTGGTAAGTCAGATCGAATTCAAAGCGGTGCCCATTGTCAGATGCGCTTTATCCCAAAATCTTGAGGTAAATTGGGTACTGGTCTGACACGATCTACTTTGGCACACCATGTAAGCAAACGATCCTTGCCATATATAACTCAACTAACTTATCTCCTGAATAGGTTGTCTTTACTGGTATGAAATGCGCGACCTTAGTCAACCGATCCACGATGACCCATATGGAGTCATAACCTCCTTGGCGCCCTGGTAATCCCGTAATGAAATCCATTCCGATTTCTTCCCATTTTCACTCGTATTTTCAATGGCAGCAGCAATTCCGCGGTCTCGATGCATAGCTTTGACTCACCGCATACATCACATAGTGCTACGGTTCAAGAACCTCTTTTCATATTCGCTACCGTAATCTTTCTTTCAAATCTTGATACATTTTTGCACTTCCCGATGAATCAATACTTGGAGTCATGAGAAAACGGGTTCTTGAACAAAACCTCCGTATTTCCCCAACGAGAGAGTTATTGTACAAAGAGAGTGATGACAATATTTTGAGGTTGCTAAGGATGCCGCATCCACCGTAAAGGAAGTTCTCGCATGCATCCAATTGATCAAGCATGCTACAGCTTGCCCAATTCTCGAGGTATTAAACTATTTTTTAGATAATGGAAGAAGCATACAACCCATTATTTATTATAATGTTACAAAGAAAAAGTCACAATAAAAAGATATCTAAATATCGAAAGAAAGTTGCAACAAACTATAAGAAACGGAAATGTAAGTTCGTAATCCAAACAAATTTATATGGTTATGCAGAATGATTGTGTTTTTTAAAACCAACTCTTCTCCTCTCGCAGTTATTTTTGCTATTACCCATCAAGCGCACGACGTAATGTGGTTGCGTATGAGGAGATGCGAGGTACTTTGGTGGAGGCTACTCAACGCTTGGTACTGTGGCTAAGGACTTCTATTCCTGACGATAGGTGGCGGTCTAGTCTTCGGATTGCTAGCTATTAATGTGTGCGCTTTTCATTTTTTTTCTAGTTTGGCTGTGTGCTTTATGTTAAGCAGAGGCCGGAAGTAATTTCAGAGGATTGTATCTTCTCGATGTAATTTTCTTGAAATTAATAAAAAACTTCCATTTTCAAAAAAAACACAAATGTTATTAAATCGCCATTACGCGTGATGAAGAGATCTCTAACCACGATCTCTAGCAATTTGCATGCCGATAACATCATCTCCCGAGCGTCTTGACTCTAAAGCACAGACCATGATCGCAACCAATTAGTGCAAATATAGATAACCTGCAATGGATTAAAGATTTTTTTTATAAAAAACCACATCATTTCAACATAGCCAAATCGACCAACACAAAGCGACAGCCCCTACCAAAATGCCAGTCCTTAATTCTTTCCCCAACCCCAATAATCAATTTTTTAACATATTGGTTATGCTATTAGGAGGTTGCAGATTAGAAGCCGCTTGTATAACACGCTATGCAAAACGAGCAAATTGGCAGTAAAAAAAGAGGTGTTGAATACATATATACTGTTATTTGACAAGAGAGAACTTGGAGAAACTTTATAAGTCCTATTTGAGGACCTAGTAAATCAGAAACTCCAGAAGATGATAGGTCAAGAGAAACCGCGTTATTTTTTTATCACAAAGAACTCCATTCCATTTACAAGAGTTCTATCAGAAGCATTCCAAGTAAAGCTTGTGGAAATAGGTAATATGAGATTTTTGGACAAAGAAAGTAGGGCTAGACCATCTGAACTCAAACTCCATGATGATGAAACCAAAGTGAAGAAGAGAAAAAACAATGCCACAAAACCAGCCCCATTTTGTACCTGGAAAAAGTTTGAAAAGAGGTCAGTAGAAGATTATTTTTCTCCAATTCACAGAAAAGCAAAACAAAACAAAACAAGAAGTGTTCAAAGAATTGTCTCATAAATACAAATTTCATCTTGAATGTCAGAAGACCAAATTATGTGCGACACCCCTTGTCCAGCGGCTCACATTTCATAAGGGCATGTACAATGGTTTAGACAGCTGCCGTCTGCAAGTGCTTTGAAGATCACATACAGATAAAGAGAAGAGACAACTGATAAAGGGCTTGTCTATTAGGTCCGTCTCAGGTAATCGCTTAATTCATGCAAGGCTTTTATTGCTCCATGGTGATGAAATATACATATGATTTTTGTAGCCATTTTGTTGCTTGTTTAAGAGAATACATGGTGGATACTCAAATAAGGCACATGAATTTCTTATAGAAGCATAAATATAAATATCAATTGTTACTCGAAAGACATGATGCAGCAACTCACGTCATTCACCGATTCAGACCATTCACACATAACGCAGCTATTCACACATGATAGAAGAGTCCGAGTCAAAATTTAGCTTTCACATGTAGAATATTCAAGTACTGCTCACATGTAGAGATGGCAAAATAAAATTTAGTGCAGTTCACCGAAGTTCACCTTCACTTTATTCAATCGAGTAAAGGATATCTTTGCTATTTTGACCACCGCCAAACTCCTAAATTCCCGATTCCTATAATCATCGAGGCGCTATTGGTCGATTCATTCATTTTGCTCAAGTGCAAGCACATGACAACTCAGATTTTGAGACAAGACACAAGCCAATGGTGTAGTTTTGTTCAAAAATACAACCGCCAGAAAGAAACTAACCTAGTTAGATGGTATAAGGTTGTGGCAAGTTGAGTCACAAGGATAGCGCAATGACTTCTTGGGCAACACCCTTTCAAAGAACCAATCACCAACCAGCTCGCAATGGTCTCAAACTCCAACATATATTAACCAAAGCACCATCCATATCTAAAAAAGGTACATACAATTTTGTTCCGTATATTATTAGCACCTTATTATGTAACACTCGGGGAACTTGGTGCGAACCATGTGTCCTCGCAATTTCACTCGCAATGCGCAAAGCAAGAATTGATGAACATCCCACTACGAGAAAAGTGATTTTTAATAACGGTCCAAACTCGCATCATTAGTCCCGAATCGCTATTATAGGTTTTTATGACTAATTTATGACTTAAACTCAACTTGTCATAGTAAGTGCGCTATGGAAAGTTTTCAATGATTAATTACTTTTTTTTCATTATAAAAATCAACTTTTCTCGCGGATTTAATTACATTTTCGCCATCGAAGAGGTCATTTTATGACGAATATAACCGCTATTAATTGTACCCAAAACGCCATGAAAAATATCAAATTCGGCATAAAAGAATACTCCGACGCCAAAAATGAGCGTTGACCATTTTATTTATGACTTAAATTGTTCAAGATGATTGTTGCCACGCGGACATGCTTTTTTGCTATTTAACACCAAAGGCCACGCTAATAGCTGTGGTATAAGGTGACGTGGCACGGTTGTGATGCAATTGTTTCGTCATAGATGATTCTCGCGTGGACATTCATTTTCGTCATGAAACACTCCATTGCCACATCATGTGTAACATCCCGAAAAATTCAAAAACAAATAAAATAAAATTTTAAAATCTTCACACGATATGAACTCAATTAAACTAAATTCACTAATAGAACTCATCCACACAAACTCAATTGTAACAGAACAAAAGACTTTAATACAAATATTAAATGTCTATATACATGAAGGTTTATGCTCTCAAACATTTTATACAAGCCATAATCCACACTTCACATAGGACTAATCATGTCTAAAGATTACAGAAGATATACAATTGAAAACAGCCTAGGACATTGTATAATAAGCATTCAATGTATAGTAATCCAATCTTAAAAGTTGAAACCTGTGATTCTAATATTAAACCACTACATAACATATCCTCATCCTAAAAAGATAGCTAGTGACATAACTGGATATTCACACTCGAAATACAAAAGGTTTTAAATGCATCTCAACTAGACATGGTTACATATTCTTTCTCACCGTAGAGCTGAAATTGGCGATTGATTATGAAACCTCCATTTGACAGCTCATGTGCCTCTAGAGGGCTTTTTCTTTGAGCTGCCCAAGGAGGTTGCTTCAAAAATACCTACAAAGGAATAGCATTTATTATCATATTATCATAATGAAAGAAAAGAACAGATATATGGGGAGCAATAACTAGTTATAGCATAAGTAGAATAACTTACATAATATAGAGCAACTTTAGAATTCAATAATGGATATAAATAGCATGAGACCTCGAAAACTCACCAAATCCCAAAATCATGGAACAAAGTAAAAAAGCCCAAAAGGAAGAAATCCATTTTGTACAATATCTCCAAAACAATGATGAAACCTGTTGACACCATTAAGTGCCTTGGAGATGAGAAGACCAGATGCAATCTGCCAGACAGTGAATAATGATCAAGTGAGCATATTATGAATATGAACTAAAATGGTCAGTGAACTAAAATAAAAGTAGTTTATCTCTGTGGTTACTCAATAAACTATACTATAAGGGATAATAAGTTTAGTCTCTACTCTACCAACATTGTGTCAGAGATGGTTAACAATAACAAAAGAATTGGACAGAGGACCAACTTATTCACTTTAGTATTTAAATACATGCACTTTATCAATCACAAATAAACCACCAAGATTCACTTTAGTATTCTCAGGTTACTCAATAAACCACCAAGATTCACTTTAGTATTTAAATACATGCACTTTATCAATCACAAATGCACAGAGGACCAACTTATTGGATCATATACACCTCAAACAACAAAGTAGTACACCAAATTTTAAGTAGGTAATTTCAAAGAACATTCGCTTAAACCAAAATGGAATCAGAGATAGCATCAATTAGTGAGAGGAAGAGATAGCACTTAGCTTAAGGAGGGTGAGCCCTAGCCATGGCCGGGTCGTGGTTAGCAAAGAATGCGACTTGCCGCAGCCCACCCAGCCGAGGGTCTCGGATCCGTGCCACCTGCCAAGGGTAGCTAATCGGCTCAAGGAAAGTGGCGGCTCGGCGCTGGGGAAAAGGAGAGGCACAAGGAGAACCGGCGGGAGGGCGAGAGAGAGAGACGAGGCGAGAAAGAAGGAGACTCACCTCGGGACTCGAATCCGGCGCCACCACTAGATCCCGCGGAGAGAGGAGCTGTGGCGACATCATGCTGGATCCGCCAATCCCAAGCGGTGAGGCGGAGGATTGGGCGCGATGCCTGGGAGGCCGACGCTGATGCCGAACGCAGCAAAGGATTGGTGAAAAGGTAGGCGCCAAGCTTGGGCTTGAGCAAGAGTAGAGAGTCGGCGATGAGAGATGAGGACCGAGGGAGAGAACCAGAGGGTCAAGGTCACGGCTGCAAGGCCAAAGGAAGGCGGCAAGGAAGGAGAGAATTCCCAAGGCATTGGAGAAGCGGCAAGGCATGTGGGAGTAGAGCAAGGGCGCAGCGCAGGGGCTTAGCCGTGGACCGTGGTTGTGTAAGGGAGGAGGAGAGGAAATAAGGAGAGTGCGGCGCTAGGGGAGGAAACGAAGGGGGAGAGAGAGAGAGAGTGAGAGGGTTAGGGTTAAGAGGAGATGGGCCAGCCGGTTTGAGCTCTGAGCCGGCCTGGCAAAAAAATATAATAAGATAAAAATAAATAAATAGCAATATAAAATAAGTATAAAACAGTACATATGTCTAAATATTTCAAGATGTGCCAAAAATAAAAGAAACTAGATGGGCTGGAGCAGTAGAAAATGAATTCATATTTTATTCTTGTCTTTCTCTTTTCATTAAAATAATTCAAACTTTAAAATATATATAGATACATTTAGTAAGTAACTTATGTCTTAATTTAATTAAATCCAAATAATTTTTGCATCTTGAATTCGAAACAAAACACATGCAAATGATAAACTCCAAACCAAGATCACACATGTTCTATGTAGTAGATTTCTATTTGATAAGTATTGATATGCGAACCTTGATAAACCTAGAATTAAGGTTAGATAATATATAATGTCACTTTGGGTAGGCCTAAGGGCCAAACGGGCCGTTTAAAATGTAGCCTGGACTTTTGACTTGTAACTCCGATCACATTTGTTAAAATGGCCATAACTTTTGACTCGTAACTTCGATCTGGGCGTTCTTTGGCTCGTTTGAAAGATAATAAAAAGTAGCACCCGATTTTTATAAGTGTGCCAAAATCAGATGGTTGGATCCTGATGATTTGTGCGAGTGTGTGCACGGCGACAAAATTCCAAAAAAACGTCGTTTAGGGCCTCAAAACGGCCTCCGAAGTTTTGAATCTGTTTCGGTCATTCTTTTCAATTATAGCACATGGAATATTAGTTCCAATTATTTCAAATGCAATATTATTTAATTTCAATTCTTCCAAATTAGAAGGCAGGAGATGTAATTAGCAATATTTAAAATTCTATTTTTTATTATTTCTGGCGGTTTTAAATTAAAACCGCCACAGATAATATTATCAGTGGCGGTTTTAGCCACTGCCACTGATACTCGCATTATCAGTGATGATTTTAGCCAAAAGTCACATCGACATCATTGATTATCAAGGCGCTTTTGGCTAAAACCGCCACTGAAAAACCGCCACTGATAATGCATTATTTGTGATGATTCCAAATAAAAACCATCACAAATAGTCTTCTAGCCATTTTTTTAAACCGTCACTGATAATGCTATTTGTGACAGTTCCAAAAAAACCACCACAAATAGAGTGTCACCTATGTGATGTTTTGTAGTAGTGAATGTGGAAGCCACCAATTGTATAGAAGGATTCCAATGAAGCCTTGCACTACATCACATGCATCTACCGACCAATCCAGACCTGAACCCTAATCAGCTGACCATGAAAGGACATAAGCAAGAATTGACAGCGTGTAAGGTGTAACCCACATATGGGCCCACAAGGCCAAGTCGGACAACAAGGCCACCTCGGACAGGGGGCCCTCTAGATATAGGCTCTCGATAGGCCATGCCTCCGTGACAAAAAAGCATATCGTCACAATACAAACATATGTTTGACGTCAATACAAGACAAACAACCATTCATTTTCTATGACGATTTGTATTATAGTTTCATGACGAAATTTTATGTTTCACACAAAGTACATGGGCGACGGCGCCGATACAATTAATGACGAACATAAATAAGTCGTCACAGAAAATAGATTTTCCATGACAAAGTTGACAACGCCATGACGTTTTAAATCACAGATAATCACTTTTCTTGTAGTGTCCCTACCTTCATTCACCTTCAAACTATTTCAGAGTCACAACATTGCGCTTCTCAGCTCGCAGACAAATTCGTAACTCAAGAATGTCCCAAGACAAAGAACTTAAATCTAGAATATCACAGTGTTCGCTCAATGTAATCTCAATTTGAATGCTATGAGGACAAATACTCACCTGAATTTCTCCTGCATAATAACTTAATCCAGAATCTCACATGACCCGCAGTTTACTAGGTCAAGTAAAGAAAGGCCTAATCGGTGTTATACCGTAAATGTCGCCATCGCAAAATGACATGATGTTCTTTTCAACACAACGACTAAAAGCATCAGTACCAAAGTAAACTTTTGCTTAATTAGCCTTCAATGTTACACATCAAGGAAAATCAAGGCCACTCGGGCATTTCACCGTGGCAAGACTCTCCGAGACGCTCCTTGAGGTTGTCGCAGAAAAGGAAGAATGCAATAGGCCTCTCTGGCCGAAAGCAAACGATAGCAAGATTTTGAAGGATGCGTATGTAACTTACTCAAAACCATAAATGATCACAGACTAACTCTTAAAAAGACCTGAGTTTTTGTGTTTGTTAATCACCGTAATGAACTTTTGAAGTAACAAGTTAGAGTGTGTTGAGTTTAGTCCACATGGGATATTGGTGATGGGGGAGCACAACATAAAGGCGGAGGCATCTCTCACCCATTAGGCTAGTCTTTTGGGTTGAGTTGGGCGAGACCTGGTTGTGGCTCGTATGGAGCCAATGGATGTGGAAGACTGGCTGAGACAGGTGTTGGTCTCGAGGCATCAGATCCTGCGAGACCATGAGATGGCGAGAGCGCGGACCCAATGTCATCGAGCCATGATGCGAAACCGGAACGTCTCTAGAAGATCTACGGTATAGGACAAGGTCCGAGTATGATGGGAGATTGTTGGGTTTAGTCCCCGGATATTGGTGGTGGGGGCACAACAAAAGGTGGAGCATCTCTCACCCATCAAGGCTAGTCTGGGTTGAGTTGGGCGGGACAGTTGGCTCTGGTTGGGCCAATGGATGTGGGAGACCCCGCAGTGATCCGGCCCCCGAGACCAACACCGGTCTCGCCAGTCTCCCACATCCATTGGCCCAACCAGAGCCACAACCAAGGTCCCGCCCAACTCAACCCAAAAGACTAGCCCGATGGGTGAGAGATGCTCCACCTTTAAGTTGTGCTCCCCACCACCAATATCCGATGGGACTAAACCCAACATCTCCCCCATCACACATCTGGACCTTGTCCCTATACCGTGTGATCTTCTAGAGACGCTCCTGTTTCTGCATCATGGCTCGATACCACTCATAGGGTCCACAAGGCCCCGCCATCTCATGGCCCGCAGTGATTCGGCCCCCGAGACCAACACCGGTCTCACCTGTGTCTTCCACATCCATTGGCCCATACCGAGCCACAACCAAGGTCCCGCCCAACTCAACCCAAAAGACTAGCCTAATGGGTGAGAGATGCCTCCACCTTTTATGTTGTGCTCCCCCATCACCAATATCCGATGTGGGACTAAACCCAACAATCTCCCCATCACATATCTGACCTTTATCCCTATAATGCGGTGATCTTCTAGAGATGTTCCGGTTCTGCATCATGGCTCGATACCACTTGTTAGGGTCCGCGCGCTCCGCCATCTCATGGCCCGCAGTGATCCGCCCCGAGACCAACACCTGGTCTCGGCCCAGGTCTCCCACATCCATTGGCCCAACCAGAGCCACAACCAAGGTTCTGACCCAACTCAACCCAAAAGACTAGCCTGATGGGTGAGAGATGCCTCCACCTTTTAAGTTGTGCTCCCCCACCACCAATATCCGATGTGGGACTAAACCCAACAATGCTTGTTAGGGTCCGCTGCGCTCCTGCCATCTCATGGCCCGCAGTGATCCGGCTCCCCCCGAGACCAACACTGTCTCGCCTGTGTCTCCCACATCCATTGGCCCAACCAGAGCCACAACCAAGGTCCTGGCCCAACTCAACCCAAAAGACTAGCCTGATGGGTGAGAGATGCCTCCACCTTTTAAGTTGTGCTCCCCCACCACCAATATCCGATGTGGGACTAAACCCAACAATCTCCCCCATCACACATCGGACCCTTGTCCCTATACCGTGTGATCTTCTAGAGACGTTCCGGGTTTCAGACCATGGCTCTGATACCACTGTTAGGGTCCGCTGCGCTCCTGCCATCTCATGGCCCGCAGTGATTCGGCTCCCCCCGAGACCAACACCTGGTCTCAGCCCAGGTCTTCCACATCCATTGGCCCATACCAGAGCCACAACCAAGGTCCTGGCCCAACTCAACCCAAAAGACTAGCCTAATGGGTGAGAGATGCCTCCACCTTTTATGTTGTGCTCCCCCATCACCAATATCCGATGTGGGACTAAACCCAACACACTCTAACTTGTTACTTCAAAAGTTCATTCTGGTGATTAACAAACAGCAAAACTCAGTCTTTTTTAAGAGTTAGTCCTGTGATCATTTTATGGTTTTGAGTAAGTTCGCTTCAAGATCCTTCAAGCATCGCTATCAGTCGCTTCAAATAGAGGCCTAGCAAGATTCTTCCACCGCGACAACCTCAAGGAGGCGCCTCGGAGGTGCCGCCACGGTGAAATGCCCGAAAGTGACGCCAGATTTTTCCTTGATGTGTAACATTGAAGGCTAATTACAAAAGTTTACTTTGGTCACCTGATGCTTTTAGTCGTTGTGTTGAAAAGAACATCATGTCATTTTGCAAAGGATTTACATTTCTCGTAGCAACACCGTTAGGCCTTTCTTTAGCGAAATTTAGTCGCTGCAGTGTGTCATGTGAGATTCTCGATTAAGTTATTGTCGGAGAAATTCAGATCGAGTATTTGTCCTCATAGCATTCAAATTGAGATTACATTGAACTAACACCTGTGATATTCTAGATTTAAGTTGTCTGTCTTCGTGACATTCTTCGTAGTTCGAATTTGTCCGCAGCCCGAGAAGCGCAATGTTGATGTACCAAACAGCTTTTGAGGTGAATCAAGGTAGGGATGTTCATCAATTCTTGCTTTGCGATTGCCGAGTGAGTCAGCAGGATACATGGTTCGCACTAAGTTCCCCTGTGTTACATAATAAGGTGCTAATAATATACCGAACAAGTCTGTATGTACCTTTTTTAGATATGGATGGTGCTTTGGTTAATATATGTTGGAGTTTGCACCATTGCAGAGCTGGTTGGTGATTGGTTCTTTGAAAGGGTGTTGCCCAAGAAGTCGATCAGGCTCTATCCTTGTGACTCAACTTGCCACAACCTTATACCATCTAACCAAAGTTAGTTTCTTTCAGAGCTAAATTTATTTTTTGAACAAAACTACACCATTGGCTTGTGTACTCGCCTCAAAATACAGCTTGTCATGTGCTTGCACTTCGTGCAAAATGAATGAATCGACCAATAACGCTCAAAGGATTATAGGAATCGGGAATTTAGGAGTTTAGCAAGCTGGTCAAAATAGCAAAGATATCCTTTACTCAAAGGAATAAACCCAAGGATCAACTCGTGAATCGCACTAAATTTTATTTTGCCATCTCTACATGTGAACAGATCAAGACCAATATTCTACATGTGAAAGCTAAATTTTGACTCCTTGACTCTTCTATCATGTGTGAATAGTCATATGTGTGAATGGTCCAGAATCGGTGAATGACGTGAGTTCTTTGATCATGTCTTTCGAGTAACAATTGATATTTATATTTATGCTTCTATAAGAAATTCATGTGCCTTATTTGAGTATCCACCATGTATTCTCTTAAACAAGCAACAAAATGGCTACAAAAATCATATGTATATTTCATCACCATGGAGCAATAAAAGCCTTGCATGAATAAATAAAGACACAGACAAATTTAATAGACAAGCTTTCAATGACGAAATGCTCTCTTCTATCGTCTCAGATGTGATCTTCAAAGCACTTGCAGCACGGCAAATTGCCTAAACCATTGTACATGCCCTTATGAAATGTGAGTCACGACAGGTGTCGCACATAATTTGGTCTTCTGACATTCAAGATGAAATTTGTATTTATGAGACAATTCTTTGAACACTTCTTGTTTTGTTTTGTTTTGCTTTTCTGTGAATTGGAGAAAAATAATCTTCTACCGACCTCTTTTCAAACTTTTTCCGTGTACAAAATGGAAATGGGTTTTGTGGCATTGTTTTTTTTTCTCTTCTTCACTTTGGTTTCATCATCATGGAGTTTGAGTTCAGATGGTCTAGCCCTACTTTCTTTGTCCAAAAATCTCATATTACCTATTTCCACAAGCTTTACTTGGAATGCTTCTGATAGAACTCTTGTAAATGGAATGGAGTTCTTTGTGATAAAAAAATAACGCGGTTTCTCTTGACCTATCATCTTTCGAGTTTCGATTTACTAGGTCCTCAAATAGGACTTATAAAGTTTCTCCAAGTTCTCTTGTCAAATAACAAGATATATGTATTCAACACCTTTTTTTATCGCCAATTTGCTCGCTTTTGTATAGCGTGTTATACAAGCGGCTTCTAATCTGCAACCTCCTAATAGCATAACCAATATGTTAAAAAATTGATTATTGGGGTTGGGGAAAGAATTAAGGACTGGCATTTTGGTAGGGGCTGTCGCTTTGTGTTGGTCGATTTGGCTATGTTGAAATGATGTGGTTTTTTATAAAAAAAATCTTTAATCCATTGCAGGTTATCTATATTTGCACTAATTGGTTGCGATCATGGTCTGTGCTTTAGAGTCAAGACGCTCGGGAGATGATGTTATCGGCATGCAAATTGCTAGAGATCGTGGTTAGAGATCTCTTCATCACGCATGTGTGGCGATTTAGTAACAGACTGTGTTTTTTTTTTTTGAAAATGGAAGTTTTTTATTAATTTCAAGAAAATTACATCGAGAAGATACAATCCTCTGAAATTACTTCCGGCCTCTGCTTAACATAAAGCACACAGCCAAACTAGAAAAAAATGAAAGACGCACACATTAATAGCTAGCAATCCGAAGACTAGACCGCCACCTATACGTCCGGGAATAGAAGTCCTTGGCCACCCGTACCAAACGTTGAGTAGCCTCCACCAAAGTACTCGTGATCTCCTCCTTCGCAACACGTACTCACGACGAGCTGGGTAATAGCAAAAATAACCTGCAGAGGAGAAGAGTTGGTTTTTTTAAAAAAACACAATCATTCCTGCATAACCATATAGACTGTTTGGATTGCGGCTTTCTGTTTCACGTTTCTTATAGTTTGTTGCAACTTTCTTTCAGTATTTAGATATCTTTTTATTGACAGCTTTTTGCTGTAACATTATAATAAATAATGGGTTGTATGCTTCTTCCATTATCTAAAAAAATAGTTTAATACCTCGAGAATTGGGCAACTGTAGCATGCTTGATCAATTGGATCTGTCTGAGAACTTCCTTTCTGGTGGATGCCAGCATCCCTTGGCAACCTCAAAATATTGTCATCACTCTCTTTGTACAATAACTCTCTCAGTGGGGAAATACCAGAGGGTTTGTTCAAGAACCCGTTTCTGGAGGAAGTGTACCTCTATCACAATAACCTTAGTGGTTCTATCCCCCCGTCAGTTGGTGAAATGACAAGTGTATGGGAATACATTGTCTGGAGTTCTGCCAGATTCAATTGGCAACTGCACCAAGTTGGAGGAACTCTATCTAATAGATAATCAATTGAGCGGGGAGTCTTCCAAAAACCTTGAGCAATATCAAAGGACTCAAGTTCTTCGATGCCACCAACAATAGCTTTACAGGCGAGATTTCTTTCAGTTTTGAGGACTGCAAGTTGGAGATATTCTTATTGCCATTGAATCAGATAAATGGCAAAATTCCATCATGGCTAGGGAATTGTAGTAGCCTGACAAAACTTGGAATTGTCAGCAATAGTCAAGCCGTTCAGCCCCCTTTGTATAGTTGCAGTGTGACGAAATGTGGAACGTACACTAGATTTCATTGTTGTATATAGCAGTAGTCATGGCTGAGTACAATGGAGGCTGGCTGGCAACTCAATTTTGATTGGAGCAGTTTGAGGTCGTAATTTATAACCAGATGCTTTGTGTAACTGCGCATGCCTTCGGGCCAATTTAGCTGTGAGCCAGTGAGGAGCTGCCTATTTTTTCCTGCCTCATTCGCCTTAAAGCCTGAAAGGTGGAACTCATCTTGCTCTCTGTGTTGTCATCTGTGCTGTTTGTTAGGCCATTCCCAGTGAGAGTTTCAACTGAGTTTCATTCTCATTAAATAACATTTTTTTAGATAAAGGAAGCTTTTAATATTAAAACCAAGTACAATACATCAAGCAGATACAAAGCCTTGGCCCACTTCTGGCTTCTGTTTAGAACACACAGCCGAGGAAAAAAGAAAAAAAGATAATAAAAGATAGACACCCTCTAGTGATCAGCAATCCGAAGACTAGACCGCCACCCATGCGCCTGGGAGAAGAAAGCCGAGGCCACTTGCACCAAAAGATGCGACCCCTCAGAACTCCACTCAGAAGTCTTCTACCGAGAACAAAATTTAACCGGAGAGGCAAGAAGTCGCGAGCGGAAAACTCAGAAGGTGAAAACAAAGATTTGTTTTTGAAAATTACATCATTTCGCAAATCCAAAGTGACCAACAAAGAGTCGCCGCTTCCAAGCGTAAACAGATATTTCAAATCCTTATTGAAGCCATGAAGCCACCTTCTAAACAAATGCTTGACATTGACCAGTTGCTTTAGCCCGAATGCTAAATGAATGACACTCCAAATAGCCCGAGCGAATCGGCATTCAAAAAACAAATGATTGATTGTCTCAGCTTTATGGCAGAAAACGCAAAGCAAACTACCCTTCCAATTTCGTTTAGCTAAATTATCTTTTGTAAGCACCACCCCCTGTCGTAAATACCACAAGAAGATTTTAATTTTCGCCGGAGCTCTCAACTTCCACAATATTCTGTTCTCATTGGGGATGTTTCTAAACCTTAAGGCAGCATAGTGAGATTTTACCGAGAACTGACCATTAGAGGTTAAGTTCCAATAGAAGATATCGTGATCTTGTGATAGCACAACTCCTTGAATGCGAGATAACAAATCAATCCAAGCAACCAACTTTGGACCAATGAGCATTCTACGCCAAGTGAGGTTCGGGGGTGAAGAGTTCAATACTTCAGCAAGTGTTGCACATTTTGATCTGGCAATATTATATAGGGAAGGATATTGATCTCTCAAAGGAGATCCACCCATCCAGTTGTCTTCCCAAAACCGAACTTGAGTTCCATCCTTCACAATAAAGGTTCCGAAACGAAAAAGTCTCTGCTTTTACCTTCATTAAACAGACCAAAAGTGAGAATCTCCAATTTTCCTGCTCCACTTGGGCCAAAGGCTTTGAACCCAAGTACTTATTACTTAAGAATTTGTTGCACAAATTTCATCGAATTGAGCAATTTATACAACCATTTGCTAAGAAGGGCCACATTCTTTATATTCAGATCATGAATCCCAAGGCCTCCCCGTTTTGGGTTGACACAATATGCTCCATTTAGAAAGTCTATATTTTTCTTATGATCATCCCCTGCCGTAAAAAATCTAGAGCTAAAATAATCGAGTTTTTTAAGAACTCCTTTGGGCAAAGAGAAGAAGGACATCATGTACGCTGAAGGCTATCGAGCACGTGAGTTGATCAAAACTAGGCGCCTCCGATAGAGAGATTCTTCCTTTCCAACTATCGAAGTTTTTTTCGACGCGCTTCGACCTTCCAATCGCAATTTCTAAGCTTCCGATAATGAATTGGAATGCCAAGATAGTTGATTGGAAAGTTACCACATTTTACAACCAAATAGATCAAGATAATAATCTAGATACTCTTGGGCTTTCCCAAAGCGTAATACCTCACTCTTATGGAAGTTAATCTTAAGACCCGATAACTTTTCAAACGCATAAAGAAGAAGCTTCAAGTTACGAGCTTTATCCCGGTCATGATCTAAGAATAGTATAGTGTCATCTCACAGATCAAGGATCGAAAGTCCCCTCAACTAGATGAGGAACTATCCTGCTAAATTGCCCATCCAATTTTGCTCGCTTATAAGCACCTTTAGCATGTCGACTATGATATTAAATAATAATGGAGATAAGGGATCTCCTTGACGAAGGCCTTTTCTTGTTCGAAAATTGTCTCCTACATCATCATTAACATTCACACTACACTTCTCGATACGTAAAGTCTTAACCCATGAAATCCATTTGGGCGAGAAACCTTTCATACGAAGGGTTTAAAACAAAGGGCCATCGACTTTATCGTAGGCTTTTCAAGTCTAATTTAAGAATTATCCCATTTTGATTTTTACGATGGAGTTCATGCAAAGTTTCGTGGAGAATCACAACCCTCCGCAATATTTCTACCTTTCATAAACGCCGCTTGAGTCGGGCTAATCACTTTATCTCGCCACCGAGTTCAACTGCTTGTGGCAACTTTGGTGAAAATCTTATAACATACATTCAACAAGCAAATCGGTTCAGATTGTTGAATGGTATTAGCCTCTTGAACCTTAGATATTAGAGTAATAATACCAAAATTGAGATCTAAAAAGAGACAGATTGCCATTGATAAATCATGAAACATCTCAGAATAAAGTTCCTTTTATGGTATCCCAGAAATGCTGATAAAATTCAGCTCGAAAACCATCTGGTCCTGGCGCTTTATTGTGTTCCATTGAGAAAATTGCCTCTTTAATCTCTAATTCCGTAAAATTTGCTGTTAGGACATTATTCTCGCAAACCAAAACCTCGGGAATGTCATGGGTACAAGATTCATCTAAAGTGAAGGAATTTTCTTCCGGTTCACCAAATAAATCCTTATAGAAACCTGTGATAAAATTTATGAGGTTAGCTTCGTCCCTCGATCTTATTTAACCCCATCTTCAAGTGAGTAGATTTTCTTCTTCCTAAATCTCCCATTAGCTAATTATATGGAAATATCTTGTATTATTATCTCCCAAAAGAATATTCCTAACTTTGGCACGTTGGTAATACTTGATCTCCTCTTCACGAAGGAGTTTAGTCAGTTGGTCCCGGGCTTGAGTCAATCGGGTTATCTCATTCTCGGTCAGATCTCTGACTTCAGCTGTGGTATCCAACATGCAGATAGTACTTTGGAGATTCCTTTTCATTTTCCTGTACTCACCATTTGTTTGGGAGTCCCATCCCCTTAGAAATCTCCGCAAAGCACTCAGTTTATTATTCCATCTTTGGACCGAGTTCTTCCCCTTATTTGTATTGTTCCATATTTGAATAACTCGGTCATCAAAACCCTCTCGATGAAACCATGCAAGTTCAAATTTGAATTGTTTGTTTTTCCCTGAGAAAGCCAGAGTTCCAGTATCTAGTAGTAACGGGGTATGGTCAGACAACCCCCTATCTAGAGTCTGAACTGTGACTAACGGATATTTAAGCTCCCACTCTGTTGACATGAGGACTCTATCAAGCTTTTCATAGGTAGGATTGGGCAAAGAATTAGCCCAAGTGAATTGACGCCCCGATAAAACAATTTCCTTAGATCAAAGTCATCGATTATAGCATTAAAAAGAAACGCCAACGGTTGTTAAATCTATTATTGTTCTTTTTCATCGCTTTCAAGATATTAAAATCCCTCCAATGAGGGTGGGGAGTTGGTTTAGTTGACAAGCCCGAACCAATTCCGCTAGGAAGGCCGACTTGAAAACATCCCGGAATGGGCCATAGATGTACCATCAAAATTCATTTGAAATTATCCATCTTATTGCAGAGATGGAGTTTGATATGAAATTCACCTTGGTCTATGAGGATATGTCCCGACTATCGATCTTAAACCCAATAGAATCCCCTGATCTACCACGAGGTGGAAGATGATGCCAAACAAAATCAACCCTCCCGAGAGGCGGAAAGATTCGACTTTGACATATCCTCGCTTCCGGATTCCATCACAAACGATGAAGTCCAACTTAAGATCCCTAACTACCTCGGAGATATACCTAAGTTTAGCCAAGTCCGAAAGACCTCGCTATTCCGTAAAACCCTTTCATTGAGGAACTATCTTTTTTTTGGACTTCTTGCTTCCCTTCAGACTTTTTCGATTCCTCGATGATTTTTTCTGTTTACGTACTGAGGCCATTAGATCACATAGCTTTGTGTCAAGCTCTACGTCATCAAATTCAACCTCCGTAACGTCCTTTGTTAAGTGAGCGAGTAAATCGTTATCCAAATCCTCAACCTCGTCATCACCAATCATGACTAAATTATCACTTCATCGCATTCTTCGCTTTATTACCCAGATTGTTATCATGAACCTTTTTGAAACCGACCATCTATCCACCTCTACCCGCTTCAATGCATTAATAGACATATTAATCTCCGAAGTTATTCTTTCCTGCATTATCCCAATGCTATTGAGTCTTGTTGCACACGTGGAATTGATAGTGAGCTAATTGAAGGGGACACAGAGGAGGTGACATACCCATCTCATGATAACAAGTGGTGAAGGTGATAAAGCCATCTTTCTTGGACCATTCTCCAAAGGCCCTAACCCATGATATTATCAAGATTAGCACCAAGCTCTTCTCATCGCACATACCATGTCTTCGTCAACAGGAGAGATCCCATTAGCTGCAGAAGAAATAATTTTAGGCTTCTACGAAAGCGAGGGGAGCCATCAAATGGCTACTACAAAGATTCTGCACGAACACTCAGAGGGTTCAACTTGCATCTACCGGGGTAGGCAAATCTTGAACCCCAAGACCTTTCATCCTCAACCCATCTATCCCACTCACAGATTCCCAGATCGATGACCATCCCAGATGGATCAATATCAATGGAAAGAGTGGTTCGGATGAGAGAAATAAATTGCTTACCCCCAAAGCGGGTTTGGAAGAAGAGATAGCGGCGCCGAGCCAAAGCGCCTCCTTGATGAAGTCGCTAGTTCTCCCCTGCCTCATTCTCCACCTCCCGCAAAGAGCCCATTAGTTCACCTTTTGCTCAGATTCGTGAGTACGATCAAAATTGTAGAAGGCATCGCATACCTTAGGACCATCATACTTTAGGGAAGCTGGTAGTTTAGAAGGCAACGAAGAAAGGACTTTTTCATTAGCTTCAAGCCCCAAACCAGACTCCCTTTACTCGCCTGCATTTAATTCCGCACCACAGAGTGGTCAACCGATCGTCTTCAACTCTGTTCTCAGAGCATCCATTTCTTCATCACCAAATAGCTTCAGAGACAAATGGGCTTGGACAAATTTGTCAAAACATTTCCCTATTCTTATCGCCCCTGTTTCGCATTTTTCGGTAGAGAATCCTTCTTGTCCCAAGACTAGATCCGAGGTGCACAGCAAGGATGGAGGAGCAACCAATCGCTTTTCCAATCCCTTTCTAGGAACCGAACAGGAAATGAGAGAGCTACACTTTGACTGATTCAAAAATGGATGGTTAATTGGTGAACCAAAAGATTGCTGTTTGAGGGAACTCTTCTCCACCAGTTTTGTCGGAATAGGAGCAGTTATGAGTATTAGACGAAGAGGTTACACCGCCTTTCGGCAGAATTCTCCTTGGAGGATCTGCTACCATCTGGAGATTATTATTCCATCAAAGACAATAGGCTTACCCTTTTGCATCGGTTCAAGGCCCAAATGGCACTATCGCCAATTGCATAGGAGTGCAATCGGTGCCACCCATCGTAGGAATGGGAGCAGAACCATCGAAACCAAGTATTTTTCATCCTTTTGTATTCTGATCCAGGTTGTCACCATTACCTTTGTTTGCCATATCAACTCCATCCTCACCATCATTTGAGGGATCAGTGCTTGTGGTAACAGGGACAGGAACAAAACCTTCCTTCTCCAACGAAAATACTATGTCATACCCGAGTTTGCCAAACACAATATCAGTGGAGAAAGGTAGAATTTCTCGGCTCATCATCCCAACAAGCAACCTTATGACACCTTTTTTCCTATACGTAAACATGTCCACATCGAGAGTAGCCCCTATGGTAGACCCTAAGGCCCAGAAGCCTAGGTAATGTCTCCAAGCGTGAGGAACGCCAGTGACGTGAACCCAAACCTCATCCAAATGATAAGGTGCAACACCTCCCAAATTTCTTCCCATTCAAGGATAGTTAGAGTAACCCCGTGATTTTTAAGCCTAAAATCAATATCCGCCATCCTCTTCAGCTCATCAACCGAAGGGAAAGAAACCAGGAAAGAGTCATCACTATAGGGTAAGGCCTCCCACACCCAATCTTTAGTGATTAGGCGAGCCAACTCTGATTGAACAATGTCAGCCCCAATTTGACCACCAGCAACCTTAACGAGAGCAATCGGAGCCGGGTCTGGCGTCTCAAGCTTGAAATCAAACTCTGGGATGCGAAAGAAGCCTAACTCACTTTTACCAAAATCTTCACGCGATAACGAGCTGTTTCGAGCGGCAGCCAAGTAGTAAACCCAAAGAAAAAGCGGGGGCCCAGCAGAGTTGGCGTTGGCCCCCACCGGACGTGCGAGCGCGGGGTTCTTCACGGTTCATTGGCCGGGAGGGGAGCCGGACAGGCAGCGCTGGCGGGAGACCGGAGACGGGGAGATGTGCCCGTGCCGCCGTGCCGTGTGGCCGTGTCCCTGCGAGTGCCAACGAACGACATCGCGCGGCTTGTGCCGTGCCGTGTGGCGGCGTGGGTTGGGCGGGAGAGGCCGTGGGGTCTTGGATTGGGCGCGGCGTGATCGGTGGTCCACCGTCCGGGTGGAACGCAACGCGGCAAAGAAGCCCACTTCGGCAGTTTGGTGGGCTCGTTGGCTGGGGGAGCTACGAGCCTGCCAAGGGTAGGCGCGGACGCGCAGGGAGAAGTGAATCATGTGGGCGAACAGCGGAAGGCGCGTCGGCTCGGCGCGGCTGCGAAGGAGATGGGCCAGGAGAGCTGAGGAAGGCGTCCCGGCCGGGTGAAAAAGTTGGTCCGCGCGCGTGGGCGTGCTACTGGGCTGACGTGGCCAGCGGGCAGGCAGCCGTCGACCGTCGTGGGGTTCGTGGAGTACCTGAACTCTTCTTCTTTTTTCTCGATACTTCGCTTCTACAGTTCTACTCATCTCTAGTCGTATATTGTTTGCACTCGACAACGCTACGGAGCCCATCTCATCAAGCGTTGGAGCACTCAAGGCAACAAGCAGCGTGTGAACTCAACCGTCAGGCTCGAATAGGCTTTTCCTCGAAAGGAACAGCGCACTAGCACAGTCCGAGAAGGCATGGCAAGTAACGTGCAGGTAAAAGCAATCTGCCGCCCCACCCCCCCAGATAGTTCCGTGCAGAGCAGTAGTCCAACGTTAGCAAATTCCTTTTTTGTCCCTCTCTTGGAACAGCATCGTGTAGAGCGGAGCCTAGTGATGTCATGGTGTGGCGAAGGATGCTGGATGCGCAATCGCCGAAGCGAGCGTGCCGTACGATTAGAACGCTTGTTTGAACGAGAACCAACGGCAAAAAAACGAAAGCAAGAGTTTTCTTTCGAACAAATCTCTGCCGTTGAAATGATAATTTTTTTACATAATACATAGAAAAGCAACAATTACAAAAATAATACGCCGAAAAGAAAAATAGCATAAGTATGCCTCTGCTACCATTCCGAACAATGACAGGGTTCTGACGCCTTAATAAATTGCGATTTAATTATGTCGTCATTGAGAATGGCGACTGTAAGTCAGTCGTCCGCTAATTAAGATCCACGTCAGTAGTTGTTGCTTAAATGGGCAATTATAATTAATGTTGCTAAATGAAATGATGACTGACCGTTTAGTTTCTATGTCGTCATTTCTATTGGTGACAGAAAACCAAACTTAAGGTTAGGTGCACCACCTAGCCAGTTCCAATCGCCATTTGCCTGAGCACTCGAGAGAAAAAGAGGAGGAGAGAAGAGAAGAGAAGAAAGGAGGAGAGGAGAGGAGAGAAGAAAGGAGGGAGGAGAGGAGGAAGAAGTACAAGATCTGCGCAATACTTGAAGGCTGTTTGTTAACTCCTTTTTATGTTTTTTGAAACCTAGGTTAGAAAACCGAGTAATTAGATTTGTAGAGTAGCAATAAGCATGTAGATATTGGTAGAGTAGAAATATTTTTATAGATATAGGTATATTAAAAAAATTATTTAATTATGTTTATATTATATTTGTATAGAAGTAATAAGCGTGTAAATATTGGTAGAGTAGAAATATTTTTTGTAGATATGGATATATTAGAAAATTTTATTTAGGTATATTTAGATTATATGGTAGCTAGAGTAGAAATATTTTTGTAGATATGGATAGATTAGAAAATTTTATTTAGGTATATTTAGATTATATTTGTAGAGTAGTAATAAGTGTGTGATATTTGTAGAGTAGAAATATTTTGTAGATATGGGAAGATTAGAACATTTTATTTAATTATGTTTAGATGATATTTGTAGAGTAGTAATAAGTGTGTAGATATTGAAAGAGTAGAAATATTTTTTAAAATATGGGTAGATTAGAAATTTTTATTTAATTATGTTTAGATTATATTTGTAGAGTATTAATAAGCATGTAGATATTGGTAAAGTAGAAATATTTGTGTATATATGGGTAGATTAGAAAATTTTATTTAGGTTTATTTAGATTATATTTGTAGAGTAATAATAAGCGTGTAGAAATTGGTAAAGTAGAAATATTTGTGTATATATGGGTAGATTAGAAAATTTTATTTAGGTTTATTTAGATTATATTTGTAGAGTAGTAATAAATGTGTAGATATTGTTAGAGTGAAAATATTTTTGTAGATATTGGTAGATTAGAAAATTATTAGAGTAGAAATATTTTTGTAGATATTGGTATATTAGAAAATTTTATTTAGGTTTATCTAGATTAGAATTATTTATTTATGTGTGTTTAGATTATTTTTGTAGATATGAGTAGTAACATTTATATGTTATTTGCTAATCTTTTCGTTATTTTCATGGCAGGTTAGGCGGGCGACAATGCAGCTTCCATGTGGGAATAAGAGCTGATCGACCTAGTCATAGATGCGTCGCACTGCAGTCATTTTGCCACACAAGACCTAGTAGAGGACCAAGTGCCTATGGAGCATTCGTCGCTATGCTTGCACACCCCTATGAGGGGCATGGAGGATTGACCCGCGTTGGAGATCATGTTAGACGAGGTGTGAGGGATGGTGGATCACGTGATTGCAAAATCTCGACGCATCGTCAAGCTGACGTCATGCCGGAGGCCTAGGGAGGAGGACACCATTCCACGTGTTGGCGCTCATCCTTGGTATGCAGACGACATAACCAACACATGCCAACTTACACCCCACGTGTTGTACCTCCTCCAGACATGGCGGGGGGCTACAGCTGGCAGCGAGACATGCCGTATAGCCGGATGTTCCCAGGTAAACCTTTAGTGCTTATTCATACTTAACAAATTCTTCATAATTCACACATGTAGTTATAATGCGATGAAGTTTTCCCACAAGCGACCGACGTTTCGGACACCGGCGATGATGATGTCCTCCAGTACGGCCATGACACCTCAGACGGTGGTGATGACGAGGTCGACTACCGCATTTACTTCATTGACCCCCCTCAAGAGCCTACAAGAGTTGTGCTCTGTCATGACTATCCGATGCACCTAGATTTATCCAACTAGTCGAGCAACAGACGCTACGCCACCTTCACCTACACATCCCGTCAGGAGTACTAGAGGACAGGCCTCGGATCATCTGACGTATCCATCAGAACATGTTATCATTGTGGGAAGGTCATTGGGGCCGTCTGAGGTTTACCTTGCATAAGAACTGTGGTTAGTTTTTTTTCTTTCATAATAATTTTTTCATAACTTATGTATTGTACAGGTATATACTTTACTTTAGTTCAAAACTTTTATTCTTTTGTAACTTTCATAACTTACTCTTTGCACAAGTTTTGTCATATTGAATTGTCCTAGTTTACCAATTTGTTACTTCCTATTGTCTAATTATCTGCACATGCACACTCACGAATAACAAACGATTGCCATAATGATAACAATGGACGTGACAACACAGTCCCACCTGATTTACCACATCGAACACGTTATGGCAGGCCGATTTGATAACACGCACCCATTAACTTTTTTAGGCCAATTGTACAACACACTGCCTATTGATTTCTCAGCCCGATGTGACAACACGCTGCCCCTGCTTTCTCAGAGCAAAGCGACAACTTACTGTCTATTTCTTTTTAATTTGATTTCACAACATTCTGCACACCGTTTTCTCAGACTGAAGCGATAATACGTTGTAGCTCATTTTCTCATACCAAAGTTGTAACGTCCCGAAATTTGGCCGAATTTAAATTTTTAGAGTTATTTGAATTTTTATGAATTACTAAACCTTTATTTGCATTTAATTGCATTTAATTGGATTTCTCTGAATTTTTGAGGATTTATTGGATTTAATTAACATTTATTTGAACTATCCTTCTCTTGATTAATTAATATCAAAAAAGGTATTTATCAAAAATTGAAACAAATATTTTATTTAGGCTCAAAATGCTCTGAAATATTTTCTAGAATTTTTCTAGAATTTTTCGGGTATTTTTAGTGCCCCAAATAATTACTTTGAATTACTGGAATTGTTTTTATTGCTAAAATCTGGGAAAATGGCTAGCTACTGATGTTGGTAGGCCCAACACCATGCTCGCCTGAAAACCCTAATCGCCTTTGCTCTCACCGTCGGATCTCGATCGGACGGGCCGTGATCATCTGGGGTCGTCGGGCGGAGGATTAATCTCCGCCGTTGGATCGCGATCGGACGGTCGATGTGACCGGGCGACCTCGGGAGTGTCGCAAGGCATACCGCCGTCGCCGGTGGGGGCGAAGATCGTGTCGATGATTTTGCGCGCTCCGAGGCTTGTCGGCAGATAAAGTACCCGTTCGTGCGTAACTTCCTTCGCTCCATTGCCACTTCTCTCAAGCTCTGTCGTCCTCCGTAGCTCTTCCACTCGCTCGCCGTAGTTGACACTCTTCTCGCCTCGGTTTTCCTTGCGTTTAAATGCGCCGTCGCCGTTCCGTCGCCGCCAAGACCCTCGCCAAAGTTCCTGCGCCGCCGCGTCCGTGGAGTTACTTCTTCCGCCGGAGGCGCCCGAGAACGCCTCAAGCCACTTCATCTTCTTCAACTCCGTCGAGCACCACGCGCTCCTTGAACCTTCGCAGCTCACCTCCGCGTCGGATCTTCATCGCACGGTGAGGTATCGCCCGTCCACCCCTCTGTGGCGCTTGAGTCAAATAGCCTCGATAGATCTTGTCGTAGGATCTTGATCGTAAGGCTCTGGTGTAGCCACGTGAGGCTTGTGTGCGATGAAGCTGCTTTCGAGTATCGATCGCCGTTGGATCTCCATCGGCCAGGTGCGCGTCGTCCACGTTGCCATAGCGACCGTTTGATAATGCTCGTCGATTTGTAGATCTCTGGTACGTGATCTCGCCACGTATCCTATTTGTAGTTAGCCGTTGATGCGTAGATGTGCGGCTCGGATTGCGCCACAGCGTGCTTTCGGCCACACGAGAACAGCCGGGTACCCGCCGTTGGATCTCCATCCAGCCAAATGAGGAGGCCACGTAAACTTAGCAATAGTGTTCCGCTCGGGTATCGGCGGTAGTCGGATTTTCATCCGGCCGTATATATCGTCCGTCACCGCGGCGTCGCGCTTGATGAAGCCCGCCCGATCTTGGATCAAGGGCGTGGTCGCGCCGTGTCGATTCCCGAGCGAAGCATTAAAATGGGGCCCACATGTCGCATGTGATGACCTTCGGTACAGGCCGACGTCGACTGACGTCATCTGGGGCCCACTTGTCGTTGGCCGAGGCGGCGTGGAGGCCCTGGTGCCGACACGCGTGTCGCCGTGGAATTAATCCGGATTTTCAGTATAAAAATAAAAGGATTAATTCGGTTATTCATTATTTGAATTTGACAAACTTGTAAAGGTCGTAACTTTTGCATTTTAACTCGGATTTGGGTGATTCAGTGCCCAAAATTTGTAAAAATGTGAACTATTTATTAGTGATTTTATTTGATTTTAGTGAATTGTTTGCTGTCTGTAATATATATTTATTGTGTGTTGCTTGTACCGATTAGACTCAGAGTCATGGGGTTTCGTCGAGGAGAATTTGAAGACCGTCGCAGACCCTCGACTGAATCAACTCTTCTTGAAGGCAAGTCATGCTTTGACCATGTTGCCCTAGATTTCAAAAATATATTTTGATTCAATTTCGCATGCTATATTGATTAAAAATGATATTGCTTATTGTGGGAAATGTAGCTAAAATACCAATTGGATTATGCCACCTTGTTAATGTCGTATATGCCCTGAATACCTTGTCCACCCTAAGATGTTTAATATGTTGGATATTAATATGATGCCAACACGGGAGGCTAGGCCGTGAGTAGTAGCTTAACACCTTATATGCGATGAATGAATTTCCATAGCAAATGAATATTGCCTAAACAATTATGGAGCGATTTTGTAAAAGTGCGATGATGCCATATGATGGAATTAGAACGTGCTTTGTGTGGTGCTGTTCATGAAATAATGTGTGCATTGGCATGTGTTGCATAAATGCAAACCACAGGTGGGAAAGGATTTGGATCGGGGCAAGTGGCGGGGAAGGCTTTGTGCTGGTGGGCTGTGTGTAGCAGGTTGTATGAAAGAATGAATGGTCGTGTGCCGAGAATTATGGTTGTCTTGCCCGGACATGATTAAGGACTTAACCTTGCGAACCTTTGAGCTGAGTTCGTGTACAACCACTTGTCGGTATGGGGCCGGACCTAGTTAAGTAGGTTTCTAACCTCTTTCCTTTGAAACCTCGGGGTGATAAGTGCACACCAGTGCAATCAGGGGAAGCGCACAATGCTACGGCTTGGTACCCATTCAACGATACTTGCCCTGTCTAAACTTCGACTGTGTGAGGAGTGTTAGAAGGAAGTAACTGAGAGGGTTCATCGGTCAAATGTTAGTCTCTGAAAGACTTTGTTGCAATCAATCACTGTGTGGTGGCGGTATCCTGTGGGTAAAGTGTCTGACCTCTGCGAGTGTGTGTGTGAATCTATTGAATAGCCGTGTCCACGGCATTGGACATTGCTTTCAGTGATTACTGAGTCAAGGGTAGATTTCCAAAATAAAAATGTGGAATGGGTGGTCATGTGCCAAAAAGTCGTGTGAATGAAATTAGGGTCGTGTGCCAAACCTCTTGGAAAAAGAATTGAGAAATTAATTATTGATAATATTGGTTTTACGCTTTTAATCTAATAGGATTACCTATTTAAAAGAAATCTTGCTTTATGCAAAATAACCAATTAAGCCTTTCCTTTGGAATAAGCCATGCATGTAGTAATAGAACCGCATTGTGCATGACTTGTTGAGTATGTTGTATACTCACCCTTGCATCGACAAAAACCTCGGAAGATGAAGTGCGGCTTGGGAGGAGGAATTCAACGAAGGCCGGGAGGAATAGGGGTTGAGCCGCTTTCAGAGCTTCGTGGTTATGAAGGGTTCTTTGATTCGCTTTTGCTTCGTGATAAACTTGAATCGATGATATTTATCGCATGTGTGGCGAATTATTGTAAGGCGACCATAAGGTCATGTAACTTCGATTATATTATGCTTGAAGTACTTTATTACTTATTCCATGTGTATGATTGTGGTACTTCAACTTGTTTAAGTTCGTGTGTACCAGCGTGATCTCGGTCGGCACGATATACAGAGTGCGAATCCGTGGAAATTCGAGGCACGACAGGATGATAATGTCGAGCCATACTAAGCGTAGAGACTTGACCCTTGATAGGTGGCCGTTCTTTAGGAACTTCAAAATTATTTTCTAAAAGAAAATTTTAACTTGAAAGAATGATATGTTCTTGACTTGTCTTATTCTTCTATTCTTTTCATCTTCTTTGAAAAATTTCTATCTTTTCTCTTGTTTAAATGAAGATCTTATCTGAGTTGTTCCAAATAGATATCGTTGTTTCACACTTAAGGAGAAAGCGCGGGTGTCGTTGCCAATCACGAAGATCGTGGCTGCGTGAATCGTCAAACTCAAGAAAAGTGGATCGATGAAGTGTTCGAAGTTGGAAGGACCGGTGCTTTTCGAGCAGATTGAGACTCATGTGTGAGAGTCGCGTCTGTCTAAGATAGCGATGTTACCCTCTTAGGCGGTAGATTATTGTGTGTTTAGGTTAATTTGGTTTTCTTGTTTCTTTGAGTGTGCGTTATGTGTTGCAAGAGCTTTTAGGCTTGGATAAGCAACCATACCAAGTTAGTAATTGTTTGCTTAAGTTTTTTTAAGTTACACTGTTTCCCGCATAAGTTCCTATACTTGCCTATTCTTTTCCCCTTATCTCTAAACCACAAGCAATCACAGATGGTGAACACTGCAACAACAGAGGCGGTGGTTCGCGCCAGAGGCGATCAAGCAGTGCGCCCGCCGCAGCAAAGACACCGCCGATCGATATCACGAAACTTAGGGCATTTCTTGCGGCCTGAGACTCAATTAATGCAAACTATGATGGCAGCAGTACAACAGATCAACCACCGAGCGATGCGCCAACAATCGAGCTATGAACAATGGGCCCGTCCTATTCAAGGTTGTCAGAGTTTATGAGGACGCGCATCTACGTTCTCGAGCAATGCCGACCCATTAGAGGCGCACGATTGGCTAAGAACCATCGAAGGAAATTGCATATAACGGTCTGGAAGAAGCGAGAGGGTACTCTATGCCTCTCACCAACTTGAGGGAACAGCGGCCGAATGGTGGGAGAATTTCTGCGCATCGCAGGAGAACCCGCAAGAAATCACATGGGAAGAGTTCACCATGGCCTTTCGTCAATACCATGTGCCAGAGGGTATCATGGGCTGAAAAAGGAGGAATTCGAAGTATTTGAAGCAAGGAGGCCAGACGGTGGCTGATTATCTGAATAAATTTACTCAGCTAGTACGCTACGCCCCAGAAGACGTGGCGACTGACAAAGCAAGGCAATCTCGCTTTATGAAAGGACTCAACACTGGTCTACAGGTGGGACTAATTACCCACACTTTCCGGTTCAAGAATTGGTAAACAAAGGCGCTTATATATCGAAGACAAGCGCAAAGAACTTGACGACAATCATAAGCGCCGCATGGCTCAAAGGGGAGGACGCCATGGCGACAGAAAACAAGGATGATAATTCGTTAGTTCACGAGGTTTCAGTAGGGAACATTGTCAGGACACCAACCCCAATGCCAAGACCAGCCGGACAAACCCCTCAGACCCCTGTCAGAGTTAATAATCAGAGTAGTAGAAATCAGCAAATGACAGGAAGACGCTGCTACAATTGCAATGAGACCGGACATTTCGCCAATATGTGTCCCAAGAAAGGAGGCGTGACGCCAGTACGTTTTAACCTTGGGAACACGCCAGCCTAAGACCCAGTCAAGGAGGAAGCGAGGACCGCTCAAGCTGGAGCTACACCCGAGCTTTCACGAGGCGAGAATCAACCATATCTCATGAGGCGAAGTTCAGGATGCAACAGACGTCGTGATCGGTAAGTTCCTAGTCAACTCAAAGGATGACTACTGATATTCGATTCAGGAGCTTCGCATTCGTTCGTTTCTCAAGATTTTGCTGTGACAAATGATTTGGGCATGGTTAACCTTAAAAGTACACTCCTAGTTCAATCCCCTGGATCAGAACTCCGTTCCAAGGTCGGATGTTCTGGTTAAACTACTAATAAAAGGGTAGAGTTCTAGCGAACCTTATTATACTAGATACCCAAACCCTGGATGTTATACTGGGAATGGATTGGCTATCCAAACATAAGGCTGTATTAGATTGTGGACGAAGAGTCGTATCAGTTGAGAGCCCTGATGGCAGGAAAGTGGAATTTCAAGCTAAGGCAGTTCGAGGAGGACAGATGTTGGTAAACAATCAGAGGCATCGATATCTGAGATGTACCAATGGTCGATGAATACCGGATGTTTTCCCGAGGAATTACCAGGAATGCCACCAGACAGAGACATAGAATTCGTAATTGATTTAGTGCCAGGAACCGCACCAATAGCGAAGAAACCGTATCGGATGTCCACCGAAGAGTTGGTGGAGATGAAAAAGCAAATTGAGGAGTTGCTGGAAAAAGGATTCATCAGACCAAGCTCGTCACCTTGGGGAGCACCGGTTCTGTTCGTTAAGAAGAAAGATGGAAGCTTCCGGATGTGTATAGACTATCGCGCACTTAATGAAGTGACGATAAAGAATAAATATCCTTTACCCCGGATAGATGATCTATTCGATCAACTAAGAGGAGCAGGAGTATTCTCCAAGATCTACCTTAGGTCAGGATATCACTAGTTAAGAATCAAGACAGAGGACATACCCAAGACAGCATTTTCTTCAAGATATGGACATTATGAGTTCATGGTTATGTCATTTGGATTGATAAAGCCTGACATACTTTATGAATTTAATGAATAAAGTATTTATGGAATATTTAAACAAATTTGTGGTCATTATTCATCGGCGACATTACGGTTTATTCAAAGACAGATGAAGAACACACCCGACATTTGAGATTAGTACTGGAAAAGTTAAGAGAGCAACGATTGTATGCAAAGTTTAGTAAATGCGATTTCTGGAAGAGTAAGGTAGATTTCTTAGGGCATGTCATGACTGCCGAAGGAATTGCAGTGGACCCAAGCAAGGTTGAGACGGTGCTACATTGGGAGTCGCCCAGGACAGTTTCGCAAGTTCGGAGTTTTCTCGGAATGGCTGGTTATTACCGCCGATTTATAGAAGGATTTTCGACAATTGCTAGGCCAATTACGCAATTGCTAAAGAAAGAAAAGAAGTTTGTTTGGACACCAGATTGCGAAAAGAGTTTCCAAGAATTGAAGAAAAGACTGACATCAGCACCAGTGTTAGTGCAACCAGATGTGCATCAGAGTTTCGATATCTACTGTGATGCATCACGCCAAGGGCTTGGATGTGTATTGATGCAAAATGGAAAGGTAGTAGCCTACGCATCAAGGCAATTAAGGCCACACGAAGTGAATTACCCGACGCATGATCTAGAACTAGCAGCCGTGGTGCACGCATTGAAGATATGGCGCCACTATCTTATCGGCAATAGATGTGAGGTGTATACGGATCATAAGAGCCTTAAATACATTTTCACCCAATCTGACCTAAACATGAGGCAAAGAAGATGGTTGGAACTGATCAAGGATTACAACATGGGTATCCATTATCATCCCGGCAAGGCCAATGTAGTGGCCGATGCCTTGAGTCGGAAAGGCCATATCCCAAAAACAATAGTGGAAGAAAGCCAGGGAGAACTGTGCAAGGATCTTCAGAGATTGAAATTGGAAGTTGTTCCGAAGGGATTTGTAGCCGCTCTAGAAGTGAAGCCAATCTTGGAGGATCAGATTAGAGAAGGTCAGAAAAATGATGAGAAGATCAAGAGGATCAAGGCCAAGATGGAGGAAGGCCAAGCAAAGGAATTTAAGCTGGACGAACATGGTACGTTGTGGATGAAAGAGCGTGTTGCGTCTCAAGAAAAAAAGGAGTCAAGCGATTATCTTGGAGGAAGCCCATGACTCCAAGTATTCGATTCACCCAGAAGCGCAAAAATGTACCAAGATCTGAAGAGAGATTACGGTGGCGAATATGAAAAGGGAATGGTGAACATGTAGCGTTGTGTGATGTATGTCGTGAGTCAAAGCTATGCATCGAGACCCGCAGGATTGCTACAACCATTGAAAATACGAGTGGAAATGGGAAGAAATGGAATGGATTTCATTACGGATTGCCAAGGGCGCAAGGAGGTTATGACTCCATATGGGTCATCGTGGATTGATTGACTAAGGTCGCGCATTTCATACCAGGTAAAGACAACCTATTCAGAGATAAGTTAGCCGAGCTATACATGGCAAGGATCGCTTGCTTGCATGGTGTGCCAAAGAAGATAGTATCGGACAGAGGAACCCAATTTACCTCAAGATTTTGGGATAAATTGCATACAAACAATGGGCACCGCTTGAATTCGATCTGACTTACCACCCATAAGCGGATGGACGTATGAAAGAGTCAACCGGATATTAGAAGATATGTTGAGAGCACGTGCGTTAGCATATACATCAACTTGGGATAAATGTTTGCCATCGCAGAGTTTAGTTACAACAAACTATCGTGCAAGTCTTCGATGTCGCCTTTTGAAGCATTGTATGGTCGACCTCAGAGGACGCCGTTAAATTGAATGAAACCGGGCGTCGCGTCTTTGGGCTGGATATATCTTGCAAGAAGTCAAGAGCAAATAGCCTTGATCGAGAAAGGTTAAAGATTGCATGATCAAGACAGAAAGAGCTACTTGAGACAACCGCCAGAGAGATTTGAGCTTGAGCTCAAGATTTTGTGTATCTCGAGTTACGCCTCTTAAGGAGTCAGAGATTTCACAAGAAAGGAAGCTTGCGCCAAGATATGTAGGGCCGTTCAAAATCATAAGTCAGTAAAGGTGAAGTCGCATACCAACTCGAGTTACCGCAGTCACTAGCAGGAGTGCACAACGTTTTTCATGTATCGCAACTTAAAAAGTGTCTCCGAGTGCCTGAAGAACAGACATCACTAGAAGAAGTGGAACTACAGGAAGACTTGACTTACAAGGAACAACCGATAAAAATCACGGATCTGATGGATCGGAGAACAAGAAACAAGACAACCTGCTTTTTGCGAGTTCATTGGAGCAACCACACGTAAAGTGAGGCCACACAGGAACGAGAGGAAGATCTGAAAAAGGAATTTCCGAACCTATTCTCTAGTTAGCCTTCGAATCTCGGGGCGAGATTACATTAAAGGGGTAGGTTTGTAACGTCCGAAATTTGGTCGAATTTAAATTTTTGGAGTTATTTGAATTTTATGAATTACTAAACCTTTATTTGCATTTAATTGCATTTAATTGGATTTCTCTGAATTTTTGAGGATTTATTGGATTTAATTAACATTTATTTGAACTATCCTTCTCTTGATTAATTAATATCAAAAAGGTATTTATCAAAAATTGAAACAAATATTTTATTTATGCTCAAAATGCTCTGAAATATTTTCTAGAATTTTTCGGGTATTTTTAGTGCCCCAAATAATTACTTTGAATTATTTGGAATTGTTTTTATTGCTAAAATCAGGGAAAATGGCTAGCTCTGATGTGTTGGGCCCAACACCGTGCTTCCCTGAAAACCCTAATCGCCGCCGCTCTCCACGTCGGATCTCGTCAGACGGACGGATAAATATCGGTCGTCAGGCGGAGGATTAATCTCCGCCGTTGGATCGTGATCGGACGGTCGATGTGACCGGACGACCTCGGGAGTGTGCGCATTGTGCACCGCCGTCGCCGGTAGGGGGCCGAAGATCGTGTCAGTGATTTTGCGCGCTCTCCGAGGCTTGTCCGGGCAGATGAAGTACCCCGTTGCGTGCGTAACTTCCTTCCGCTCCATTTGCCACTTCTCTCAAGCTCTGTCGTCCTCCGTAGCTCTTCCACTCGCTCGCCGTAGTTCACACTCTTCTCCGCCTCGGTTTTCCTTGCGCCGCCGTCGCCGTTCCCGTCGCCGCCAAGACCCTCGCCGAGTTCCTCGCGCCCGCGTCTGTGGAGTTACTTCTTCCTTGGGAGGCGCCAGAACGCCTCAAGCCACTTCATCTTCTTCAACTCCGTCGAGCACCACCGCCGCTCCTTGAACCTTCGCGACTCACCTCCACCGTCGGATCTTCGCGCATCGGTGAGGTATCGCCCGTCCACCCTCTGTGGCGCTTGAGTCAAATAGCCTCGATAGATCTTGTCCGTAGGATCTTGATCGTAAGGCTCTAGTGTAGCCGTGAGGCTTGTGTGCGATGAAGCGCCGAGTATCGATCGCCGTTGGATCTCCATCGGCCGTGCACGTCACGCCCACGTTGCCATAGCGACCGTTTGATAATGCTCGTCGATTTGTAGATCTCTACCGTGATCTCGCCACGTATCCTATTTGTAGTTAGCCGTTGATGCGTAGATGTGCGGCTCGGATTGCGCCACGCGTGCTCGCCACGAGAACGGCCCGGTACCCGCGACCGTTGGATCTCCATCCGGCCGCGGCGAGGAGGCCACGTAAACTTGGCAATAGTGTTCGCTCGGGTATCGGCGGCGTCGGTTTTCATCCGACCGTATATATGCGTCACGTCACCGCAGCCGTCGCGCAGATAAGCCCGCCCGATCTTGGATCAAGGGCGTGGTCGCGCCGATGTCGGGCCGACGGGAAGCACTGTTCGCGGGGCCCACATGTCGATTGTGATGACCCGGCCAGGTCCGACGTCGACTGACGTCATCTGGGGCCCACTTGTCAAGTGACCGAGGGCGGCGTGGAGGCCCTGGTGCCGACCGCATGTCGCCGGTGGAATTAATCCGGATTTTCAGTATAAAATAAAAGGATTAATTCGGTTATTCATTATTTGAATTTGACAAACTTGTAAAGGTGTAACTTTTGCATTTTAACTCGGATTTGGGTGATTCCAGTGCCCA
Source organism: Guadua angustifolia (assembly GCA_036346375.1). Classification (NCBI taxonomy): domain Eukaryota; kingdom Viridiplantae; phylum Streptophyta; class Magnoliopsida; order Poales; family Poaceae; genus Guadua; species Guadua angustifolia. The sequence continues at coordinate 21,367,766 of CM070515.1, forward strand.
AAATTTGTAAAAATGTGAACTATTTATTGGTGATTTTATTTGATTTTAGTGAATTGTTTGCTGTCTGTAATATATATTTATTGTGTGTTGCTTGTCTGGATTAGACTCAGAGTCGCGGGTTTCGTCGAGGAGAATTTGAAGACCGTCGCAGACCCTCGACCAGAATCAACTCTTCTTGAAGGCAAGTCATGCTTTGACCATGTTGCCCTAGATTTCAAAAATATATTTTGATTCAATTTACGATGCTATATTGATTAAAAATGATATTGCTTATTGTGGGAAATGTAGCTAAAATACCAATTGGATTATGCCACCTTGTTAATGTCGTATATGCACTGAATACCTTGTCCACCCTAAGATGTTTAATATGTTGGATATTAATATGATGCCAACACGGAGGCTAGGCAATAGTGAGTAGTAGCTTAACACGCTTATATCACGATGAATGAATTTCCATAGCAAATGAATATTGCCTAAACAATTATGGAACGCATTTTGTAAAAGTGCGATGATGCCATATGATGGAATTAGAACAGTAGCCTGTGTGGTGCTGTTCATGAAATAATGTGTGCATTGGCATGTGTTGCATAAATGCAAACCCTGGGTGGGAAAGGATTTGGATCGGGGCAAGTGGCGGAAGGCTTTGTGCTCGTGGGCACTGTGTGGCAGGTTGTATGAAAGAATGAATGGTCTGTGCCGAGAATTATGGTTGTCTTGCGGGACGATTAAGGACTTAACCTTGCGAACCTTTGAAATTTGAGTTAAGTGTACAACCACTTGTCCCGGTATGGGACGGACCTAGTTAAGTAGGTTTCTAACCTCTTTCCTTTGAAACCTCGGGGTGACGGTGCACACCGGTGCAAGCTGTGAGGGAAGCGTACGTGCTACTGCTTGGTACCCATTCAACGATACTTGCCCCTGCCTAAACTTGACTCTGTGAGGGAGTGTTAGAAGGAAATGTGAGGGGTTCATCGGTCAAATGTTAGTCTCTGAAAGACTTTGTTGCAATCAATCACTGTGTGGTGGCGGTCGTATCTGTGGGTAAAGTGTACACCTCTGCAGTGTGTGTGTGAATCTATTCGAATAGCCGTGTCCACGGCATTGGACATTGCTCGGTGATTACAGTCAAGGGGTAGATTTCCAAAATAAAAATGTGGAATGGGTGGCTGTGTGCCAAAAAGCTGTGTGAATGAAATTAGGTACGTGTGCCAAACCTCTTGGAAAAGAATTGAGAAATTAATTATTGATAATATTGGTTTTACTGCTTTTAATCTAATAGGATTACCTATTTAAAAGAAATACTGCTTTATGCAAAATAACCAATTAAGCCTTTCCTTTGGAATAAGCCATGCATGTAGTAATAGAACCGCATTGTGCATGACTTGTTGAGTATGTTGTATACTCACCCTTGCATCGACAAAAACCTCGGAAGATGAAGCCGTGCGGCTTGGGAGGAGGAATTCAACAAGGCCGGGAGGAATAGGGGTTGAGCCGCACTCGATGCTTCGTGGTTATGAAGGGTTCTTTGATTCGCTTTTGCTTTGATAAACTTGAATCGATGATATTTATCGCTACGTGTGGCGAATTATTGTAAAGCGACCATAAGGTCATGTAACTCGATTATATTATGCTTGAAGTACTTTATTACTTATTCATTGTATGATTGTGGTACTTCAACTGTTTAAGCTTTGTGTACCAGCGTGATCTGGATGATACGATATACAGAGAGTGCGAATCCAGTGGAAATTGGGCACGACAAAAAGTGAGGATACACTGTCCCCACTCTATCAGCCCTGCAAGGACTACACACTGCATATAAAACCACCGACAACCAAGGTAGCACTTCTTCACTAGCCCAAGCTCTACTCCATTGCAATGATAAACAAAGGAGGCACTTTAAACCATAGAAGGGGTAGACGGGGAAGACGGGGTCAAACATCACCTCGAGCCCCTAACCCTTCATGGTTTTGAAGCTGTGACCCTTCACTTAAGGTACATCAAATCTACGGTCATGAAGACCCTAGCCTCTCTAGCCCAGATCTTTCTATTAGAACAAGAGACTACTACACCTCTATAAATCCAATCTATGACGGCCTCCCACTTTGCTCCTTGAAGTGGCCGACATGCAAGCACGACCTCAAAGCCGTTGTGCAAGTTTGCAATGAGTTCAATTCTAGCCCAGGATGTTGTTTCTACTGATGCTCTCTATTCATAGTATCCACTATAACTCTTACATATCATTTGGTGCATGTCTCACTATATGACACGTACTCTTACTTGTAGATCGCGGATTGTAATTCACTGAATGGGTGGACCCACCGTATCCCATAGATACCCAATGTTACATTCACATATTGTTGTATCGCCTTGATGAAATACAAGAGAACCCCACAGAGGTCAAGAATGAGAATGAATAGCTCCGTAGGCATAACTTAGAGCTCTAAACCCAGAACGATGACCTACGCTGTCAAAGGCTCATGGAGAAAATTAATGAGGAGGTTGTCCACTTCGACAGCGACTACTACACGTACTGTTGCTGTGGCAATACTAGCTGCAATTGTGCTGTTACTACCGTGACTAGCAGTCCCGTCTACGTCGTCCTAACGATCAACACTCCCTGTGGATATTGTATGGTTACCCATTTGAGCCTTAGCATCATCTATTCATAAAGTATAGTCCATCTCGCCCTGTTAAAATTCCAAAAGACGCACTTGTATCGTACTTTTGTCCATATTCGTGGTTGTTTTGTGCCGCTGCTGATACCGTCCAAAGTACCAATGCAAACATGGATACTGAACCAAACTATATGAACGAAACTGTATGCGCCATGTAATCCCTCGTTTATTATAAAATGGTATCTTTCATTCATTCCATTATACTTGAACATTAAATATGCAATGAACATTTAAACATGTAATGGCAACACGCTGTCTTCGCTTTCTCATAGCGATATGACAATACACTGCTTACTGCTTTGTCAGATCGGTATGACAACACGTTGCCAATCAAAAAATTGGCAGTGATCTACTTCTGTAATTTGTCTTTTCGGCTTATTATTTTTCGCATATTATTTAAAAAATTGAAAAATCCTACTTTCCTCAATGTCGCAAGTTTGACTGGCGACATATTTACATCGCTGTTTGAAGTGGCGTCCAAGTTCTATCGCCATTTCAAACGATGACGGTACTCTTTTACTAATTAAAATAGTGATAGAAGTTCTACGTGATGTCCACATTATTAAATCACTATTTTGAATGGCGATTTAAAGATATCGCTATTCTGAATAGCGACAGTAGCCTACTTTTATTTTTTAGCTTATTATTTTTGTATTTTTTTGTTTTCCGTGTATTATTTAAAAATTTCCGTTGAAATGATGTGCCCACCTTAAAGTTCGTACGATCTTGGTATTGGACCACCACCCTGTCCTGGCTAACGCGTCCAATTAATTTGAGAAAAATCTATTCTCTGTTGGGCAAAGACGTACCCCCGAAGCATCGTGTTGCACCATCTATTCCCCAGCGCGATGGCTGCCACTTGTCACTAGTTAGGATTAGCTCAGACATCTCTTCTGACCCCGTAGTTCTTTACTCCATACATGCGTCAATAGCTACAAGTGCCCCCCCTCTCTCCTCTAGAAGGTGATTGATTACAAGTGGACTGGGCTTATTTGGATTGCTTTTAATGTCTATCAATGTTTGTCTTATCAAATTTTATTAGTTTTGACAAAATTTAGTAAGCATTTGATTTGCTATCAAATTTTGGTAAAATTCCTTTCTCCTTTGATTCGCTAATTTATTTTCTTGTCAATCTTTAATAAAAATATTAGTAACCAATTTTGTAACTAAATTTTGGTAAAATTTAGGAAGACAATTTTATCATCCTACCAAACCGGCCCACAGGTTAACCACTCTCTCTGATCACAAATACTTATCGTTTTGGACATCGATATGGTTTTCAAAACACAGCTTTAATCATAATTTCTGTTATAATATATTTATAAAACCTAGTATCATATAATATTACAAAAGTACTTCATGAAATAAATCTGCACATGATTTCATACATCCAATTTAAATATTTAAAAGATATTAATAATTAAAGTTTAAAAAATTAACTAGACATATATCTAAAACGAAAGTATCTGTGACTGGAGTGAATACTCGACACACTCAGTCGTACATACAAGAAAGTTGAGAGAGCCGGGAACTGAACTCACGAGTCACGACCCCCTTACGTGGGTATATACGTCCAGGTGCAAATGTGAGCGCTAGCTAGTCGCTAGAAATGACCCCCTTCTTTGCAGCGCCATCTGTAAGCTTTCAACCTTTCAGCACATAGCACTGCTACTTGCTCAGGAAACAGGAAACACGAGCATGACGGCCTTTAAGTCGCTATGCCATATGAACACCAGAGCCGGCTGCTCGTCGACAGCAACGTCACACCAGCATGTCTATATATATAGGTAGCTAGGTTCATTAACGTGTCACCTCCTCTACCATCTCCCAGTGCTGAACACCCACGCACCCATAGGCAAGAGCTATCTTCCTCCAGGCACGTGTGTTGCTGCTGCAGGCCTTTCCACATGCCATGGCCACCACGGCGATGTACACTGCATGTAGAGGTGGGGGTTGGACCGTGCTGTCACAGTACAGGTCTAACGAGCTTTGGGCTATAGTGTCATCTTGTACTAGCTCGAGTTATCTTCGATAAGGCCCAAGAACGGCTCAAAGCATGCCACGTCACTGCTGTGTCGTGCCGACTTAGCCTATTTCTTGTTGGATGTACGTGTGGAGTTGTGGACGCTGTCATCGCTAGTCCGTCTATGTGAACAGCATCAAGAACAATGAGCGAGCGTCAGCTGCCAATGAGGATCTAGTATATACAATTATTTGAAAAATAAACTCAATTTTATTTATTTATTGGGTACAGATATGAAGTTATTGCCTTGTTAAAAACCTTACATTTTAGAGTGGGGTTCCCTGGTAAGATAAAAAGTACAGCACCAATAAGCATACATACTAGCTACTCCTCAATATCGAGATCGCCGTGCCGTGCCGCTCAGGCCATTCCTTGTTGGATGTGCGTGTGGAGTCGTGGACGCTGTCATTGCTAGTTCGTCTCTATGGACAGCACCAAGGACGAGAAACGAGCACCATCAGCAGCTGAGGATCTAGTATATACAATTATTTGGGAAAAAAATCAATTTTATTTATTCATTAGATACAGATACAAAATTACTACCTCGTTAAAAGCCTTATATTCTAAAGTGGGATTCCCTGGTAAGATAAAAAGTACAGCACCAATAAGCATACATACTAGCTACTCCTCAATATCGAGATCATGGTTGTGTCAATGGCCGTATAAGACAAGTGGGAAGATAGTCGTGCATGTTATCACAAGCATGCTCAGCGAGTGGCACAGCGGAATATGGACTTGATGTGTGTGCTCAGTGTCAGTCAGTATGTACTCCCTGTTCTCCACCTTTTGGTATATATATTGTCTCTTCTTTTTCCATATGCGAGGACCACAACGGCGTCCGCCATATAACGAGCCATGGTATTGTTGCGGCAACATGTCCTGCCACATAATGTGCCCATTTCGGTCTATTAGGCCTGTTTCGTATCGTACTGACCCAAATACAGCCTATATAGGTGTGCCATGCTGCCCATTGTATCCTATTGATAGACCCAACATGACCATATTATTTATGTTGTGCCGATCTAATCCATGTTCATACATACGGTACCATATCTGTCGAACCACTGATTGACAAAAAAAAAGGAAGGTCCAGCCCAGTACCTAGATCTACTGCATGCCTAAGCTCGGCGTCTTCGCCCATCTAGCTCCTAAGTCGACCATGGCGTCACACCCCACTTAAACAGGGCATGAACACTGGGTAAGTACGTACAGCCATTACAGTTGAGTACGTACACGCTACGCTGGGGTGGGTAGGGATGGTAATGGGGACCCGTTCCCCGATCCCCGGCGGGGAATTCCTCTATTAGGGGACGGGTATGGGAAGAAATCATCTCACGTGACGAAAACAGAAAATTATTCCCCGTCGGGGATGGCGACGGACGGGGGCCGAATTTTTTTTGAGGGACCGTTGGGGATCCAAATTTAATTTAGTCCAATTTAGTTATTAGATTGCAAACATATTCTCTAGCCCATCATATTTACATTTTCATAAACGGGACAACATAATCTTCAATGAATGCATGCATTCTTTTTTTTCCTTGTCTATTGATATGATTTTAAAGTTAAAATGGCTATAAGAGCTCTTCTCTTATGTGAAATTTTAAGTGGGGATGGGTCCCGACGGCCCCGATAATCTGACAGGGGATCGGGACGAGGATTTTCTCTCCCGAGAACGAGGGGCGGAGCAGGAAAAATTTTGGATCGTGCGACAGAACGAGCACACTCGGCGAGAATAGTTCGTTGCCACCCCTAGGGGTGGGTGGGGCGGAATGCAAACAGGGTCCTCTCAAGTCTCAAGATCTCGCCTAGGATCAGATAAATGTCGCGATGTCGGCTGGATAACAGCCGGAGATGAGGTCCCTCGACCCTCGCCTATCGACCACCTCTGGTCAGGCACGTCATCATTCTTGTTTTGCCCGAGAAGAGTTGGACTGTAGGACCAGGACCGGCCCAGAAGCTCGACGCTTCCGAGCCGTGCAGTCCTCAGACCCGAAGACTATTTTGTCACTCGAATTGCAAAGAACCGGAGCTCCAGTGAATTTTCGTACTTCTAATCCACGAGCGAGATCAAATCATTTCATTTCATGCATAATTTCATGTCATTCAAACACCAAGTCATCATATACAGGAGGGAAAAAAACTTGGGTCAAAGTTTTCTCCTCGCAAGAACCAGCTTTTGCTTCAGGTGCGACAGGCACTGACCCCTGAGGCCCCCACTCCCGTCCCACTGCACGCGACCGGCTGCGAGCCCTGTGTGATTTCGAGTCAAAAATCGGGGGACCTTGCTGTCGCGCGTCTAGCTCGGCACGCGGCCGCGGCGGCCAGAGGAAGAAGACCGATGCTCAAATGTCGCACCTCGCAAAGCAAAAGCAGGCGAGCGAGCAATCTTGCCGTCGGCACGGGCGTGATCCGGCCGGCCGAGATGACGAGATCGATGGATATATCGCAGCAGCGGCCACGCCCCACACCGAACCGAAAATTGGGCGCTGCGTCTGCGTGCCTATGCTGGCCGGCGCTAATTCTTATATCTTATTTGGTAGAGTTTTAAATTTCAACTCAAATCAGATCTGTCAAAATCTACTAATCACAGCGTACATCTAACAGTTCACATTTTAAATGATTCTTGCAAATAAAACATCCGAATGATGTTTATCAAAATCTTTAAGTTTATATTTTTAGCCTAATATGTAAACAAGATGACCTATCTAAACACTCTTAAGGCCTGTTTCGCAGGGATTTAGCTTCACCAGATTCGTGAAGCTGAAACTGTGAATACATTAAGAGTGTTTAGATGGATCATCCTGTTTACATTTTAGACTAAAAATATAAACTTAATTCACTTTATTTTAGCCTACAAATTTCAGATTTCAGGTGAAACTGAAATCTGGAGCTTTACCAAACAGGCCCTTATAATGTATCAATAGCTCTAGCTCCACAAATCTGGTAGAGTTAGGAATACCCAACTCCACCAAATCCACAGATCGATGGAGCTAAAGTTGTACCAAACACACCCTTAACTCCATTAAATTCGTAGAGTTAGAGCTGTAGATATATTAAGAGTGTTTAGATAGATTATCTTATTTATATTTTAAACTAAAAATATAAACTTAATTTACTTTATTTTAATCTATAATTATCCGTTCTAAAGTGAAGTTCGAATCCAGACCTCAACCGAGCACGAAGTCTTTCCGGGACCGAGCGATCCGCATTTTCCTGTCGCGCTTGACAGAACAGCTGGCGATGCCACTGTGTTAGCTACAGGCCTACAGGTAGCTCCTAGTGCTTTATCATGTACCCATCAGCGGATTTCTTTTATTACGTTTCTAGTTGTGTTCAACTGTTCATCTGCTTGTCTTGGGGGAGTAGGTGTACCAACCTGACAGGGTGCAAACGTGCCGCACGCAGCGCGCAAAATATGAATTGTGTACCAGCACGAGCGCACGATTCATTTGCATCATTGCATGTCTTTTTTTTTCTCCGGAAAGGAAAATGAAATATGTTGGCATTTGAATCTCGTAGATATGATGCGATGGCCAGCTGGCGCAAGCAATTTAATTACGATCTGGCACTCGACCAGTTTCTTTCATCGTTTCATAAATCGCACAAGAAATGAATATGTTTTCTAGAAAAATAATTAATGTTATGTACTAGAAAGCGAGAATTATTCTAGTATAGCTGTCTACGCATGTTATGTAATTCGTCTTGGAGAGATCAGCAATATGTCAAACTTTTGTAACTTTAACTAATACTAATATAAGAAAAAAATATGTAGATTTTTTTTAGATAAAGGATAAATATTCGGCCTCTGCAAAGTAACATGTAGATCAATCGAATGAAAGTAACATTATTAGATTCATAGGTAAAGATACTTTCATATGACGTATAGCCGACGGGCTCCCGTATTTTGGGGTCGAGCAAAAACTTATATGGAAATTCCTTCCACCTCTTTATATACATATATACATATGTATATATATATATATATACATATATATATGTATGTATATATATACATACGTATGTATACATACGTATGTATATACATATATATATATATATATATATATACATATATACATATATACATGTATATATATATATATATATATATATATATATATATATATATACATATATATACATGTATATATATATATATATATATATATATATATATATATATATATAGTCTTATAAGCACATATCAATGAAGAAATTAATATTCGATGCACAAAAAATACTTCTATAGAATAATTTAAAGTTTATGAAATGACAAATAGCTGGTTCCTCTTCCTCCACGGCAACTATCGCCAATTCATTATTTGGGTTCGTCGACGCACTAGGATTACTCTTTAAAAATTTGTCCATAGCTTCTCTCTGCGTTTCTATGAAGTCATCCGCACGTTTTTTTTCCTTTTTTCGCTACCGGATGGATACCTTCTGGATGACATGATATCATAAAGCGCTGAAAATAAAAATAAATGCATCAAAGATTGAATAGTGCAATGGGGACTCCTGTACCGATGAAGTCAATCACATATTCACATTCAGACTATTCAATCCGTGAAATTGAAAAGAGAAAATAGAATACTGAATACACATACACTACGTCACTACGGGAACGACTGAATGAGAGAAAATTGCCTCGGGGTCGCGGCGACTGACGATTGACGAACTCGCGATCATGTGATCAGGTGGGTCACGGCGACTGACCAAATCGCGATCAGGATCAGGCAAGGCGATCAGCAGATCCGGAACTCGGAGGGGCGGCGTCGCGGCAACTGGGCGCGAGGGCGTCAGGGGTCGGGGGCTCGGGGCGTGCCCGCGCTGCGTTCTAATCAGTCGGACTGTTCGTTTTCTATCCAGACCATCATCAGATCAACTCAGTACACGTTTGGTCGCGACTGGGCCAAAAGCCCATGGTGTAGTTGCATATCTGGAGGACCCGAATAACTTTGGAGGCCCGGGGCGGCCGCCCACCCTGCCCCCCCCCCTTAGGGCCGGCCCTGCGTATAGCACTTTCACAACGTAATGTTAAAGAAATTTGAAGTCAAAGTTGCATATTAAGAATGTGAAACAACATATATTTTATATAATAGAGTGAGTGGAATCTTACTGCTTCCTTTAGAAAAGATTAAGAAATTTTTATGCTCGCTGATCTAGAGCTCAAGATTTTGTCTTAAAAAGATCGCAATGCTTAAAAAACATGATGGAGCAGATCCGGGACCATAGATATCTTTCGTTCCACGTTTTAGACTTTATGTCGTGTGGCGTAGAAAATGGTAGTCATCTCATGGATCCAGATAAGGTCACTCGATTAGTTTAGATTATGCAAAAGCCTAGCCTAGCTATTTGGGACGGTAGCCACCCCTCATCGCATCCACGCATAATGGAGAAGGAACGGTTAATGTTGCACGATTTTACGGCTAGCTGCAGCCTAGTGTCCTTGACAGGATATATATCAGAATGTTTATTAGTGTGTAAACAAGTTCAGCTTGTCGAAACACAACACAGTCTTTATTTTTTTATTTATATAGAAATTGAATTTGTTTTTGTGAAAATCATATGTTTCAAATTCGTGGTCTTCGGTTACGTCGTGTGACTCGAATATATTAGAGTTGTGAGCTATTCATACCTTGTTCGGTAGCACTCCAGCTCCTGCCACTCTCTGATTCTAATCCAACTTCTCTTGATTCAGCATATCTGAAGAATCAGGAGCAGTTTAGAAAAGTGTTCAGCTAGCAGCTAGCTCCAGATTCGGCCATACCTCTAGGCAGCGCTTGTCGGGGCGCTCGAGGTGGCGGATGGGGCGAGCGGTTGAGGTGGGGAGTCGACACGGGGAAGCGGCGGTTGAGGTGGCGCAAGCGAGGTAGATCGGCGGCTGTTGAGGTGGGAAGGCAGCGCTTGAGGAGTCGGGGAGGCGGCGCGGTCAAGGCGGGGAGGCGGAGACGCAGGGAGGCCGAGAATCCGGAGGAGCAGGGTGGAGGCCACTTCTCTCGCGTCGTGTAAAAATGAGAATCGCTCCACGCCGATTTTGATTCCAGTCGAGAGAAGCGCAAGGTGAGAATCCAGGAACCGAAGCGCTACTGAACGGGTTCTCAGTCACAAGCTAACAGTTGCTAGCAATTCTAGTTAGAACTGGACGAGTAGTTACAAAGCTGTGGCATCGCTACTTTGTAAAGAGAATTGTGAAGGAACTAAGGAGTATTGCAAGCTCGCATGCATGCACGACGTTCGATAGTACAAGTGGACGTAGAACCAACGAGACATATTAGCCTCGTATTATTTTATCATAATTTGACATGGGCATTCAACGTTCGATTCTGTGGTTTGTAACTTTGTACACATGCATGTACATTTACTGCACAACCACATCAAACCTACTTTGTAGCTTGGCCGGTCCGATCTCGTGCACGAATCCTTTAGCTACAAGTTTGGTCAAACATCCCTAACCTATGTGACCTAACATAATTTGTTTGCACAGCGAAAAGTCAAGAATGCAACAAAATAAGATCGCACCTTTTGCATGCATGCACACAATTGGCAGAGCATATTCAATTAGGTTCGTCAGGAGGTGACAGAAAAACCGTCCAAAAATTTGACACTATTTTATTGTGTGCATCTACAGTCCAAAATGCGGTACAAATCGCCATTATAAAAACAGCGAGGTCACGATTAGATTTGGTCAGTTAGTCGTGTCAGGCAAAGATTGAAAACGAACAATAAACAAGTCGGAAAGGCCTAGGTTTGGTGACCCACGATTGCGTATTCTATTTCTACCTATGTTACATCTCTTTTCCTCACGTCATACGAGGCTCGTGGGAGGTCGTCCTAACTCCTAACCAATGTGACATCGTACTATCGAACGACGTCGTTGATTTTATTCGTCACAACTCACAAGTGTCTTGCCTCCGTACTAATCGATTGGCAATTATTTCGACGGAGGTGGACAAATTTGTCGAAATGGACCCATCATTTGAATGGTGTATACCAACACTACTGCAGATAGGACTATCATGGCGGTTTGAAACCGTTTTTAAGCGGTTTTAGAACCGCTTGTAGGTTTCACTTCAAAAGACAAATAATATCATGAGGTGGGATTCAACTCATGACCTCCTCACACCTCCTCGTGACCCACGCCTCACCCATCTAACCAACCCACCCACGCGCACTCTCGATAGAGTAGGGCATGCATTCCTTTTATTATTTGGCCGCTTCACAAGCGGTTGGGGACACGAACCCCTTCTAGAGTCGGCTCTAGAAGGGTTCGTGGTCTCAACCGCTTTCTAAGCTAGGGCTCTAGAAGGGGTTTGTGTCCGAACCGCTTCTAGAGCTCTGAAAGGGTTCGTGACACAAACCGCTTCTAGAGCTCAAGGCTTTAGAAGGGTTAGTGTCTAGAACCGCTTCTAGAGACCTCATTCGATCCGTTGTCCATGAACCGCTTCGTGCAGAGAGCACAAGCGGTGCGCAATTAACCGCTTATAATAGGCCGCCAGAAGGTCGATTAGAGCACTACTACGTAACCTGCTACTAGTAGTGATTCAGAACCCTTTAGAAGCGGTTTTATAACGCTTCTAAGCAACGCGTGTGATACATGCCGGGTATCTGGCGATTCTTTCAACGCCAGCTTGTGGGCACGAAGCGGTTGGGAAGGTGTTCGGAGGGCCAATGGAGCGCCACGTGGGGAACTCCTGGCGCGTTCGTTTACAAACGCTTGTGGAGAAGGATATCGAGCGGTTAGTCTTACAAACGCTCGTGGAGAAGGATATCGAAGCGGTTAGTCTTACCAACCGCAGGAGGAAGAAGACTCTACAAGCGGTTGGAGTCACCAACCTCTTGTGGAGAGAGTTTTCGATTATATGTACTTTGGAATATGTTCTTACAAAGTTTTTTTGTATATCGCTTTTGACCATAAAATTAAATATGAGGGGAGGAGTTTTTGCGCAATTAAATATATATTGCATATGCATACTCATACATATGTTCACAAGCTAGCTAGCTCACTACACTAAAAAACGAACTTAATAGTGTAAAAATAGACAAGTGCATAGACGCAACCAACGTTTACAATTTTGAATGATGAAAAAATGATTATCGAACTCATTTCTTGCATGCTTCACTCTTTTTGTCCTTGGTCGACGTGGATGTCGCCGCCAGCTCATCGGTGTTCAACTCGAAAGCTTACGTGGAACTCGCCATTTGAGATACAACCTCGCCGACAATGAAGCCGATGAGTTGTTCTTGGAGTGCGCACCGGTGAGGCGGAGAGCACGTTAATGTGCTCATCGATGTTAGGTGACAATTAATTAAGCGGGAAGTATATAAATATCCGATCACATGCAATTAATTAAAATGTAAGTTGTAGCTAACAAATTGACATGCATATACGAACCCTAAGATAATGTTCGGCTAAATGCCGCCATGGATAAAACTTTGAATATAGTGGAACACGTAGTAGCCACATAAGTTGTTTCCACCGTCTAGCGTTTAACCTTCAAGGAGAAATTTGAGAATATCGGATGAAGAACCGATATGGCGATGTATATTAATAATAGTTTTTGTAGTACGACTGAGTGCTTACTATGACTTCAATTCTTTCTCGAATTCTCCTTTTGCTTCTTCTTAAACTTTGCAAATGTCTTGTTAAGGATGTTAATGAACCATTGGTATTTTTGGACCGATTCCTTCTTGAGTCATAAACTATAATCCCGCCGTTGTCAAGCTCGATGACTAGAAGGATCCAATGAAACCTATTAGTATATTGCAACATATCGTAAGTAGCTACTCGTACTATCAATGGCTTAAGAAATACAAGAACAAGAGGTTTGTGAGAACACGTACTTGAAGTTGAAGGGCGTATATATACGGTTTGTAGTGTTGTTTCAAATTGCATGCAAAAGGTATCCTCAAGTAGCGGTTTTTGCTTGTCGATGACCAGATTTTCTCGTTGACAATCTACGGGTCGATGAAGCCAACGCTCGCTTTGCCCGCCTTGTACATCGTTGTATCTCCATTCTACATAAGAAGGGATAACTAAGTTAATTAGATTTTCAATTTTGTGGTGCGGGAGGAAGCAAACGGTAAACTTAGTAGATCGACACTTACGCACACCGGCAGGACATGAAAAACACGTTGACCTCGTCTCCTTGGTACACATGGTACAAGTCATCGAATTCAAACCATAGTTCGTGTTGTTCCTTGGAAGAAATACTCATCTTGGAAACGGAGGAGGAACATTTGCTCTCCTTTAGATGTCCTTTCCATGTACCATTCAAGCATTTGATGCATCTTGGTTGGGAGATCTTTTATATCCTTTGGATCAATTAGCGGTTTGCCCAATTCATACTTCCATTTGGTTGGTGTCATTGGAAGATCCTGGTCTAATGATTTGAGTCCCGCCCTTCAGAATGCCATTTTCGTCAAGTCCTCAAAGACTCTGCCGATCTTCCACTTTCTTCTTCTTTCCCTTGAAGGAGCCCGTATTTTTAATCGTAGCCTTTCTTATTGTCCTTTTGTAGTCGCTCATCACAGTGGCGGCACTGTTCGCATGATGGTGAAAGTGCTTCTGCTTTTTTATCTATTTTAAGCTTGGCTCCGGCTTCTTTGGCGCAAGTCGCTGGTCACTTCCGTTTTACGGATCTGAGCTAGCTCCTCCGCAATGATCATATGGCCTCTTTGGCGGTTGCTTTGACATTCTCTCGTCACGGATGCCGATTTCGTGGGAGGAGGTGCTAGTCGGGATCCTCCTTCCGACATCGAGCTTCTTCCTCGGAGATCTTTGGGCGTGGTGATTTGGAGATGTTGGGTGCTTCTTACTTTCAAAGTGGCGGCGGAGTCGGGCTTCTTTGTGGAGCGAGGTGGAGGAGGCGTGGCTTGGACCACCGGGAAGCATTATGCAAAGCGACGCCGAGGAGTCGTGGGTTGTCGGCGTGGAGGAGGCGGCTTGCTCCTCGTAGTGATTCAAATTGCGGGGCCTCTCTTTTGGAGATATAACCTCCACACTATCTGGAAAAATGATGGACTTTTTGCGCCATAGGATGAATGTGCCATGGAGGGCCTATCCAAGGTTGGTCACCTCGCCGCCCCGTGAATATCGAGAATGAGATCTTGCCCCCACCACCTCTTCCACCGTGACCTTCGAGTATCCCATGTATCCGATTGCGTGGAATGTCGCCCGCTTCCACCGGATAAGCCATGCCGTAAGCCACCTTGAAGGAGAGGTTACGATATCAATGTGTAGCTCGACTTTGGCGGCGAACCTTGATGCCGCCCACGGATGACGGCTGCGGGTAAATCTCACGAAGGGCCTGGCGGATGCGAATCGCTTTTTGGCGCGGTCGGACGATCATGGATTCGGCGCCGCTGAACATTGGTCGAACGTAGTGCTCCTCAAGCGGCTCATTGCCGGACACTTTTTGCGTGACTGTGACATCGATGGAAGCCTTCGTAGCTCTAAGCTCTTCCTCCAATCGGCTCACTCTACCCCGATCTCTCCTCTTGCTTCTTTCCCAACTCTCGTAAGTGCTTGAGTCTTTGGCAAAGCCGCGCCTCCATGGCACCTTCCGAAACCTCGTGTCCGCTCCGGTGCTCGTGGTTTTGAAGGGCATATGTTAGCTCGTCATTCTCCTGTCCGTCCGCAAGGATCTCGACCGAAGTGCCGCCGATGGCTTTACAATCCTTTTCGCCAACTTCTTGGTATGCGGTGCCATCACCAAGCTACCGTCATCACGAAGGTCGCCTGCGTGACCTAATAACCAATTGCACATGCGGGCTCCCAATTCTCGCCAGTATAATATCGTCTTGTCAAGTTCATCTTCCCGCTTGTCCCATTTCTTTGCGTACCTTGATGTAACCACCGTCCCGAGATGGTGGTGGTATTTCTTCTTCTCGCATTCACCTTGTTTTTCTCTCGCGGCACCCCACGCATCCGCGGCTTGTACTCCTCGAAAGCATCCCAATGATCGGCTAGCTTAGGAAATTTATTGAAGTCCGCCTTTCTCCTTTGTCGATGTACTTGCGTGAGAGACGACTTCCACTTCCGAAAGGAAGTTGCCATCTTCTTCAAAGCCCATCCCTTGGCCTTCGTTCGCACCCTTCGAAAAGTGAAATTTTCCTTTATATCATTCTAGAGCGGTTCCTTGGTAGTCAGAGGGACTTCGCCCATTTACTCGATGTTGATTGGGACGTGATCCCTCACGTGGTAGCCGCAAGCGTTGTTGAAAGGCCCAATTGTTGAATCCGGCTAGCAGACTCGTCGCTGTTTACTTTTGTTATCACGCACTTTGTCGAAGGCTTCTTGTTAGGTCCCTGCTCATTCCGGATTGGGTGGCGATGAGGTCTGCGGCCGGTAAGAGTATAATATGAATGATTTTAGAATAATTAAATGTTTACGGTGAATTTATAATGGGTAAGCCTCGGTACTAAGCAGTTATGATTTCATCGGCGTCGGCAAGAAGACCATCGTGATTTTCCGCATCGGTGATAACGATCTCATTGGCTAAGACGCTACCAAACAAGAATGGTCTCGAACAATGATTTTCCGCTTCATCGTATTCCGGTCACCACGCCTTGGTGTCGCCATCTAGAGTAGAGCAAATCTCGAGGCTTAGATTATATATGAAGACAAGATTGTTGAGAACAATTCGAGTTTGAAAGCATAGTTTAAGATCGACAGAACGAGGTTTGTGCTGATGAGATCACATTCATGGGTTACTTTCTCGCATGCAATCATATACTTATACATTTCACATAGACTTACACATTTCACATGATACATATACAATTGACAATTCACATATACTTACACATTTCACATAGACTTACACATTTCACATGATACATATACAATTGACAATTCACATATATATTTAATCAGATATCAATTTTATCAATATTTTAACAATAATATTTCATGCAATAAATTATCATGTCATGTTTGATTTGCAGTGCTGCAGACAGATCACAGCCGTTTGAGACTAATTTCGGCAGCTGGTTACTACGGCCAGCAGCGCTATGCTACGCCGCTACAGCCCATCGGCATCGGACATCGTGCCGACTGCTGGAGAAGGTCTCGCTCGATTGACCAAAGACCGTGATGTTCCAAAAGCATGGTCGCCAGAGAGCATACGATACACTCCGTGGAGAAGACCACGAGGTGACGTGGCTTGGTTGATAATGAACCGATCGCTTCCGCATTTTTGGTGTAATAGACTATTAACATTCTAGTCGGGATTTATAACCTTATTTCATTTTTTAAAATCATATTAGTGTGGAATAAGAATGATTCGTTATTTTTATTCAAAGAAATTTTATCGAGTCCTTATCTTCATCCGACCAAATTTCAATCTGGAATAAAGGATAGATTGTGATTACGCCCCCGTGGCATAAATGTTTTCACAGATTCTACTTCACATCTCAATCGAAAATGACTATTTTTTCATCAAATAAAATCAATCAAAGACAAGAAGTAGTAAAATGAAGAGCATATATTTTAAAACAACATGAAAGAAGAACTTGCGTATGGGCTTTAAGAATGTAAATTTCCATTGCAATTCTTCATATCAAGACAAAGAGTCTTGGAGGATCGTAATAAAATAGCATGTGGAACCAAGCAAATCATTACAACGCACATCGTACAACAACAACAACATAGTCATCTATATTTATGAAACATGTTAATGAATCACCGATGGTAATGCTAACAAAGAATACTATCTTAGCTCAAATATATTTTGATTTTATACATATATATACCGCATGGCATTCAAGATCTTGTCAGATTTCCCCAAATCCACCCAAGGCCAGCACCATATCTTAGCTCAAACAGAGCAAACCACACAAAGTCAAAATCATCCAAACCAGCCCTTCTTCCTCACTCCCTCCTTCTTCCTCACTCTCTCCTTCTTCTTGCTCTGCACCTAGCGCCCACCCTAGCCGGACCGCCTCGGACATTTCATTAACACCTTGCCTAAGCAGTGGGATTAGAGAGGAGGAGGAGGGCGTCTTGTACATACCTCGGTCCTCCCGGTGGAATGGCGGGCGGGCGAGCGTGTGGCAGAGGAGGCGGATGGCGAGGTGGCGGATACGGCGAGGTGGCGCCGCGCGGGCTCTCGGCTTGAGGCAGCACTAAGACTTCAAAATTTGGGGTGTGAGGAAGCGGGGACTTAGAAAATTTAGGGTGTGAGGAAGAGCGGGAGTATCGACTTTATATAGGGCACCCATTTTACAAGCGGTTAATAATAGCAACCGCTAGAAGTTTCACAAGCGGTTGGTATTATCAACCGCTAGAAGAGGACTTCTAGCTGCTAATATTACTAACCGCTTGTAGAACTTATGGATGGGCGGGAGTGGGAAAGGCCCTATGCAAGCGGTTGGTATTATTTAACCGCTTTAGAGCACCTTCTACAAGCGGTTCATAATACCAACCGCTTGTAAAAGTCTTGATCACAGTAATATTAAAAAACAATACGGTGCCCATATCGCTCGATAAGATCTCTTCCTCCCTCGGCTAAGCGGCGTGGCGTTTGAGTGCTTGGGCTCGTCCCCCTGCTCAACCCCACTCGCGCCTTGCCATTCTTTTTTTTTTATGCATGCATTTTCTCAAGATTTCTTCTCTCGATTTTGACCACGAGGCTTGACTTTCCTAACCAAAGAATGACTACAAGCAGAGCATAAATAGGGTTGTTAGTAAGAACCGCTTGTTGAAGTACCTCTACAAGTGGTTGGTATTCTGAACCGCTTGTATAGATTTTCGACAAGCGGTTCGTAATACCAACCGCTAGATGGTATTTCTACAAGCAGTTCTTACTACGAACCGCTTGTAGAAGTTGGTAGAGCTTTAAATTCTCTAAGTCCTCGCATGGCGCATGCACTCTCCCACACCTTCAAATTTTCACGTCCCCAGCCGCCTCTCGTCAAGGCCCCCCTCGCTCTCTGCTTTTCATGCCCACAAGGTGTTCGTGAAATGCCCACAAGGAGTTTTGTTGATATGTTCATGTTGGAGTAATGAAAAATATTGTTGATGGTAATTTGTTTCACTCTTTGAAGCTATTAATTCATGTCGACGGCTTCATCAAATGGCGAGACGAAGAGACAACTAGAGGCATTGCGGATGAAGCTATCGTGTCCTCGATGCGGAGATCCTCAGAATGTGTTCACCTCCCATACATCCAAGAATCCATCCCGAGTGTTCATGAAGTGTTCAATATGCTCGGTAAGTTTTGAAGTTATTATTTTGTTCATATTCCTTGACTTTCACCTTCCGCTCCATTCTTTTCTGCTTGAAGGGCACAAGATGTCCAGATTGGTCATGTAATGATAAAGCCACCATAGTCTTGAAAATCTTGCAATGCAAATTGTTGCATTACAAGAAGATTTCTTTGCCAAGGAGAGTTCAGATCCAAATACTAGTGTCTATAAGAGGGAGAGATGCACATCCCACCGCTTCGATGACAACAAGAGTATTAAAAGCTAGAAGAAAGGATGGAAAGAGTAGAGGACATGCTAAAGAAATTAGTTAATATAGCTATCATTGTAATGTTGCTCCTTTTAGTTAATATAGCTATCATTGTAATGTTGTAAATTTCACCTTCGCTTTTGGGGTTTTTGTATGGGAATTTATGAGCTAACTATGCTAAGCTGAATTTCTCTTTGTATGGTAAAATTTACGCAATTCTTTCATAGAGTGGATATAAATTTTAGGCTTTGTTCTCATTTTAAAATTTGTACAAATGGTTTTCGTGCTTTGTTTTCATTTTAAAATTTGTATAAATAATTATGTACAAGCAATGTTAAACATCAACATATCAACATGATCATATGGAATAATTTGTATACAAGTAGTACATCTTAAGTCTTCGTCTTTACAATTGTTCCTTCGTTATGATCGTGACGTATGTAGGAGCATCGACATCATCATCACGCAGGACGCTTATGTCGACATCAATCGTAAAAAGGAGGGAGCTCACGAATCGACCATACTCTTCCTCGTCGGTGACGTTCTCAACTCCTACAATCCTTCGCTTGCCTTGGAGAACCACATGTCGCTTTGGCATTACCTTTTGCTTGTCCTTCGCTCTTAGGTTTGCTTGACATGTCCATTACATCGAAGACCGGATCACATCATTCGCGAGAATAAACGGTTCGCGCTTATAGCCGACTTCGTGAGATCCACGGTTGTCATGCCGTATTTGTCGACCTTCACACCGCTTGGAGTCACTTGACCCATTGGCACTTAAATAGAGGGACCTTCAGAGGTCCATAGTCGAGCTCCCATATTTCTTCTATGAAACCATAATATGTGTCCAACTGCCGCCGTTGTCTTCGCTGTCTATACGGACACCATTGCTCGTTGGTGCTCCTGTTATCCCGGATCCGTGTAGAATGTGTAACCATTGATCTCATACCCTTGAATGTCACGATTTCTTGTGATGGTCCCCGAGCCAAGCGCTGCAATAGTTCATCGCTTGACCCTTCCTCAAGGATGTACTTCAGAGCCAACGCCGAAAAGAATCCATGTGCTTCGTGGTTATCCAACTCTCTGTCTTCCCCGTGAACTCGGCGTAGGACACTCTTGTGTCAAGGACATAGGGGCGACTATAGTTGATTGCTTCGTAACAAATGAAATGTGCTTGCTTGAATGCAACAAGATCATTGCATGCAACCGATTGCCTTCCTATTATCCCTTTGCCCCGTAGCCTCCCTCGTGGTCGTGATATGGGGACGCCGATATGATTTAGATTATTCATGTAATCAACACAAAACTCTATCACCTCCTCCGCCACGTAGCCCTCGGCAATGCAACCTTCCGGACCTTGAACGGTTATTTGACATACTTCTTGAGGACACTCATGTACCTCTCGAAAGGGAACATGTTGTGCGAGATACACCGTCCGAGGATACCTATCTCCTTGACAAGGTGAACGGTGAGATGAACCACGATATCAAAGAATGCAGGAGGAAAGATCATCTCGAGGCTAACCAAACTTTGTACCACATCGCCTCCAACTTAGGCGCTTTAGCTGGTTCGACAACTTCTGCGAAATGGCGCTCAGAAGGAACATAGCTTTGTGATTGTCCCCGCACCCACTCGGGTAGTATACCTCGACAACTCAACGGAGCAATGTGGTCATCAACACAAAGCGTCATGGGATTTTAGGCCTTGAGTTTGTTCTCTTCGTGTTTACGAAGTCTCTTCACATTTGAGGAGTATCCGTATGGGACCTTCACACTGCTCAAACACTCAATCATGCTTTTTTCTCTTCTTTGCTTGGAGTGTAGCTCGCAGGATGTAGAAAAAGTTGTTTTGTCCCTTCTTTGTTTTTTCTGATGTAGGTCACTCCTCACCTCCATGTCTTCAAGGTCCTTTCGAGCTTGCAGGTATCTTTCAATTTGCCATACATATCTATGTAGCCTAGCGTGTTCAAGCAAACATTCTTCGTGATGTGCATGAAGTCAAGCTTAGTGACGAACCTCCAAAACTTCCCAATACTGGCAGTCCTAAAATATTGATTTCTTCTTCCATGTGAGTGCATGACCATCCTCGTTAAGCGCATGTATGCTTCCAAGACCCTTCCCAAATACTACTTTCAGATCTTTTACCATAGCAAACACAAGTCGCCCATTACGATGCCGAGGCTTAACACAATTCTGTTCTGCTAAATTTATCGCTTTTCCACCTCAAAGCATGACTGCCAGAAGAAACTGCGGTGGCCCATGTACACACACTTCCGAGAGTTTTTCGTACATGCAGTCCATTTCATCTATGCATTGGGTGCGTGCTTTAAACCCTTTTGAGTTTTATGAACAGTTACGAGAGCGAGCCAATCGTTGATTGTTACAAACAACAATGCACGCAGTTGAAATACTCTCTTTTGTACTCATCCCAAACCCGTACACCATCCTCCCACAACTTCACAAGGTCTTCAACCAATGGCTTGTGTAGACATCGATGTCGCTTCAGTTGCTTCGCCTTCGATCAACAAAGGCATCATGATGTACTTCCGCTTCATGCACACCATGGAGGAATGTTATAGATGCAAAGCGCCACAAAGCCAGGTGCTATGGATGTCGCTCAACCGACCGAAAGGATTCATCCCATCGGTGCTCAACCCAAACCTTATGTTTCGACCTCATTTGCAAAGTTCGTAAGTTCGATCTACTTTCCTCCACCGCGAGCCATCCGCAGGTGTCTAAGCATCCCGCCTTCCTTACGCTTCTTCGCATGCCAACGCATCATCTTGGCATGACCTTCGTTAGCAAACAGACGCTTCAACCGGGGATCACAGGAAATACCACAATACTTTGGTGGAGTTCTCTTCTTCGCACGATTCCCATCTAATTCACCGATCGCCACGGCTGTACCTTATACCGGATTCTTCGCTGACACGGACAAACCTCCAAATCGGCATACTCATTGCGTCTGACAGATACAATCGTTAGGACATGTGTATCTTCCGTGACTTGCAATCCTAAAGGGCAGAGGACTCGCTTCGCTTCATACGAGATTCGGTAGAGTGTTACTTTCCGAAGCAACTTCTTTACGAAAGTGATAACAAACCATTGAATGCCTTGTCTCGACACCGCTTGTGGCCTTCCATTGCATGAGTTCTAGTGTAGTACGCAGCTTTTTGTGGGCCCATCCACGCTTTGGGTACAAAACAGCCTACGTGGTCCTCTACCATGCTCTCAAACTTCTTGTATTGTCTTTCCTCGTGAACTCTCCCTCTCCATCACGGAGCATCCGATCTAACTCATCATCGCCATACTGCCGACCGTATCTTCCACGCACCTGCATTGAGTGGTGTCCCAGATAATCGCTGGCTCTATCTTCCTCTTCTTCATCTTCTTCATCATCTTCCGTCGAATCGCCTGCTTTCTCCATGGTGGGTCCAGCAGTATAGTTTGCAATGAAACCTCTCGTGATCACATGGCTCATAACCATCCATCGCTCGAGTGCTCCTTCTCATTCTTGCAATCACGCACGGACAACGATGAAGCTTCCTCGAGGCAAAATGCAACTACCGGCCGAGAAACTCCTTCATGCCATCTCTCGAACTCTCTTGACCGACGGTCGCATTGTACATCTATTGCGGCTCATCTACACCAATAAAAATAATAACAACATCTATCACAATATTTAATTAAAGCTAACTATGTCTAATAGTTTTGTATTTTTAATCATTTCGCATTCTTTTAACTAAAGCCAACTAATTATTTCTAATCCTCCTGCATTTTTTTAAAATAAAACTAAATAATTGTTACATGTTCCTGCAAACCTTTTCTATCATTCCGCATTTTAATTTTACTAAATAAAAATTATTTTTTACCTTTTCCCCACCTTTGTAATTTTTCATCGTTTCACATTTATTGCATTTCATTCCATACACCAAACAATATATCACCTTAAGAACAAAAAAATAAGCCAACAAATGTAAAACACTAACAATTCCCACAAGAACAAAACATGATTTCTCAACATCCAATGCACAAAAACATCAATATATAGGTGAGAAGGATGTCAAGAACATGTTACTCACCTTAGAAACAATTAATTCGAGCTAATAGCCTCAATTGAAAATTTTGGCAAGACTCCCCCATGAATCGCGCTCTCGGCCCACCACTCTGCTGTCGAGCGAGCTCGGGAGGAAGATGGGGTTTAAATGCATTTGGGCGGGAAGGGTCTCTACAAGCGGTTCTACACACGAACCGCTTCGATCTCACCTATAGAAGCGGTTAGTGTATCAAACCGCTTCTCTAGATCTAGAAGCGGTTCTATACGAACCGCTTCTAGAGATGGCACTCTGTAAGGGAAGACCTCTCGCACTGCTGCCCACGAACCGCATGTGGCACATAGAGCACAAGCGGTGCGCACCTAACCGCTTGTGATAGACCGGTTGTGAAGGCCGGTTCTGTAGTAGTGTAGTAGTGCAAGTCGTACATTGTACGTCGTTTTCTTAAGATCTGATCTGGGGTATGTTCGTATTTTGGGTGTGTTTGGTACATCTCTAGTTTCATTAGATCTGTGGATCTGGTGGAGGTGGGTATTTCTAACTCCAACAGATCTGTGGGACTAAAACTGTTGATACATTAAGAGTGTTTAGATGGATCATCTTATTTACATTTTAGACTAAAAATATAAACTTAATTCACCTTATTTTAGCTTACAAGTTTCAGATCTTAGGTGGAGCTGAAATTTAGAGCTCTATCAAATAGGGCCTTTACTCACGTTTACACCGCAGAAATGCAGAATCGTGCAGCTATACCCATGTTTTCTGCCTCTCTTATTTTTTAGGTGCATATGGTATACACATGTTACGTACTACATTGCAAAATAGACAGGATATTAGTTCAAGTATCTCTATATAATAGAAAATGACATATTTTTTCACAGAGAGAGGAGGGGGGGTGTTTGAGAGAACACCATATTTTTTTTACCGTGTAACCAAAATAGCAAACCAAATAGGTGGGCGTCGGGCCGGCCCAACATGGGTCTATCGTGCTTTGTGCCTAAATCGTCAGTCGCGCATGACGCCCATCGTGCTCATCCGTCTGCAGTGTCGTGTTGGCCCAATTGCCTTGGTGAGTCCAAGCACGACCCATTTGCTCTCGTGCCATGCCGGTCTAGGTCCAGCCCATTAGCACTATTGTAACAAGAGGAAAGGAGTCTGAGATGCATGAAGTTGAGGCAGTGGATGCAAATATTATGGAAAAAAACTAAAATTTATTTATTCTTAACATTTACATAGAGCGAGAGGGATGTACTGAACACGTGCGAGAGAGAAGGCAATAGATTAGAAAGAGAGTGAGCAAGACAGGCGAGAAAGATTGAAAGAAACGGGCGAGAAAGAGAGACTGAGAGAGGCGGGTGAGAGAGAAAGCTGAGAGAGATTGAGAGACGGTGCAAGAGAGCTTCTTGCACCGTCGCTCAATCTCTCTTAGCTCTCTTTCTCCCCTTACACGTCTCTCTCAGGTGTCGGTGGCGGGGGTGCGTCAATGGCGTTCATGCTCTATGAATCGGTCACCTTCATGCTAGCCTTCTTCCTCATGCCCTAGGTAATTAGGCCCGGTACGGCCTGTACTGCAGTGTCGTGTCGGGCCGTGCAGCTCATCGTGCCCGATTCTCGGGCTCGGCAAGGCCCGTGCTACAGTGTCGTGTCGGCCTGACACGGCCCACTTCGTACTAGGTTTCACCATCGAAGGGTTCTATCTACTCAGTTAGAAGCCCCGTCTTGCACCTCACTAGTGTCTCCCTCTAACACCCACATTCCTCTAACTAGCAAAGCCAATAATGAGGCGCACAAATTAATTAGCTAGGTCGTACCTATATAGACATGTAGTTATACGGGAGTGCTCAGTTCATAATAACACACGCTTCGGTCCTTAATTAACTAGGGTAGAATAATCACTTTACAAGGTCTTGCGCTTCCTGCACCCATCAGACATTCCAATCGTCCGGTCTAAACCATTTTTTCTATTTTATTTCATTTAAATCATAGTAGCAATACCTATTGCCACGCTTCATAAACGAGTTTAAACAAAGTTTTGAAATGATTCCCACTAATGACGTAATACCCAAAAAAACGTTTAACTTAGACTAAACAATTCTACCGTATGATGCTACTCTACTAATCGTCATCAAATAACATGGCTAATACTAACTAGAGTGACAAAGGTACATCATGATCAATGCCAATAAGGTACTAACAATTATAGAATTTAACTATGGGGATATATCCAGTGCAATCAGGACTTTGGTGCAATCATCGTGCAATCCAACTAAGAAAAGTTTCAAAAAATTTTGAAAAAAAATTGTGGATGTACATCTCATCTTACCCCATCTACATATAAAATTTCATGATCAAATTCGTCCTATGTTAAGAGCAATGAAAAAGACAAATTTCTGACAAACTTGAATAGTTCAAATGCACTCCAAATTTGTCTTTTTTGTAACTTCAAGCATAGGACGAATTTGATCATGAAATTTTATATGTAGATGAGGTAAGATGAGATGTACATCCACGATTTTTTTCAGAATTTTTTGAAACTTTTCTTAGTTGGATTGTACGATGATTGCACCAAAGTCCCGACAGACCGATATGTCCCCTTTAACTATACACTATGCCTGAATTTAAAATACCTTGCATAAAAACAAATATGTAATAATTTAAAACAAAAAAGTATTTTAGAAATTTAGCATCAACATAGCCAAGGAAGACTTGCCTTCACCAACGCGGTTGGTTTTACCTCTAGTTGGTTCTGTGGGACTTCTCTGGTGACGTTGTCTACACGCGACAAATGAATGTAAATAAATAAAAGAAATACAAATAGAATCCAAAAATTACTACTGGAAGGTAGATTTTGAATTTATAAATTTGAATAACTAAATTCAAAGTTTAAATGGAGGAGAATAGGCTTTCGGAAGATTAAAAATACGTAAAAAGACAGAAGACACTATGTATCATGTAATGTAGCTATGCAGTACTGTTCACACACGAATCACTATTCGCATGGCAGAGAGTGGTGTTCTCTGGCCATTGGCCAACACCACACAGGGAGGGCGAAGGCGCCTAGGGTGCGCACCGACGTGGCGATCTCGCTGGTGACGACGAACTTCACTGGGGAAGCAACAGTGACCAAGAATGCAAATCAAGAAATTTCCTGGCATTGTGCACCAAAAGCCAAAATTGATTGAGAGGAAAGTTTTCTGCTGTCGAAACACACCCAATGAAGCGGTTGGAAATGAGGAAGGAGCTTCGGTTCAACGGCGAGCTTGCACGACCGAAGTTTGGGAAGACCACCTCGGAACATTGCGAAATCCGGAAGCTAGGGTAGGGGAGAAGCTTTGGGGAGTTGCTCGATATGTTGTGGGGTAGGAAGGGACCTCGGGGGTGGCTTTTATAGCCCAGGGGAGCAAGAGAATACAAGGAAATCAATTTGAAATTGATTTTAGACGGGAGTAAAGAACACAAAATTTAGGCACCACACATGGAATAGGAGGACGGGAATGGAAAGAGGACAGTTCGGGGATCAATTTGGCATAATTTTGAAAAGAGTTGATAAGAGATTTGATGTGATTTTAAAGCTTCAAAGCCAAGCAATGGAGAAGAGAGAGTAGCAGGTGTCCACTGGTCTGTGTTTGCTGGAGAAGAAGCTCCTGACAGTGGGGTCCGGTCCAACTGTCAGGAGAGTTTTTTTCAGATTAATTTTGATTACTAAATAAGAAGGCTTTTATAAAATAGAAAATAGTGTTAAAAATTCTTGAAAAACTCTCAAATATACTATAGGATATTTTTATTTAACAAAATTATTTTTGAAAATATGAGAGTTTTAATATTTCTACAGTAAATTATTTGTAAAACTAAAAATATGAAAAAGTATTTATAAAATCTAGAAAAATTAGAAGAAATCTCATAAATGCAGATTTAAATATTTGAAATAAAAATATACGAATTTCACGATGTCATAGCTCCAGAGCTGAAGGATGTCGCTAGCTGCAATGCACAGCCGCATTGCTCCACATGCTAACCGGTCTGGTGGCCAAGAAGAGGCACGAGGCGACCGCCCACCTCGGCTGCATGATAGGCTAAAACGGCCAGCCCCCTGTGAAGAGAATGACAACATCATACGGTGGACGGCATGCACATGCGAAGCCTTCTATTTTTCTAGCCCTTTAAAATATTTTTTACAAATTTAGTTTCTTTTTAAATAAATTTGTAAAAATAGTCTTTTCCATGACCGTGGAAGCTGCGCTATAGAAGTGTAGCAAGTTTTTGTGTCGAGCACCCATACCTCGGCAAGTTCATCAGCGAAGTACATTGATTAGTCACTTAACTAATTATTTAATCACTTAATTAAGTTATTAATTAAGCCACTTTACTTAACTAAGTGGTTAATTAAGCCACTACTGAGCAGCGAAAGTTCGGTACCGACCAGCTGAGCTAGGGTAGCTCGGTAGATCCCTGCTGCCGAGCTGGTGCTGCGCTGTAGGTGACTTGTCGAACGCTTGTAGAGATGGAAAATGCTATCGTGGTACTAGGGCATGACAAGTGATATGTATTGTTTATCGCACCTTTCATGGTCGATGAGGAATAATTTAAAAAAATTATTGGTCGAGGATCAGATTTAAAAATGTGTTAGAAAAAAACAAAAGCTTCTGCACGTGCCGCTACATGTAAGCATTGTACAGCACGCGACTAGGGATGGCAATGGGGCCCCGATCCCCGTTTCCCCGCGAGGAATTCCCCTATTAGGGGATAGAGATGGGGGAAATCTCTCCCCGCGGGGGGTTTATCGGGAAAAATATTGCCTCCGTCAGGGATCGCGGGGACAGGGATATTCCACCGTTCCCCATCCTCGATCCCTGTCCTCGTCCCCGAGTTATCACTAATAGGTGGGAGTAAATGATCATTCTCAAAAGAAAAAGGAATATCGTGAGGCCATTATTAATATATATACGTGAGGCCATTATTAATAAACATGCTAAATATGAATTACTCTAGTGATTCACTCACATTTCAATCACGCATGCACCATTACTCTAGTGATTAATTCATGTAGCATGTGATCTTTTATATAGCATTTTCAGGTATTAGTCTCCGTCGGGGCCTTGCAAACCCGTCGGGTATCCAGGACGAGGGGAATTAAGCCCCGTGTACGGGGACGAGGATAGAGACGGGGAAATTTTACTTATCAGGGATCAGAGATGGAAGGGCGCTCCCAATAGGGATTTTCCCCGTTACCATCCCTACACGCGACTGCTATGGCTGGAGGAAGCATGGTCGGATACTTGGATGGGGCGCACGCCATGCTAGCTCGCTCCAATTATTGACGACGATGACGCTAGTAAAATGCATGCATGACAGTTGCGACCTGTGACGAGCGCTTGCCCATCTCTGCCCTTGTTTAGTGCTTTACACCAGTTTCAACTTCCGAAAATCAGAGTAACTTCTAAACGGCTCAGCTTTTAAGTGGTTTTTGACATAAGCTAGAAGTCATATATAACTAACAAAAACTAAAAACTAAAAGCTGAGGTGGACTTACTTTTGTAGCATATTGCTGAGGTAAATTAGCTATTTGTCAAACGATCTTTTATAAAAATTTATAGCCATTTTTAGCTTAAAAAACCAAAAAAATAGTTTTTTTATAGCTAAACCCCTCAAAACAGGCCCTCTGTCCCTACTCTTCTCTGCTCGTATGCGCGTTGCAGTTGGAGCATACTTCCTCCGTTTCTTTGGTTGTCTCCTCGACCGTCTCTGTCCCTGTAGGCCTAGTTGCTCGCTCCCTTGTGGCGGCGGCGGCAGCAGCAGCAGCATAGTTTTATAGTGGCAGGGAGTCGGTGCTGAGTTCGTAGAGTGTGTTTAGTTAGTGAGATGAGTTTGAATGGATGAGATGTTCTTGTCCTATTTGATTATATTGTTTTGGGTTGAATGAGATGAGATAGTCCTGTACCATTTGAATCCATTGTTTTGGATGAATGGAATAGTTCAATATCTATAAAAAAATATTTGTCAAATTTGTATTCTACCATCCAAGATGAAATAGTTTTATTCAAGCAACAAAACACATGAATAACCTTTTTCTAAAATCATTTCATACATATATCACATGGTAAAAAAAACAAATACACCTTATAGAACTAATGAAGCCTTACGGGCCCCCCGCCGGAATTGCTCCGTGCACCAACGACTTTTCAATACATTTCTTTTTGTTACGAAAAACATATGGGTTAATTTGGATGCGCCGCACTCGTTGATTTTGGTCAAGTGATAGTGAATTAGCGATTACATATACTTTTTGTGATTAATCTGTATACGAATTGTTTTGACTCCAGTGACCTCTACAATCTCTTGATTGGAACACCAAAATACTTGGCTTGGTTCGCACTTTGTGCAGCGATCCTATCTAAACTGTCACACTTACCAGCAGTGGCCTAAACTTACATCGGATGAGACACAAGGAAATACTACTATTCCAAGTCTCCAACCATAGCTAGCTCTTGGAAGCCTCTAGCATGTACTCTCTAGCCTCTAGCTCATCGTGCACGGCAGTCCGACGACTTTATGAATTCCAATGCGTGTGCTAAGCTCTTGTCAGTTTCATTTTTACGAAAACTAGTCATGTGTCTGTGTAATACAATAAAAACTTAATTTGTGATAAAAAATTTATTTACAAAGAGGACTAACAGTGTTAAAGGTGGGTAATTAAAGAGCAGTGGCAAAAGTGGAAAATTAAGAGCGCTAACAGTGGCAATGGTGGGTAATTAAAGAGTAGTGGCAAAGGTGGATAATTAAGAGTACTAACAGTAGCAAAGGTGGGTAATTAAATAGCAGCGGTAAAGATAGGTAATTTTGATGAAGTGACGTGGGAAGAAACTCTCACTTTATTTTTACTAAAATTTCACGATGGCAGATCTAAAAATCCTCTGATTTGCCTCTCTTGTTTGATGGTAGATCAATAGATCATCAGCTGCTACGCAAGAGGTTGTAGGTTCCGTTCCTCTCCTGTTGAGAAGGTTAGCTAGTTCCTATTTGGAACCAGGGAAAGTTTCTTTGTAGGAAAATATGATGGATGGACCTCGTGAGTCGTGACCCTACAGGGAGAGATCAGATATGGCTCCAATTGCAAGGCCCAAAATTTTGAAAGCAAAAACATTTCAGTTTAGAAAAATCTATAGGATCACCTAACTAGACAAACTATAAAAAATAATCTTATACAATTATGGACTGTTGGCCTGTTGTGTTGGGTACCAACGAGAGCTAACAATGATTATCAATTTGCACACGTGGGCGGCCAAATCACACGCCAAATTCACTAACGACAAGAACAAAGGTTATCTTCTTACTATACAATATATCGTGGTAAGTATCTTATTCGATCATCTGGTGCTATCGTTTTCCACTGAAAAGAGGTTTTTTTTTTTTTTTTGTGCCTTAGCCTCAGCATCCTCCGCTGCTCCGCAGCCGGACAAGCCTTATCGATCCGGCAAGACCAGTCTCCTAGTCTGCTTGGCGTCATGAGCCTAATTCCATTCACCTTAAGAAAGACGGCAATTACATTCCAAAAAATCTCTTCGCAATCACAGGTTTATTCCTATGCTAATGCGGCAAGAAATAGACGAGCTGGCCTTGTTTGGCACGTTATTTGTTACTACCTTTCTATCCCCTTCAGCGTCTTCTTTGCCCAAGACTAGTCAAGAAAACGTTGTGTTGTGCTGTAGTAGAAGTGTACAAGTCCAAGTAAGACTCGCTGCTGCTCACGTTTAGACTGGTCATTACAGGAGAGGGATTTAATATAGAAAATTCTTACGAAAAAAATCATAGGGGCATAAAGGCGATTACTATATGATAAGATATTTATAATGAAACTATTTCTTTTACCCTAGGCAACATGGCATATTTATAGTGGCATATAATATATTCCATGTAGAAGTAGATATGAGATGAAGTAGAAAACGAATTCATATCACCCTCAAGTTCAACAATCTTTACCTTGAGACCATTTCCTCTGCAGCCAAAATATAACGCAACTCTCTTATTGAAACAAATCATTATAAACACCTTATGTCTCGATAATCTATGGACTAATATGAATAAAAAGACTAGAACAGTCTAATTCAAATACTTCTTGTAAACCAAAACATTACCTGTGGCGCGAGGAAGTATATGGTGAAAGTGGACATATGGTAAAATTATGAAGGTAATCAAACAGGGGCATTGAATCAAACTTGAATGGTTCAGATCTTCAGTCTAGAGATTTTACGGGAGTCAGCGGTAGGAGAGATGACTAGGTGGAATGAGTGAGAGAGATTATAGCAGAGTATTGAGAAGGATTAGAATTATTTTTATTAATTTTAAGTGGTGAATCATCTTTCTTGCTTGATACGGTATCTGAAAGGATCGCCATATCCGATCGGTGATTCATCGCCGGTGACGGAGTTCGAACTATCCTAGAATTCGGCATCGAAAATGGACGAAAACAACAGCTGATGAAAGATGCAGATAGAGCAATTGAGAAGCAAGAATCTCTGCGGACGACTTTGCTGCTCTCGCTTATCTCAGATCTCAGGTAGGGGTGCACGACACGTCACGGCAGATGAAGTCGTCCCCGGCCCGGTCGCCGTCCAAGCTCCCCGGTGGGAATCACCGACGGCGATCGAAGGACGACGACCTCAGGCTTGTTGCCTAGCCCCCGTCGGTTTCGCGGTCGAGCGGCGAGCGCGATAGAATCGTGGTATGATGGAGAGCATAGGCGCAGAGCAGTGGGCCTTCAGGCCCCGATCGTCGTTTGGCCGGACAGGCCAGCGTTTCTGTTGTTCGTTCCTCCCCCTCCCCTCGTCTCAGCAACTGTCCCTGTCAAGAGACCGACAAGGGAGCCGCGAACCGAACACGGCTTCGATAAATGTTCTCGGATCACGATGAGCAGCTGCAAGCAAAACAGTTAATGACACATGCGCGCCTGCTGTAGCAGCATCCACGGGATTACCAACTGAATCCAGCTGGTCTGACGCGAGGGGGGGACCTGTACAGATGTTGGCTCGCCGCACAGACGGGCGTTAACGCCAAGCTGCAGCCTGTAGGCCCTGTACTGTGGCGGGTGGGGACGAAAGGGCAAGTTTTGGGAATAAATTGGTTGCAATAGAAGCGGAGCAATCCGTCTCGTCCTTGAGAAGGTGCAACAACAGTAGTACGCATTGACGACACCTCCGTTCTCGGTCAGTGAAAGGGAAAAACGATTCACTGGTGAGGTAGAGAAAGAAGGAACAATAAACAGATGGATCATCGAGATTGAATCATTATTTTTTTTTCTTCCGATTCTTCTCGCGAACTATGAAACAAACAAGGAAAACTTCTTACGTTTGTACAACGAACCGCTAACCAGGTAAAACATGAACAAGATAGCCTGTCATCTTTAACCTAACGATTTGATCACTTGTCATTTTAGCCGATCTTTTGCCTTTGCCCTTCTCTCCCCCAACCTTTTCTTTTCGCTAAGCTAATTACAAAAAGGAATCATGAACGAAATGAACTTCTCCACCGAGATGTCGCACGCACCCAGGCCACTCTTGCTTCACTCGAGCTAGTCTTCGAACGAGACCTGAGGTTGCGAAGCTACGAGATGCTGAGTCGACGAGTCTGTCAGGCCCTGGAGCATCTTCAGAACATCGGCCGGGTCATCCAGGTAATACTTCGCAAAGCTTGGCTTGTTGCCGACAGTGCAAGGGAAGATCTCAGTAGTATCTGGGACTGCAGGACTGCTCATGAGAGTTGTGGTAGCCTCAAACATGTCTTCATCTGACCGGTCATCACCAACACATAGGATGAAATCTGGCAAGTCGCCACGATTTCGCATAGTTGAAATAAGATTCTCCACCACGACTCCTTTACCCACCCCCTGCACAGAAATATAATAGCCGATGAGACAAAGTAGGACAAAGTGGTAATGCGAACAAAGACTACTCATGAAGATAAGCCGGACATATCAGTAAATATAGTCAACAGAAGCAACCAAGGTTGGCACGGCCGAGACTCGATTTGGGA
Organism: Guadua angustifolia; assembly: GCA_036346375.1. Lineage (NCBI taxonomy): Eukaryota > Viridiplantae > Streptophyta > Magnoliopsida > Poales > Poaceae > Guadua > Guadua angustifolia. The sequence continues at coordinate 21,400,999 of CM070515.1, forward strand.
AGAGCTTCTATGCATCAATATTTAAAAATAGCATAAATATTAAAGCATAAATGAAAGGTGAATAGTGATTACTTACTCTGTTCAACTAGTATTGGGATGATGTATAGAAGCACTACTCAATTTATCGACCGGATTATATTAAATGTTGTAGTAGGTGCTAAAGAGAGATGGTAGCTGAATATGGGGTGGATGAAGCTTCTTAAAGCCAAGTCTAATCTAATGGCTTTTCGTCTGAAAGCTATGCTTGCTTGATCATGACAGCTACCAGTGGAATTGAAACTTGTTCTTTTCGTCTTGGCTTAAGTATACGAAAGTGAAATAGCTATCCAAAGAGATGATAAGGAGAATTATTGGATGTGAACCCTTTTTCTGAATGCTAAACTGACATAGCTATCTAAAGAGATGATACGGGGACACTAATAGTAGATGTTTCCGTACCTGAGGATTAACTTCAACAATTTGATGGCCACTTTTCACAGAAACTGGCGCGTTCGCAAGCACATTCTGTAGGTGGTCCTGGAGTTCTTTGGCCTGACATGATCCAAAATCCGGATCAGCTTCCTCATAGTGCCACACTAGCGATGTTTCTTTAACGTCAATGTATGACCCATCCGTTGCATCAGTGTAATGCTGCATTACAGGCACAGCAATATTCTTCCAATCAAAATCCATCACCAACTTGCATGACTCCCATGAAGAATCCCTGCTCCACCTGATGAAGAAACAGAGTTACTTCAGAAGCAGCCAATCTTATTCCTTAATCTAAAACAGAGTTACTTCCAGAAGCAGCCAATCTTATCCCTTAATCTCCACACAATCGCATGCACACAATCATAAAGTAATGGCATAATACAGAAAAATGAAAAGTTCCATGATCCATCGCATAGGAGGCATTCGTCGTACAATATTATTTCTACCGTGTACAAATTAAATATAACTCAGAATAACTATAATTTACACAGCAACGACAATCAACATCGACTCATGACCAACCTTTTTGGTATACTAGAGAAAGCAACTCCTCTATGTGTATACTCGGATGTATTTCTTTTGCAGAACAGGTCTGTACTCAAAAGATTGAGATAAAAGCACATTGGGCTTCCAACTTAAATACCATTAGTAATAAAATTCAAGCCGGCAGCTAGTCATACAATACAGTATATTGACCTGATTCCAGAAGAATTGGCTATTCAAGTATAGAGCATGCTATTTATATCAATTGAACAATAACATAAATCCAAACAACCAATGCTAAAAAAACTCACACCCAAGCCATCTTATCTATTTGTCACCCCTACCAAATGCCTAAACCATTCGGCAAGTTCAAATTCACCTACCAAACTAGGCATGCCAAGTGAGTAGGGGGAGAAATCTTGTGTATACCTTGTGAAGTAGCCGTGCTCTGCAGAGATCCCCAGCCTTTCGCATGGCGCAAACCATTCAGCCAGTTCATCTTTTCCCCGCCCACTGACTACGAAAACGGTATTCTTTGGATCTGAGCACAGTTCATTCAGAGTACGAATCACTTCCTGGTTGGGCGTCTTGTTGATCAGCCCCTGCGGTATCACTGTGCCATCATAGTCCAGTAAAATGAGCCTGTTGCCAGTCTGGCGGTACGCTGGGTTAATGTGCTCAGCTGAGAGCTTTTGGAAGCTGGGACCAAGCGCGACGACGCGGAAACTCATGGCGAGGCCAACGTTCAGGATCATCATGGACGAGTTGTCCTTGCAAGCTCTCCGCAAGTCCTGGTCGAACGACCGCGCCCAGAAGGCAACGTCGTGCGTGCTCACATACCTGTAGTGCTTCTCTTGCCGCATCTGCCTCTCGCGCTCCTTCATCCTCAGCGCCGAGTTCATGGCCTCTGCCACGTCATCCACATTCCACGGGTTGACCCGAATCGCACCGCTCAGCGACGGCGAGCACCCAACAAACTCGGACACGATAATGGCGCTCTCCCCGGGCGCGTCGGCCAAAGCGTTAGCAACCGGACCCTCCTGCCGGCACACCGTGTAGAAGTACGGTATCCTGTTCAGCCCGTCGCGCACGGCATTCACAATACAGATATCTGCAGACGCGTAGAATGCCACCTTCTGGTACATCGGCATGGCGCCGTCGATCACAACAACTGGCTCGTATCCCGGCCAGCCGAACCGGGCATTGATCCGGTCTCGAATCGCCAGCACCTCCGCTCTGACCTCGTCGACATCGCGCCCAAGGCTCCGCGCCGGGTTGTTGATCTGCACGAGCACAACATGGCCAAGCAAGTCCGTCCGCGACACCAGAAGCTTCTCCATGGCCAAGAGCTTAAGCCCAATCCCCTTGAACAAATCAATATCGTCCACGCCGAGCATCAATTGGCGGCCCATGTAAGTGGCAGCGATCTCCTTGACCTTGACGGCCGTCTCCGACGACCGCAAGACCGCGCGGAGTTGGACCATGTCGATGCCAACGGAGAGGATCTTCACGACCACCGTGCGGCCGTAGTAATCGATGCCGATGTAGCCGCGGCTGGAGCGGTTGGCGAGGCCGAGGACCCTGGAGCAGGAGGAGAGGAAGTGGCGCGCGTAGTCGAAGGTGTGGAAGCCCACCACGTCGGCGTTGAGCAGGGCGCGGAGGAGGTCCTCGCGGACGGGGATGGCGCGGAAGAGCTCGGAGGTGGGGAAGGGGGAGTGGAGGAAGAAACCTATGCGGGCGCGCGGCGACTTATGGCGGAGGAGGGTGGGGAGCGCCCAGAGGTGGTAGTCGTGGACGAATACGAGGTCCTCGTCGGGGCTGAGGACCTCGAATACGCGCTCGGCGAACTGCGTGTTGGCCGTGAGGTAGGAGCGGTAGAGCTCTCGGTTGAAGGGGAGGCCGCCGCCGCTACCGTAGGAGGGCGCGAGCGGGAGGAGGTAGTGGAGCATCGGCCACAGATAGTGCTTGCAGAATCCGTCGTAGAAGTCGGCGTGGAGCTTGGAGGAGAGGAACACCGGGTAGCAGGAGAAACGCGCGAGGAGGTCCGCCGCGAGCTCGTCGGACGCGGGAATTGACGAGGCGGCGGCGGATGGGAGCGCGCCGACGAAGATGACGGGGCGGGGGAGGCCATGGGAGAGCTGGAGCAGGAGCGCGTCGGGGTCGAGGGAGAAGTTGAATCCGTGCGGCGCGTCGGGGTTGGGCTCCGCGCGGAGGGGGAGGCGGTGCGCAACCACGATTCGACGCGCCTCCGCCGGAGACGGCGAGAGCTCGTCGCCGGAGTCGGGGACGGAGGGCATTGCCACAGCAAACACAGGGGTTTGGCCGTTTGGGTTTTCGTGGGAATCGGAAGGGGTGGGCCAGGGCTATTTGTTAGCCGCGCCTCGAGGGCGTTGGCGCTGCATAGCTAGCTGGCAAGGGTGTTTTCCAGCCTGGCCCCTCACGTTGCAGGTTTTTCAAAAATCAAAAGGGCAGATGCAAATGTGCAATGGGCGTGGACAAATATCTCCTTTCATTTTTACAAAATCTTCTTGTCGAGCAAATGACAAGAAATGTGATGGATTAATCAGAGGTTTGATTAGGACAACAAAAATTACTTCACAATAGCGGGGTTCTTCTATCAAACTATTTGCTTAATGTGTAAGCGATCTACGCACACCATTTAATGTATCGGTTACAAGTTTATATGGCGCCTTGTGGTTAATGACACACAATAACACAAATTACATGTTTTTCTAGTGAAGGTTCGTGTTTCTACAGTCAATGGCTTCTCAGTGCTGACAACTATAACGTGGCTTACAGCTTTCTATGAGTAGACTGATGAGGATTCATAGGTGGCAGGAAAGTTCGGTAGGTATATAGCTGGCATCAAACTGGTGCCCTATAGATCACTGTGTGTTTCCACACAAATGATCAAGATCATCGATATTTACCTCCAAATTATGCCAGATGGATTTCACATACCTTTTGTGACCTCTGCCCATGCACAACAACACTTTTAAGTGATTCACACTAACTATCTAGTATACCAGTCCACATATTGGTGACATTTAGTGGTTTATGACACACTGATACAAAAACTCACACTCTTTTAGCAAATCCTTTTGTTTTATAAAGTTAGTGGATTCTTAATGCTAACAACTATAAAGTGATTCCTGACTTTGTATGCATGGATAGATAAGTCACATAGTTGGTAACAATGTTTGTAAGGTATATAACTAGCAACAAATCAATACCTTGTGATCCTATGTGTTCCGGCACAGAGGACCAAAAACATCGAGATTTAGCCCCAAAAACGTTGCCATGTGGATTGGATACACCTCTCTAAGTCGCGTCGATGCTTAGCAACATTTTTAAACAATCCACACAAACAATCTAATGTATCAATTCACATTTCATGACTCCTGTGGTTAATGGCGCACAATGGTATGAAACATATCTTCCTCTCACGAAGCTTTGTGCATGTAGAATCTATGGATAAAGATTGATAGATGGCAATAACTTTTGGAATGTATGTAGGTGGCAATAAACCGACGCCTATAGACGTACATGTTCTCACACTACATATTATGACCCTAAAGATTTATCACAAAATGTTGTCGGGTGAATTTCGCATTAGCTCCATCCATGTACTGCAACATTTCTAAGCAATGCACACCTATTTTCTTAGCATATTTGTTTGTATACAGTTTGGTGGCTCTCTATGGTTAATAATATAACGGGAGGAGTACGTCTGGATGAGAATTCGTAGTTAATACCAATTAGAAGGTTATATTTGGCAGGAAATTGGCATATCGTGTGGCTATGTGTTTTCTCTGATAAAAGGATAAGATTGTTGAGATTCATCCAAAACACAGCTAGTTGCATTTCACTTGATCTCCATCCATGTGTTGTAACACTATTTATTGGCTAGCAACTAATTTGGACTACTGTACATGGCTCCATATTTTCTCAAACGAAAGATTCATGTCACTTGAGATTTACCTAATCATGCAAGGAAAGGCTTACATGCAATTCCAATAGCTGTAGGCCTGAATGCTTCCTGAGCATCAGTCTTGGATCAAACTATCCAAATGTATTACTGCGTAGTCGATACTTGATAAGCAAATAAAAAAGAATGTCCATGGGGTGAGACATGTAACGCAGAATTCATAGGGCAACCAAAAAGTGTAAACTCGTAGGGATCAGATTGAAATTCCGGACTACGACGAGGGCTGATGTTATAATTATTCGCCTGGGCTATCCATAGAACAGAATATGTATTTACGAAAAAGCCCCCAAGCTCCATAACGTGTTCGAAAACACGTGTACCTGCTCGCCTACAGCTTTTCGTTTCTCTTCCTCCGTAGCCTGTTACGGAGGTGCTTTACGGAAGGCTACGGAGGTGCGTTACGGAAGTCCTGGGATTTTGTATGATCTAGGTAGGCCTCTAGGGTGACTTATTAATTCACACGCAACGGAACTCTTCCCCGATATTATCTTTTGTACCAGCGATAGTTCCAGCACGTTTTCTTCGAAAATCCTCGAGGCAAATAATAAAGTATAAAGAAAATTTGGTGTGTTTTAGGACGCTTTAATTTGTTTTGTATATATATATAAATAGTGCTAAACAGTGAAAAATTACTATTTAGGTTAAATTTGTCTTTTTCATATATTTCAAATGCGATTGAGTTTCATCTTCAAATTTTGCAGGATTGTAGAGGCTCACATCCCCTACATATGATAATTTTTTAAAAATTTTTCAAAACTTTTACGGATGATTTTCACAGTAAAGGTGGTTTACACCACATATGCAGCATATATATATATAGACACACACTCCTGGGAGTACGTCCTCCCACCTCCTGTATATCACTTTAATGATATTATTGATTATAAGATACTCTAAAGCGAGTTTCACAAAAAATTTCATCAAAATCCACGCTTTATAGCATAATTTATTTATATATTCCTTTTACATATGTAGAAGGATATATATCAAATAATAAAGGGTTCCGATGGATTTTTTCAACCATGTCGCATTAGAGTATCTTAGTGTTGGAGAATATATGAAGAGCTGCTAGTAGTGCAACATACAGATCAAGACTGCAACCATGCCAGTAAAAGACAATATTACCCTCACTTGTACTAATAGACTAGTTATTCTCATAAAGGGTATTTCGATTATTTGTACTAAAAAGACGACATTGCCCTTCTTTTATACTTATAGTCTAGCCGTTCTTGCAAGAGGTATTTTGATCATTTGTACAGACCAAGTGCCTATAATACCCCTCATCCTCTCATTTGTAAGGAAGAGCTCTCTTGAGCATTATAAAGGAAGATTAAAAACTGACGAGCTCTCAGGGCCCTGCCCTCCGGAAGCTAGCCCCCGTAGGCTCGTCGACAGGTAGGGATGGCAACGGGTATATACTCGTCGGGTATCACCACCCCGTACCCGTGTTAATAAAATTCACCCGCTATAATACCCATACACTTGCACGCTGGTACAAAATTTTACGCATCGTGCAGTGCAGGATGTAATCGGGACCCGACAGGTAACCTGTACCCGCATTAATGTGTAGCTAATTCAAGTTTTTCGATTTTTTTAACATGTCAACTTGATAATATGTTTCTCATTAATAGTTGATGATTATGTACTTTTGTATCGTGTTAGAGAAATGAAGAAATTTGATGGATGCAAGATGAACAAGTTGAACTTGATAACACTCACCTCATCAAGCGAGAAGTGGGTGGATCATACCCACAGGTGAACGGGTACCCCCATACCCGTACCTGTCATACCCGACGGGTGAAGATTTTCCCCCATTAAGGTACCCATGGGTATGATTATTAGACCAGATTTGTACCTTAATGGAGTAAATACCCATCGGATATCGGGTTTCGGGTACCTATTGCCATCCCTATCGACAGGAGTAGGGCGGTCCTCTCGGATCTCCGAACCTATATAAATCCCCCGTGTCATCTCCGCTCTCGTGGATGACGGCTCGTTAAACGGCCGACATCCATCCCATATCTCGTGTTCGGTTTTCCACATACAACACTTGGAATTTTTTCAATCATGTCGCATTGGCTTGCATTTTTCTTTTGCCTTTTTTTTCTGAATGATCCATACCTGTCGAGAGGAGGACGTTATCTATCCCGAGACGTAGCTACCGTGCTTATACATGGAAACTTTGCAAGTGAGAGGGCAAGCAACGCCGGTCGGTGATGGTTGAGCGATCGATCGTTTCCTTCTCCCCAAGGGGAATTTCTGGTACCTTTCTATGGCTTTGAATGGACATTGTCGTCCCGTTTGATTATCGGCGGATGCCTGAGTCGTACTCGCTTGTCGCCGTGAGTTCGGTCAATCCTGGATAACGCTTGGTACCCACATTTTTTTAGTTCCTCTTTGATTAATTTATTTACTTCCGTCGAAATATTGCGAGGATTGAAATGGCATATACGACCATCAGGATGACGTATTTGAGGAGAAAACAATTCATGAATAATAGATAGAAATGGATAATCTGAACTCAAAAAAAAAGGAAAATTGAATTTGAGTTGATAAAGGACGCGTGATGCGTCGAGAAAACGTGCAGCCCGAGTTAATGATGTTAATGAAGTGATAGAAACGGATGATTTGCAGCGAACTTAAGCCATAAATTGATCAGAAAGGACACGCAAAACGACGCCATTAACATGACGAAACGAACAAACGGGGAGGAGAAAAGGAGAGAAGGAAGTGTTACCATCGCCCGAAAAAATTCAACAGGCCGACTCGATTGGATCAGCGGAGGCCTCGAGAGCGACACGACAGACTGACCTAACGTGTTCCAAGACCACGAGTTCCTCGGGCACGCACATCATTACGTCCAGAATCGCAAGTAACCAGGGCCGGGACGGAAAGTAAAACCTGTTGCCTTGCGTAGTAAGTTGCAAAGCAAATGCATGCACCGATGTCAACCTTGAGTCTCATTTACAGAAGAAACCCATCCATCCATCCATGATTCCATGAAAGCATTTAGGTAAAGGTAAACAAACCCAAGAAGCCTCCCACTTCCGAGAAACCGCAGGTTAAAAACGAGCTCCGTGTATGTATGTATGTGCGTGAAGTCAACTGCAAAATTGGTGCAAAACTCGGCCACGGCCTGCGACGGCACGGCACTGCCCTGCCCAATCGATCGACCCAGCTCCCCGACCCGACCTGACCCAACAACACCCGCGAGAGAGCGCAGGTTCCGAGAAGCGGCCGACGCGACGATTCCACTTTGACCGGCCGGTTTCCTCGAATGATTTGCATGCCACTCAGAGCATGTACAATGGTACATGTCAGCAGTCTCTAAGTTTTGCCACGTAGGATAAAAAATGACGTGAATGAGAGAGGGTGTGTATAGAGAGTTGAGCTGTCTCTTAATCTAGAGTCGACTCTAGCACGAGAACCAAGACAGATTGTGTGTGAAAAGAAGCTATCTACTCATAAATGTGTTGTCTATTCCATTGCATGAGTTGTCTCTAACACTGTCTATAAATAATATGTCAGCCTGTTATAGACAGCAGCTGTCTATACCATTGTACATACCCTCATAGGATATTGGTATTGGTCCTAGGATTTGCTGCTCACAAGATTTTGGTTTGGGATTTGCTGTGTTCATAAGATTTCATTTGATGTTTTGCCGTTCCCCGCCCTTCTTCTTCCTCCTCTTTCCCATCCTCTCCCGTGTGTGCTGCTCCTAGCGTTGCGCCGCATGCGACGAGCTCGAGCTGTGGAGCCGTATCAAGATGTGTAGGCATGTCCTGCTCCCCTTCGAGCTCAGCCTCCACAGGATGGCGCGGGCCGCCGTGCACCACATCACGCAGTGCAACGTGTTCTAGGGTGACTTAAGTCTGCCGTTGCTGACGAGTCTCTCCTCTTCCTTGCCGAGTAAGGGTGTGTTTGGTGAGAAATTTTGATATTTGGGACTCAGTACGCATGCCTCTCCAGAATTAACACCCAGTTCGCATGACTTTCGAAATTTGACACCCACGCCTGCGAACTTATCCATTCAGGTGTTTTCCTCCCCTTTATTTGAATTCACAATTTCCCTTTTCACTTTCCTTCTCCCAGCCCATGCGAAATGACACTTCTGCCCCTCCCTTCACTTGCGCTCAATTCTCACTCGATCCAGACTCCCTCGTCTCCGTCTCTCAGAGCTCGCGCTCCCACCGGCCATCTTTCCTTGGAGATCTCCTTTCCTTGCTCCCGCTCCCTCCTCCGAAGCTCCACGAAGTTGGAGTGTGGCGCCCGCTGGGCTGATTTGCACGTCGATGTCGCAGGGGTCGTCGTCCTCCGTCGCCCGCACTCGAGGTTGCAGCGCGGCTAGGGTTAGGTCGGAGCAGGCGGGGCTTGTTCTTGCACCTCCACCAGTGCCGCTTGTTGTTGCGCTGCCGCCCGCGGTGGATGAGGTGAGCCGGCTGCCGTTGGTCCCTTGTCCGGAATGCAAGGACGTGAGGTTGATTGCGCTCACTGTGACACGCTCCACCAAAAACCACGGCAAGCGATTTTTCAAGTGCCCAAGGAATCATCAATATGTAAGTTGTTTCTTGCAATTGAAATGTATGATTTTTCAGTTTGTGCAATGGTTGTGAAATTGGTCAAGATGTTAGGGGAAATAGCATGCTTGTATTTGGTACCGGATGATGGATTGGAAGTTCAGAACCAGTAAGCATGCGAAAAAGTCTGGGAGGAACTGATAACATATGAATCGGCATCTGGAGAATGCTAGGAAGGTTTTGTGGTCGAGTGATTTGGTCTTATGTTTTTGTTCAGTTGAGGATAAGTCTTGTTTGGCTGGCCGAGGTAATTGAGTATCCTATGAGCTCAGGTTTTTTTGTTCCAGAAAGTTTTGTAGTGCGCGGGCACACCTTGATATGCAAGTTTATAGTGTTTTTTGCTGTTTTGGTAGCTGAGTTTATCAGAAACATCGGTGGAAGCTAGGACAATTTGTAGCTGAGTTTATCAGAAACATTGGTAGCTGAGTTTATCAGAAATATCCCCAGCAGGACAATTTGTTTTTCTTGCTTTCTATAAAAGCAGGGCCGTTTTTGGTCTGTTGTCTAAAAAAAATTAGCATGCTTGTGTTGTCTTGTTGTCTGTACAAGGGGTTGAACAAAGCAGAACTAGGCAATGAATAAATCATGTAAATTGATTTGGTTTTGATCAAAGAACCATGCAATGAAATGATGAAATGCCGACTACATATTTGCAGGTGCAAGTTAGTTGTCGTATATATTTTTTCCAAGAAGATTATGAGAAGTACCTACAGAAGAATGGACTTTTTGGTTCCACCTCTTTGCTGGATGCTGTCCCTGAATTGCTACAAGAATTTGAGGATCTGAAGCTGGGACTAGATGAGGTTAAGGAGATGGTAGTGAAGAAGAATAAAGAACCTAGAATTAATAGGTTTTGTGTTGTTCTGGGATGCATCAACTTTTTTTTCCTGTTGCTGGGCATCCTTTTGCTTGTAATGAAGTGAGATCTCTAATGAAGTTGAGTCCAGGTAGAGTCCAGAGGCATGTTTCTTCTAATATGCAGACAATGCAAGTCATGCAACTGTATTGGCTCTTTTGTAATAGAGTAACATTTGATGGATGCAATAAATTGGCCCTTTACCCATTACTCAGTCTTGTTATGAAATAGATTGATTTTGCTGTTTCTGGTCCTATTGGTATAATGTAAGCTTTGGGGACAAGAAGATTTTACTGTTTCTGGTCCTTCTTTGAGGATAAGATTCTCTAAGTTATTGGCAAGTCTAGTTGCAAATTCTTCTTCTGTATCACCTATTTCCCACCAAAATCATTTTATTAGCAAAATATCTTTGGGCTGATCACTCGAAAAATTTTGCGAAGAGTACCAGGAAGATGGAAGCGCCCGATGGTGAGGGCGATCGTGTGCGAGAACAAAAGGTCTTGGTAGATCCAACTTCAGTGCGAGGCGGAAGAGGCGAAGATGCAAAAGCAATTAGGAAATGTATATAGCGAAAAGCAAATGCCAGATGCAAAAACAAAAGGTGTTTATTTTTCTTGGTTGTTTTTGCTAAGTGTCTATTGATGTACATAGCTTAGTATGGAAGTGTACATAGCGAAAGGCAAATGCCAGATGGAAGTGTATGAAGTTGGAGCTCAGAACTTTGTATCTCCTGAGCTGTGCATGAATCTTGTCTGGCTTCTTCGGCATACATCAGTAAAGCTCAGAACTTTGTATCCATGTTGTTGCAACGAGGACATGGCAGAATGTTGTCTGGCTTCTTCAGGAAATCCTGAGCTGTGCATGAATCCTGACAATTACATAAAAGACTCGGTCAAACAAATATCATTAAAGAACAATTCTATTTTGTCAGAAAATTAGATCAAGATCATAATATATAGAAATCTGAACACCACAAGCACTTTACATTCCTTACATTTAAGCCATTCATAAAGATTCTAAGATAGTATTTGCTTAAGCAACACATAGTGTCAGGAGCTTGCTCAAAATTGATACACAGTACAGACCAGTTGGAGAGAGAGAGATGCCGAAAGTATCACAATTATCACATGGACATGTAAATTAGTCTTCCTTTACTAAGTCTAGTCTTCCTTTACAAGCGCTGCAAAGCTTTTGCATCAACATGCTTCTTGAACGTGGGATTTCCACACAGATACTAGCAGTAGCAGGAGTCCATCCTATTCTAAATCTTTGTTCTTCCAGCACTACAATAATCCCAGAAATCACAAAGAGAGACTAGACGGTATCACAGACCAATCCAAGAACTCAGAATACAAGGACAAGAAACAAACAGTGGATTACAAGCGAGTAAAAAAGGGCAAAGTTTTCGCTAATCCACTAGAAAGGGCCAAAACTAGAAACCACTCCAGCCAACCATTCAGAACTTCAGCCAACCAGCAACGTCCACAACAGAGACAACGAACTGGGCAAAAACTTGGAGACCAAAAACCACACAGCCACATGGTTCAGGTTCATACCAGGTCTGAAATATTACAAAAGCAGGCTCACACAGGTTCAGGTTCATACCAGGTCTGAAATATTGCCGAGAAATATTACAAAAGCATACAGGTCCGAAATATTGCTGATTAATTAATATTACAAAAGTAGACAAGTCTCCAATTCAGTCTGATTCATTTCTTTCCCTTCCTTGTCGTTAGCTTCTTCATTGCTGCTCTCTTTTTTGGGGGAAGTTCTTGGCCTAGTAGGAGTGCTCACTTTCTTACTTGTCCCCGCCTCATGTCCCATGTTGAACGCCAGTTGGCTAAATAAGAAGAGCAAATTTGTATTGTCAGGTCCCATGAACTTTAATAAAGTCGAGGAATTCATTTTTATGCTATCTTTTACCTTCTTGTAATAGGCATAGGACTTGTGCTACTTAAATTTTCCTGTGCAGCAACCTTATGTCTTTTTGGTGTAGTACTAGTTTCATCACCTTTACTGCAATCTGCTGGCCTCCCTAGCTTCCCTTTCTTGGCACGACTCTTTCTACAAATGGTAAGATGGCAAGAAGGTAACAAATTTGAAAATAAAAAACATGCATAAATCAAGGCTTCTAGTTTTACCACTTTTTTGTTCCATTGAGAGGGCACTTTGGGGATGTACTCCTATGGCCATAAGCTAAACATCCTTTACACTGCACCTACCACAAGCCTTTGGTTCTAGGCTTGTTGCCCTTCATCTCCAAGCAGCTAGGAATTCTATTTTTCCTTTGTCTCCCAATTGGTCTCTTCGCCAGAGGTGGCAACACCTTGAACCCAACATTCACATGTGCCCATTGAGACTTGTCAGTCAATGGTCTAATAACACCAGCATACGCTAGCTTAAAATGGTAGACTGAATAGTAAGGATGCAGGTAGTCTTCCATCTTAGGATTTCTACATGTTATTATGAGTGCCAAAGCATGTGGGCATGGTTTCCCTGAGACCTGCCACTCTCTACAAGTGCATATATGATTCTTAATGTTCACCACATGTCTTATGATCTTATGTGTAGCAGTGATCTCTGTCACCTCTGCTTCATCCCTTCCACCATCTTTGACCTTCAAGTGGCCCAGTTGCCTACTCATTGCATTGAGTTGGCGAACTACAATAGGAAGCATTACATGGCCTTCAAATTTTTCACTTATTTTCCTCCTTTTTGCATAGAGTTCCATGAACTTTGACCTAAGAGTGTCTGCAAGCTCGGCTATTGGAAGGTCCTTAATGTCCTTCACCCAACTGTTCCAAACCTCTGCAACATTATTGGTAATGTGGTCACACTTTATATCTTCTGAAAATTTGCTCCTCATCCATAGCAAACTATGATGTTGTTCGAGATAAGGCTTGACACGATCACTTGCCTCATAAATCTTGTTCATTAAATACTCATAATATTCTGGCTGGAAAATCCTAGCAGCAGGATACATTCTCCCAAATACAGGCCCATGAAACTTCTTGACAAAATTCTTTATCAAGTGGAAAAACATTCTCTATGCTCTACCCAAGGGTACACTGTCTTCACAGCATTCTCTAATCCCTTGCAAGCATCTGAACTTATAGTTAGGAAAGGTGGATTCCCAATTGCCTTTTGCAAGCTATTTGCATAAACCAAGTCCAATTATCGCTGGTCTCACTTGTCCAAAAATCAAATGCAATGAAAACATCCGATTGTATCCATCTAAAGCGAAGGTATTTGAAGGTAGGTGGCCATTCCATCTACCATTGAGAGCTGTGGAATCTATGCTTAAGTATGGCCTACAACCATTTAGGAAACCATCAATACTAGCTTTAAAAGCAACAAAAGAATCTACGAAAATACACACCATCTGCTTCCTCTATGACATCTATCTCTACAATACTTCCAGGCATTCTGAGCTCAACCTCTGCCTTGAAATTGAACAAATATCCAAAACTCACTTCCCATGTACCAAAAATTTGTTCAACAGCCTTCTGCCTACCAAGCCACACTGGTGAATACCCTATTTTCAGTTGATACTTGTCCTCTAACTCTGTTTGCAGTTTCTTTGCACCCATGTTTGGATCCTTCTTTAGATAGGGGATTGCTTTCTCTGCTACCCAATGATATGTTGCCATCTTGGTTCTCACTCTACCAGTGGATGAACAAAAATGCTCCTCTTTGTTCAAAGTAACCTGCTAAATGGAAACACGTTGGTTAATAATATATATATGCTTTAAGGTTCAACTAGAAGCTCCCTTAATAAGTTCTACAGTTATAACTAAAGTTAAGAAATTATGGAAATGTAGCAAACTGTACCCTGACTTGCTTCCCATCATGCATCAACCTTGCAACAATAGACCATGCACAACCCTCGGCTTTGCAATAGCCCCTGTACCTATCCTTGCATGATTTCTCTGTTCCCAGCTCGAACTAAACCTTTATAGCATGTTGTCTCACTGCTGCCCTGAATTCATCCATACTAGTATATCTGCTTCCAACTTTCATTGGAGGGTTTTCCCTACCATAAAAAACTGAATCCTCCCTAGGGATGAGATCATGAACTGGCAACTCTGCACCTTGTAAGTCTATAGGCACATTTTCTGCATCATTTTCACTTTCCTTCTCCTTTTCAGCTGCAAGCCTATCTTTCTCCCTTTTCTCATCCTCTGCTCTTAGACCAACAAATGCATACATTGCATCTTCATCCATCACTGCAACTGCTGCCCCTATCTGCTCTTCTGCAATTGGAACTATCTCCAGCCTACCCAATCAATTACATGTCCAACATCTAGTTGATTGCTTGCATCTACTTGTGCACTACCATTATCTGTGACCATATTGCTCATGACTACCTCTGTAACAACTGAACCAGAACCCAAACCTAAGGGTTTCTCCTCAACATCCACAAACAAAAATAACTTCTTATCATTCTGCATTTCATAGAACGCAAGTGACAAAGATTTATCATCCACCAATTTCCTTTCCCCACAACTACTCATGTCAAATTCACATATTATTAGCTGCTGTCTGCTTCCCCAATTCACAATTGCAGCCAAATCCTTTAGTAAGCTCTCAAAGGTACAACATCGATAATCCACAACCCATTCATCATATCTCCGCGGAATATCAACAGAGGAACCATCATCTAGCTTGGCTGAGAACTGTGAAATCTGAACGCATAATAGAAATGCAGCATCTGGATCGATCCTACCGAGTACCCAAAAAAAAATTATATGTATCAGTCAGCTGTACCCTAAACGTCCTTCTAGCTGTTGTATGGACAATGTGCGTATGGACAATGTGCGTCATGTGCAATAATCTCCAGTCTGGATCGAGTGAGAGCAAGTGAAGACGAGGTGGCTCTAGGGTTTAGGGTCTTCACTTGCTCTCGTTCTTCTCTTTCTCTCGCTCGGTGGATCTCCCCTAAATCAAACATACAACAATCTCCAGAGAGGAGAGGGATTAGAGTGAGGAGCCTTACCCGGGAAGGACCTCGAAGGGAATCATGGCACCTGTGCAGGCCGTTGGAGATCTCACGTCGTCTGCGTCGGTCCCTCCATTCTCCACTCCGGCCACCAGCATTTGGTTAGATCAGTTATGGAAAACCCGATTTTTTTACCGTCCCGTTCGGGTTGGATTCGGTATTACCGTTCAAGGTCCCTCCATTCTCCGAAATTTTCGGTTCAGGTTCGGATACCCTATCGCCCAAACCCTAGAGCCACCTCTGTATAAATTTCGGTTTAAAATAATTTTCACATATTTTATTAAAATTCTGACAATGGTTTAAAATTTTAATATAAATTTTTCAAGATTTTACTTTTACCTTTTACTATTATCCATTCATCAATTCCTTTCTTGATTTTTCTTACATAGCACAATTCCAATGAAAATTCAAATAAAACCAATAATACCAAGAAAACTCAGAAATAATAACATTCAAATTCAAAATATTTATTTTTATTTAAATGCATTTTTAGGGATGTTACACCCAAATTCAAACATCATTATACCGGTAAATATTCCTTTAGGATTGATTTTGTAGTCAGGATTTTTTGTATGCATCAAAATCTCTCGAACTTACATATAGTTCAGTAACTACTTAAATGATAATTATTACTCTCTGGTATCTACAAGATTAAAATTTTACATTTCTTGATGGACTATTTGTGTAAATGGACTTTATGTTAGACTTTATGTTTGAATTATTTGTATTTGGTGTATTTATGTTAGGATTATGTCTCCGATTATGTATTAGTTAGGACTTTATGTTTGAGTTATTTGTACTCAAGTGTATTTGTGTTAGGATTATGTCTCCAATTATGTGTTAGTTAGGTAGTATTCTAGTCTTACAGTATCCGATCCGATATCCGACTAAAAAATAAATTAGGGTAGGATATGGGATGATCCCTATCCGATCCGTATCCGATCCGTTTTCACCCCTAGTTCGCGTTCTCCACCGAGTGAGAGAAAGAGAAGAACAGGGAGAGACGATCGAGTCTGGATCGATTGAGAGCAAGTGAAGACATAAGGGAGGGGCAGAAGTGTCATTTCGCATGTCCTGGAGAAGGAAAATAAACCGGTAAATTGTGAATTCAAATAAAGGGGAGGAAAACACCTGAATGGAGAAGTTCGCAGGCGTGGGTGTCAAATTTCGAAAGTCATGCGAACTGGGTGTTAATTCTGGAGAGGCATGCGTACTGAGTCCCAAATATCAAAATTTCTCGTGTGTGGTACAGCTCTAGAGAGTTGGGTATTCCTAGCTCCACTATATGCATGGAGTTGGAGTTGTTGGTACATTAAGAGTGTTTAAATGAGTCATATTGTTTACATTTTAGACTAAAAATATAAATTTAATTCACTTTATTTTAGCCTACAAGTTTCAGATTTCAGGTAGAATTGGGATCTGAAACTCTACCAAACAGGGCCTAAGTGGGTAGTGAGATTTCTGTTGAGCAGGGAAGCAACTACGTCAGATGTATCCTATGTGGAAGAGTGAGAAAAAATGAGAGAGAAGAGAACTGGCTGTTATTTAGTAGTAAGAATTGCACCGGAGCATAGGTAGATTAGTTTTGTACTAGAGAGGAGATAGTTAATGCACAGCATCTAGAGCCAACGTTTAGAGATAACTATTGTATAAACTGGTTTTAGTACTTACTCTAGATGACATGAATAGGAGATAAAGTAAGCAACTGGCTTTGTTATTATACTTGCCCTAATTTAAGGGTAGACCACCTAATAATAATATATCTATTACATTCTGTTCCTCAAAATGGTTACGATTAATTCAGTAAGTCATTAGTGCAAGAGCCGAGATGATGTGCTATCTGAAGCAGCAATATTTAGTATTCGTTTGTTTGTACTGAAACATCGGATGTCATTCCCTTTTTCCTGCAATATCACCTCTTCTGACCTACAGGTATGCTTAGTATGGGTTCCCATGTTATGGAGCTTACATCATCCGGTAAGTTTTTTTGTTGTTGTACATAGCAAGGATTAAGCACTTTGCTTATACCTGTCTTGGACCTCCCGGTTTCATTTCCTTTGTATTATGCAAGAAAAACACATGGACAACGACTGATCCAACGATTTGAGTGTGGCAAGTCCTAAAATTTCCCTTTCCTTTGGATTTAGACAGATGGATCTTAATTCTAAAAAATGACTCTCAAATGCTTAGTTCATAGTTTTTTGTCTTCAAAGTTATGGTGCAACTTGTTTAAAATGATTATTTCATTATCTTGGATTTTCTTGCTCACGATGATTTTGCTTCTTTCTGCCTCTGCTGCAGCAGTTCAACTGATCAAGGCAACTTACTTGGGGTTATGGTTAGGTAGTCAAGGCAGTAGAAGGGCTTCGACCAAGATTAGTTTAGTTGCATCCTACTTAGGTGACTCAGCTTCTAGCCTTCCAATTGATTTCAACCATATGTAAAAAAAACATGATTTCCTCTCATCACTTCATTCTTTAGTAATCTACAGTAGCCAGCAAATTGGACATTGATGTTGGGCTGAATATACAATAATTCCTTGTGCAACAATTGTTTTTCGGTGGAGTTATGGCAACTGCTTTAGAACCTTTGCTTCTACCAAATTCTTGTCCCCTTTCGGCTCTTCAGTCATTTCAAATTTTGCCTCTCTGTAGGTAACTTCATTGATTATCGAGGCTACTGCTTAGTACTGTATGCTTACGATTATTGCGCTGAAGACAAGAATTTACAACTGCGAGTTTAGATGATGCGTCTAGTTTGTGCTAATATATGTGGTTGGGGAAACTGCTATACTCAATCTTGTGCTTTCTGTGAGGCAGTATTGCAGTTGAAGGTATAGTACATTTGTAAAATCTATTTCCTTAATGAAACTTGTTGGGTGGTGTCCCAAAGATTTATGTTCATTAGAATTTTTTTTATGTTGCCTAACTTCTGTATTTTTCTTTTGCAGTTCAATGCTTCACTTATACTGCAGTTAGATAATATGTGAGGTTTGCAGCTTTTTGGTCTCTATAATCATATTCAATGATCTCTTTTGTATACTAGATGTATCTTTTCTGTAGTTCATGTTTGGAATTTCATGGTAGTTTATCCGGTTTCTATCCCTATTTTCGTTCACATGCTCAATGCTATTCTTGCTGTTTTAGATGATGCAAACGCATGGTCGCATCATATCTAGCTTCTTTGTTGCTCAATGCTGTCCCTAAATAATTAATGCCAAGCCATCCTTGAGAAATTGGGTTCACACGCAGGAACACGCCTCTGCCTCTGTTATTATCGATGATCAAGCATCCGTCACACCGAATGCTTATCTCATGTAATGCTTATCTCATGTACATTACTAACAAAAGTCATAAAAATTTTGAAAAAAATTGTAGATGTACTTTATATATTACTCTATCAATGTATAAAATTGTAGATTTAAACTTAAATGTACACTCTCAATATATACCAACTAACAAAAGTCATAAAAAATTTTGAAAAAAATTGTAGATGTACTTTATATATTACTCTATCAATGTATAAAATTGTAGATTTAAACTATTTAAACTTGTCAGAATTTTCTTTTTTTTGTAACTCTCAATATATAATGAATTTGATCTTGAAATTTCATACATAGGTAGAGTAATCTATTAAGTAAATCTACATTCTTTTCAAAATTTTTGCCTACTAAATACCACTAAGTAATTTTATTAGTTGATGTATAAAATCGAATAAACCGAAATAAATTCGGTTATTTCAGATGATATGAATCAACAACTTTGTTTTTGTCGGTTCGGAGATATCGTTTCTATAACTATATGTTACGTTGTTATATAAGCCCCTTACATAGCGCTTCTTTTCCATTGCCATAGTAGATAGTACATTCTATAATTAGGCTACATATGATTTTGGCAACAGAATAATGATATCAAATTGGTTGTGTCACCTCAGCCCACGCTACAGATGCCGCAAGTTAGCCATCTGGACTGCTAACCAACTGCCGTGATCTTATGGATTGCATATTGTCTCTTGATGCCAACGATGACATTTGCATTGGCATCAAAAAGGATGGATGACGAAGCTATACGGTGGACTTGACGGAAAACGGGCCAACATCGTATCAATTTCCCCATTTTTATACGCCGGGTGCGAGCGTGTGCGTGCGTGGTTCCACCCTGACCGACCACGTCTCGGAAGCCAAAAACGCGGGCACTTTGCGGCAGTTTCCATCCACCGGACGGCTCGCGCGCAAGGCAACGCCGCGCGGTGTGGCCACGCGGCCGTTCGGAGTGGGGCCTCGCGGGACGACTACCCGCGCGGTCGTGGGTTTTTTGGGCGGTTTCTGTGGTCGTCGGCTCGTCGTCCATGCCACGTGTTTTCCGCGACGCCCAGACACTGAGTATGTGCGATTTTTTTTAAAAAAAAGGATACGTTTTTAAATAGCTTTTAGTAAAAAAATACCATAAACTTCTTTTATGAAAAAAAAACATCTCTGCTGACCACAGTCACCAAATGAATTGACGACAAATCAGATGAATCTGCGACAAAACAACTATCAGCTAATTCAATCAGCGACAAATCAGCTCCGTCGTCAAATAAAATAGTGAATTGGTCACAAAATTTTTTGTGTATTTATTTTTATATAATTGTTTTAAAAATATATTAGTTAAAAATAGACTAGGGCCGGCGCGCGATACTGTACCGATACGTGACTACGTGGTATGCACGGTGCGATCGAGCAGTCCACGCCGCACGGCTCTGCGTTGCGGACGTGTTTAAGAAGTCGGCGCAGAAAAGAGAGAGACCGCATTTGATGGTAGAATTCCAAATCTCCACGCTTGTATGGAGCATGGACGATTCAAATTGGGGACAGAGTTCTCCTGGGCCAAAGATCCTATCATGAATTTTCCACTCTTTGCTTAGGAAAAAAGATCTCATGAACCTGGACATGCGACGGTCAACCAGAATCCATGTTCGCTTAATCTAATGAATGGAGTCGTCAACTGCCATCAACTTGTCACGTCCTATGACCAACGACCACTTGTGATCCCATCGCTCGCTGAGAGAAAAAAAGAGAAACGCAGACCAGCAAAATCTGCTCCGCGCCACAGGTTAGTCGCAGCGCCGCCTATTGTATGGTCTTGACTTTGCACCTCATGGGCTGTGCATTATATAAACCACTACCTCTACTTTCCAACAGAAATGGAAAAGGCTACTACGAGCCTGTGAACGCTAATCAACGGCGGTAACGATGTAGGAAAAATATCCTGTGCAATCACCCCTCGGTTGAAATACGTGTCTGTTGAACTAAAAAAGTTTCAAAAATTCTGAAAAAAATCATGGATGTACATCTCAACTTACCCCACCTACATATAAAATTTCATGATCAAATTCATCTTATACTAGCAGCTACAAAAAAGACAAATTTCGCATGAACAGTGATTTTTTTACTGTTCATCACTATTCATTTTGCTGCTTGTTTTTTTTGTAACCGCTAGTATAGGATGAATTTGATCATGAAATTTTATATGTAGGTGGGGTAAGTTGAGATGTACATCCATGATTTTTTTTAGAATTTTTTGAAACTTTTTTTAGTTCAGTTGCACGGTGGTTTCACGGAGAGGGGTTGCACCGGATATGTTGCCAATGATGTATCACGTACGAGTTACGCCTGTGTCATTTATGTACTTGTTGTTGGTTTGTTTTCTTGACAGATGTTGCTGATTTGTTGTGAGGAATTAGTTGGGCGATAGATTTATTTCAGCAGATTTGTACGGGCTGTTGCAACTTTGGATAATCCACAGGGCCTGATGAATTGGAGTGCCTGAAAGAAGGCCCAGAGGCCCCAGGCTGCTTGGTTTGGCCTATGTAGCCGAATTCTGATGGACTGGACGTGAGCAAAGACTCGATCTGGACCAACAAAATAAAGAAGGAAAAATAGGGGGAAAAATCAGTAAAGCTGGAATTTGCAGACACTCGTATGCGCTAGGCATCACTGAAGATCAGCTAAACAGACAACTAACTACACAAGTCTGAATGACAGATTGCTGGGACAGGCTTGGTAAATCCAAAGCTATGTTGCTTTCATCAAGGGAGGCTCCTTCCTTTGTTCTTCACTCATTTTCCCTCCAACTGATGTGGCTGTGCAGATCAGGTGTTTGGCCGGCGCGTCTCCCAACAGGCCAACACATGCGAACGCTAGCGCCGTTTCTTCGTGTATGCGATAATAGGACATGCTTTATGAGACCACCTTCATAGTTCCAGCAACGGTGAAAGGAAATGTGTAGTCCAGGACTGTGTTTAGTCGTGAGATTCGACATGGAAAATTTGAGAGTAGTTTAACTCCTAGTGAAAGCAATTGTGTAACTTGTAAGTACGAACAGTCCTTCCGACAATGTTCCACGAATGAACTCTGGCTTGTAAGACCGTCAATTCATCGTTGATAAGAAAGTTACAATGCAGATGAATAAAGAAGTTCAGTAGAAGGCTAGAGGCAGAATGCTAGCACTTCTTGTTCTTATTCTTCTTCCTCTCTCTCTGAATTAAGGATACATTTGGTGTTACTTGTGGTTAGCAGAACAGCAGCTTTCCACAATGCTGGTCTACAAGAAGACAAAGGTTGGCTTGTGGCCTATTATGCGATTTCTTGGTCAATAGTACCATTTTCATGCACAACAGGACATGGACTATTGCAGGCAACATTATGCATTAGAAGTTCAAGAAAAACTTGAGGAATTATTCAAACAACTAGCCACCAAATTAGGAATTGCTGCTGATGGCTAATATGTCAATATTGTATTTCAAACTTCTGCTGCATTTTTAGTACAATTCGCCGGAATTTATAGCATGAACAACACCGCAGTACTGAATTTTGGATTATAAAACCGTAACCAAATGAGAAAGCTTGTCTCTGATCTGTTCTTTCAAGCTCCAGAAAAATTCGGCTAGTTCACTTTCTACAGAACAAAGCTGCAGTAACAAACACCGAACAAGGTGCAATCTGGCATCTTCTATAATAAGAGAATTCTTCGTATTGCTTGGGAAAATGTCCAATTTACAACCCTGGCTTAGGAGACGAAGAACCAGTGAGACACAAAGAGGCCACAGGCGAGCTAGGCACTCGCGGCGCCAAGTGGAAGTGGCCGTAGGTGAGTGCAAAAATGGATTGCAATTACCTTTACGAGTACCAAGGTGGTGTCGACCAGCTTTTGGTGGCCTACATTAGTGCATAGACACAGACAGCGACGGCGGCATACTGGCATGGCGGTGACAGCAAAACAGCAAGTAGAACTAAAAATAGAGTGTGTCATGAGCATCAAAACTACGAGGGGAACTCACCAGTGCAGATGATGAGGACGGAGACGGGTCGGGATGGTTTGGCACCGTGAGCCGAGGGTGGCGGTGTGAGCTCCACACAGCAACAACTCTACTGAAAGAGCACGTGAAAATAGGGGTTGGGGGATGATAGATGGAGGGGAGTAGAAGCTCTAGCCACAAGTAATTGGAGAAGGGGCTCACCAAGGATGAGATGGTGGCTATGGTGGTAGTATTTGACTAGAAGCAAGGAAGACAACATCGCAGCGAGGTCCTGCAAAGGAATGCCAAAATTGATTGAGGAGAAATGTCAGGGAAAAAATCCACCAGGTTGGCTAGAACAACGAGAAAAAGGTGGCAGTTGGTGTGGACTCGACACACACCATAAGCTCAGTGCCTCGATCTCACTACTATTGTGGGAAGACGGGGGAAGTTTGGCGAGATGTAGAAGAGAAAATGATGAGATAAAGCGTGGTTCGACAAGGCTTAAGTGGGGCAGAGTGATGCATGATTTCTTGCGGGAGTTGGGTGACGAGATGGATGGGTCAGTGCTGTGGCTATCATGGTGAAGGCATGGGCGAATGGACATTGGATGTTGGAGAGTGTGAGAGAATATGTGGTGGTTTAACCATGATTGTGAGGAGTATTTGATTGTGTTTGAGCTTACGGTGCTTAGGTTTGAGTTTGAAATGAGTTTGCTTTGGTTTTAAGCAATTTGAGTAAGGTGGTCACAACTAGGGATGGTCATGGCCTAAGGAGGTCATGATTAGTGATTGTGGTTGTGAGTGAGTGATTGTGGCCTTAAGTGGTCGGGGTACTCTTTAGTGCTTGTTGCCTTAATTGGTCATGGGTTTAAGTGGTGAGGGAACTCTTCAGCGATTGCATTCTTAAGTGGTTGTGGTATTGAAGAGTGGTGTGACTAGTCAGTGATTATATTGCATGTTGTGTTGAGCAGTATTACGTGATGTTTTGCTTGTTTGAGATGGTTGCAAGACTTCAGAACTAGGTTATAGTGAGGCGGAGTTGACCGAGACTAGGTTAGAAGAGTTGAGGTCCAGACGGTCAAGGTAATGTTGGAAGATGTCTAAGATAAGAGAGTTGCTGTAAGCTAGAATGACAAGTGGATGAATGAGATACTAATTTAAACCCTACTCAAGCGAAGGAAGATCGTTGGATCAAGGGTTTGCGGTTTGAGTAGTAGTTAAGTTAGTGTTAATGGTTAAACCCGTTTTGTTGTTGGGTTACGGGTTAGCCCATGTATGAGTGAGGGAGTGAATCTCAACCCTTGATAAGGTTTTTTGAGGGCCAAGAAGGTCATCTAAGGGTAGAGATTGCTCCCAGTGTGATATTGAAAGTGCATCTAGGCACTTATGTTATTTTGGTGATTAATGACAAACGCATATAATGACAATCTATGTAATTGAGTAAATGCTTAACTTAGTGCTTAACAAATGACAAACCTCTAATATGATTATATTGCTACGAGACTAACATGTTTATTGCTAAGTTGAGTATTAGTCTCATCTGTTTTGAGGAAAATCAAGTGGAATGGTTAAGCAAAGATAAGGTATGCAATTTTGGTATCTCTTCTATATTTGTTATTGCATTCCTTTTGTGCAAATGCATAGTGAACTCCAAGTAGTATGTTGATTGTATATATGCACATTGGTTCATGTCATACTTATTTGTGCATATATATTCATTTGAGTTCATTATGTGCTTTGTTTTTAGTAGGCATGTATTAACTAGAGTTAAACTTCATATTGCTATAGATTGACTTGGTGCATGAATGTTTTAGTTGTGTATCTTCTCATGCACCTCCCTTAGTGAAGTTTAATCTAGAGTTGGATCACATATTTACTCTTATTCCAAATATTATTTGCACATGTACAATTCGTGTATATTCTATCATGTGCTTCATTTAAATAATGACTGTGATCCTTGCCATGATTTAATTGATTCATCATATCAGCAATTATCTCTCTAGTGCATATAGATCAATTACATATTCATCATGATGCACTTAGTAGAGAACATTTCTTATGTCAAGTGTTTCCATTTATATTGTGCTTCTTTATATGAAACACTTGTGGTAATCAACTGCTCACAAATATCAATTTCTTCATATCTATTGAGCTTTTGGGACTAATGCTTTTCATGAGTGGTTTGGAAAGAATTAGGTCCCGTGTGCATGATGACCAAGGTATCTTGAAAGATGACCGTTAAGCCGAGGTCAACAAGGCGGCGGTGTCACCAAGAGTTGAGGACTAAGTCAAGATCGACTTGGCGTGGAGATCGTCGAGAGAGGATGA
The DNA here is from genome assembly GCA_036346375.1 of Guadua angustifolia. NCBI lineage: Eukaryota > Viridiplantae > Streptophyta > Magnoliopsida > Poales > Poaceae > Guadua > Guadua angustifolia. The sequence goes on from CM070515.1 coordinate 21,425,981, forward strand.
TCAAGTCAAGGTCGATAGGATGAGAGTCTCATGAGGTGAATCGAGTCAAGTTGGACAAGGCGAAGATGTCATCAATCATTTTGGTAAAGACATCATGCACATTGCATCCACGGAGAAGGCGGCATGCGGATTGAATGTAAGACTTAGATTTCTTTGATTTAATTTGAGTCTAAGGATTGCCGTACTATTAAGAGGATGCAACGTCGAATAACTTTTAGATGTGTCAAGTGCTCAAATGATCCATCCTTGTGAAATTTAGAGAGAGTGGTATTGGTGGTGCAGGAAAGTGAGAATTGTAGGTCTCTCTTGGATTCTTGGTGAAATCTGGATTTATCCTTTGAGATTTGGGTAGTGAGACCTTATTGGTTGTGTAGCCCTTGTTCTTAACTTTCAATAGAGTCCAAAATCACTTAAATCGGTCCGGAATCAAAAGTTATGCTCGTTTTAAATCGAATTTCTTGAGTCGATCCGAGTATCCGGGTTGGGTCTCTCGGTTAGGTCGATCCGAGTATCCGGATGATTTGAGTATCCGGACATTTAGTCCGGACATTCGAAGGTAAAATTGTCCGGAGTATCCGGACTTTCTTGTGATTCAAACGGCTAGTTTTTTGGGGACCTCTATTTAAAGCCCCCTCTTGGGTAGCCGTTGGGGGGAGAGTTTTTGAGGTGGTTCCTTGGTCCTTTGGGGTGTATTCTTGGTGATCTTAAGCTCCCAAAAGCCTCTCTAACCCTAGATCTTAGTGATCCCCTTTTGAGTGAAGGGTTGGGTGTGAGAGAGGGTAGTGCTCGGGTTGAGTGTGATTTGAGTTGTTGAGCACTTGATTGCATCTCCAAGCTTGTTCTTCGTGAGCATTTGTTACTCTTGGAGGTTGAGGACTCCTAGGCGGCTAGGAGGTCGCCTCGAGCCACCGGTTCTTCGTGTGGTTGGTAGTAGGAAGTTTGTGAAGGCAGTTCCGCCTCATGGGAAGGAATCAAAGAAGTGAAGACCGGCGAGTGCATTTATGCAACAAGGGAGGAAGAGGGTTGAAAGAGACCCGGCTCAAGCGTCAAAGGAGTTGAAACCGCGAGTGTATTTGTGCAACACCGGGAGTAAGAGGGTTGAAAGAGACCCGACTCAAGTGTGTGAGCTGCCTCATCGGAGACGTAGGATCCCCTCAAGGATCCGAACTTCGGGTGAAAAATCATCGTCTCCAAGTTTGCTTCTTACTCTTGTTTTAGTATTTGATTTTGAATCTTGAAATTGCCCGATCTACTTTTCTATTGAGTTTTCCGCTAGATCTCTACTTGTTCTAGGTACCTGGTAGTATTTAGAATCTTTGTGTTCAAGTAGTTTGATTAAAAGTTGAAGAGATTAAAGAATTCCATTTCGAGGTACCCTGCCCGGAGTATCCGGACATTTAACCCGGAGACTCCGGACAGGTAAAGTTTAATCCATCTGAAGGGTTAACTTGAGATATCAGGACATTTAATCCGGAGACTTGGACAATTACCGGATAGTCCGGACATTTATCTAGGAGTGTCCGGATAAAATCCGGACACTCGGATGAAAACCTTGGATTGTTTTATTTCCATTGCAATTAAGTTTTAAAAGTTTAATTCGCCTATTCAGCCCCCCTCTAGGCGACATCACCTGTCCTTTCAATTGGTATCAGAGTTAGGGCTCTTATTTTATTAGACTTAACCGTCTAGAGAGTTAAAGATGTCGACTAGAGGAGTAGAGCACTCAAATGATCTACTTGTATTAAATGGCTCAAATTATGCTTTATGGAAATCTCTTATGACTATTCATTTTAAATCCATGAGCCCCCAAATATGGTGGATTGTAGATGTTGGCTTTTCGTCTCCATTGAGCGAAGTTGATCCAAGCTGAAGGAGGCAGAAATGCCTACATCTCGACGCTCAAGCTACTAACATATTATTTTGGGTTGTGAGCGATGAAATTTTGATAGCATATCTGCGAACTCAAGAGCGCTCATGAGATGTGGATAAAGCTTCAAGATCTATTTGAATCATCCATATCTTCAAATGAGGAGTGCATTAAGGAAGAGACGTCGGGAGATGAAACCTCAAGCTCCACCTCAAGCTCAAGTGAGGAAGAACCGACATCTCCATCAACCTCAACCTCCGCCTCAAGCGACGATGAAGATTCACTCTCTTCTCGAATCCGTTGCTTCATGGCGAAAGGTAAGAATGAGGTAAGTGATGATGATGATGAGCTTTCTTGTGAAGAATTTTTCAATATGTTAAAGGAGCTCAATGAATGTCTTGGGGAGGAGAAAAAGAAATATAAAGTTTTGAAGCTTGAACATGAATCACTTCAAAATAATTATAATATGCTTCAAGAAGATCATGAATCCCTCCTTCTCAAAGAAATTCATAAGCCTATGGTGGATATAGGAATTTCATGTAATTTAGTTGATGAAATGCAATGCTTAAATGTCAACTCTAATACTTCATCAAATAGGCACAACACGGTGGCAACGGCAAAGATAGTGGATGTGGGTGACTTTTAGCCAATTTTTGGGAACATGATGGCATTTCTGAGACTCTGGTAGTGGAACACAACATGCACTTGACCTTAGATGGTGGAGAACACCGGCATAAGTAGCGGCGAAGAAGAAAGATAAGGGCTGGCTCAACCATTGACAACGGTGATCTCGGGAATGTTTGCTAAAGCAGAGCGAGTATGGTGTATAACATGGATTGTGGAAGCTAGGAGTGGTGGTGGTTTCAAATTGAGAGGTTGGAGGTGGCTGGAACAGGGATGCGACGGCTGTAGCAAATGCAAAACAAAGGAGGTTAGCAGCGGCTTCTTCAGCGATGGTACCAGCTAGAGGAGGTGACAAGGAGAACCAAGACATTGAGGCAGTCTTGGTGGGGTGAATGGTTAGGCAAGAGCGAGGCTGAGGTGGGCTAGCATAGGGGGCAACTCCACATGACCCTTCTTCTCTGGCGACGGTGGGCTTCTGGTTGATGGTGCATGTGGACAAATGGGAGCACAAGTATTAATGGATCAAGATGAAGCTCCACACATGCTTGGTTTGGGCCAAGGAGTTTGGCATTGTGCTGGAACCATGCACATGGAGCTCGGGTGGTGGTGCTAATGGCGGTGACAACTCAAGAGGAAGTGGAACAAAAGAAGGAACTTGTCTAAATACATGGGTGCAGATGAAGAACATAATGGGGTGATGTTTTGTTCCTACCCACTATACTAGAACCTTGTACACTAGGCTACTACAACTTTACCAAAGTAATTCTAGTGTTGATCAATATTGTAAAGAGATGGAGATGTTGATGATCTGTACAAGGACAGAGGAACATGAGGAGGCTACTATGGCACATTTCTTTAATGGGTTGAATGAGGATGTGCAAGATCGAATGGAGATGATTCATTACTACAATATACAAGACTTGGTTCATCAAGCTGAGCGTATTGAACAGCAAGTGAAGCGAAAACAAGCAAGGAGTGGTCGCATCAGTCAAACTAGTACATGGAGGTGTCCACAACAGCAAGAAGATGATGTTGGCACCCACTCTAAGATGGCGATATCACACCGATCAAACTGAGTTGTTCAAAGGAGGTATCAAAGACTAATTCTAGTGCGTCCTCCACTAGACACTAGTAATATTGGGTGCTTCAAGTGCAAAGGGAGAGGGCATATGATGAAGGATTTCTCAAATCGATCGGTATGTGCTCATTACTCTTGATGGGTACGCTACAGAAAGTTCTACAAGTAGTGAATATGAAAGTGAGAAGTCCAATGTGAATCTGAAAGTGAGAAGTTTGATGACAAGCACAAGGATGATGGTCCTATTATTTGTGACCCTTACTTGGGTGGCATTATTCTTTTGGCCTAAAAGATGTAAAGTGTTGAAATTGAAGTCAAGGGGCAGCGGTGGAGTGTTTTTCAAAAGGAGTGCAAGATCAAGGATAAATCATTCAAGTTGATCATTGATGGTAGGAGTTTCACAAACATGATTAGCAAGGATTTGGTATACACTTTGGGGCTGTCCATGTGGAGGCATTCACAACCACACCATGTGGAGTGGCTATACAACTCCAAAAGATTGAAAATAACTCACAAGGTTTTTGTGCCGTTTCTCATTGGTGACTATGTTGACAAGGTGGATTGCGACATTGTGCTGATGGATGTGTGTCAATTATTACTTGGGAGGCCATGGCAATATGATCGCAGTGCTACACATGATGGAAGAACTAACACATACACCTTTATACATGATGGAAAGAAGCAGGTGTTGAAACCGATGTTGGAGAGTGTCATAGAGATGGGACGTTTTCAGCAACCAAGAAGAAGGTTCCTGAGAATACCCTAAAACCAAGGACGATTTCGCTCGAAGGAGGGAGAGGATGATACGGCCCAAGAAAAAGAACAAGGAGAAGCCAATAGTGAGGATGGGGAGGCTGGTCATGGCAAGAAAAGTTGGAGTGTGGTGTAGATGGTGTTTGGCGTGTATTGTGTGGCCCTACCGTGAAAGCATGTGAAGAATATGGCCGAAAGGGCAGGTCATATGCGCACAGACTCGTGCAGCAGCTGGATGCATGGTGGCTAGCATGCGCGCGGGCACGTCAGCCACAAGACGCGCATGAACGACAAGAGTTGAGAGTCGCATGTGGGCTGTGTGCAGGGTTCAAATTTTCGGTGATAGAAAAAATTCGTTCCAAGCCAAAATCCGAAATTTCGTCCGAAATTGATAAATTCGCCGGAGGACATTTAAAATTCAAATTTCAAAATTCAAATCCAGTTTGTTTTGGACCGAAATTTCACGAAATTACCCCAAATTCGTGAAATTTCCAAATTTTAGTCAAAATGAACTGATGAAAATGGGTTCAAACGACGTCGAACAATTTTGAAATTTTTTTGTAGGTTTCTAATGCATTAAAGATGTTCTCATAAAAATTTCAGATGATTATCAGATATGTGGAATTTTGAAAAATTCAAACATTGATACTATGTAGATGAAACGTTGATCGGTAAGTTTGAACCGGATGAAAAATAGTACAAAATACGTTATAAAACTTTGAAATTTTTTGTGAAGATTCCTGACATACTTATGATATTTTTGTAAAAATTTCAGATGATGATCAAATGTGAGGAATTTTTAAAAATTCAAACATTGGTACTGTCTTGGTAAAGCACTGAGCGGCAAGTTTCATCCGAATGAAAATTAGAACAAACGAGATTATAAAATGTTGAAACTTTTTATGGATGGTTCTGACACATCCATAATATTCTCATAAAATTTTCATATGATGATCAGGTGTCATGAATTTTGAAAAATTCCAAAAGTGCTACTGTCCTGTTAAAAGGCCGATGATCAATAATAGATTTACATTAGCAATAAGAAAGGTTTAAATTTTTTTTTGAAATTTTACATAAGGGTGAGAAGGAAATTCTTAACATATCATAAAAATTTTGAATCATGATCACACTCCAGCGAATTTATAAAATTCGTAGAAGGCACAGTGCCATTTATGTTCTTTCTCTGTTTGATTTTTGAAATATAATACAACAAATTAAGTTCAATGTCAGAATTAAATGAAAATATTCTATCATAATTTCAATCTGAAAATTTTATATTAGATTACTCAGCAATAAATGCATCAAAATTAAAAATATCAGAAATTAATAAATTAATTCAAGTCATTTAAAAATTCAAAAGCAGAGAGAATTGAAAACTAGTACTTTGAATGTCGGAATTGTTATAAATTCCTGGAGAAATATTTTGAGTTGAAAATTTTACATAAGAATCCTTAGCTCAAATAAATTTGAAATTTTTTTCAAAAAGTTATAAAAATATTTGAATTGCCTGATAAATCCTTAACTCAAATGAATTGATTTTTGAAATATAATACAACAAATTAAGTTTAGTGCTTACTGCATTGATAGATTTTATTGAGCAAACCAAGAAATTTTAAATTTTTTGAAAATTTTATAGAATGGTAATGAGTAAGTTCTTAATCTTTCATAAAAATTTTAGATGATGATCACACTCGAGAAAATTTATAAAAATCTACAAGTTTACTGTCCCAATTATGTCCATTCTGTTTTTGATTTTTTAAAGATAACAAATGATGTTAAATTATTTTGAATTTTTTTTTATATGATCCCAAACAAAAATGGATGGTACCATAATTTTTTCAGATGATTATCTGGCTTGTAAATTTTTTTAAAAATCTGACAGTGTTTCTGCCCAAATTTTAAAAAATCTCAAAAAATTAGTTTTTCATCAAATTTTCATGTAACAAGACTTTGTTAAGGGTTATTGGACGCATTCCGTTCAAATCCGTCCAAAACATTTGAAAATCCGGACTAAAAACCGAAATTTAAATTTTTGAATTTACTGTAGCAGTTACTGTAGCAAAATCAATTTTTTAAACTTTTGACTTCGACGGTATATATAAATTGGGGTCCAAAACCGAAATTTCGAGAAGATACTAGTCTCTTTTTTTAGTGTGTGCATTTAAATCGATTTTTCTCTTTCTATTTAAGCTTCTTTTTTATTTAGACCTTCTTTATATCTAGTTTTATCTACTTATCTAGTATATCTACGGCTCGAACTTCGAATTTGATCGCCTTCCATACTTCACAAGCTGCGGCTAGTTCAGGACTCCATTTGCAAGCTGCTCGGATAATTTCATTACCTTCACGAGCAAGATCGCGTCGCCGTTCTGAGCTTGTACACAAGCTTCTAAAGCCACTCGATTAGGCTGCTTTGCACAGTGCATTTCCCCAAGGATGTCCTAAAGTTCCTCCACCAAATTGTAATATGGAATCATCTCCAAAGATTTGGTTAGAGTGGCATATGCCAAACATGAATACCCCGAAGCCACCGGTATAACACCGGCATGGATACCCGATCTGAGTGAAAAAAGATACATAAAGCACGATCTTTTCAATAAAATCATCACGCAATAAATCAACAAAACCTAAAGTCATTTCGCGTTCCCTTCTAACTTACCTACTCTTTGTCTGCGGCGTGGATATGATCTCCCCGGACATACGCATAATGCTTTAGCTAATACGAAAATGCATACCATGATTTTTACGTCTATCAATAAGCGCATGCATTGCCGGTGAATGTGAAGAAGTAGGCCATTGTCGCGGCAATAATGAGCCAAACTAGTATTTGCGGTAAATCCCCGATTAAGTAGTCATGCATTACAATAGGAGCCCCTAATTCTCTACATAAATATAGCTCTCTTCATCATTTCTTCGCATGTACTGCAGGTTGCATTCAAGTAATGCCCTTGATTTCACGGTTTTGGCCTGTGCTTTATAAATTACTTGGCACAAAAGACAAAAGCGGTCCCTCCAACGCATAAATGGTTGTGAGTTTACGTTTTCATCATCTTTGGTAAAATCAAGTCCACCGCAGAGACACTCATAACACGCTCTACCATAATTTTTGCGGATAATCCCAATTTTGGTTTAATAGTACATCCCAAAAAGGACGGTAGTACTTGTTCAACTTATCCCTTTCAACTTGGATACCATGAGGCGGACCTTGGAAAGTTTTTGAATATGTAGTGGGAATTCGTAGATCCTCGGGCGTGGGCGTGTAGGGCTTTGAAACCAAATCGTTACCCACAATGGAAGTAAACATGTTAGTAACAGAACCCTCTTCAAATAGGTCTAATGGATAAGCTACATAAGCGATATATTGATTTTCCTCCCCAACAACGGGCTCGATGTGATAGCATCGTCCTTTGTAACGATCAAGACCGGTAAGTCCATCGGTCCAAACAGTTGTCCATGTACCCGATGAAGATTTGACTCTGAGCCCTGCTTCTTGAGCGGAACCCCGGTGAGGAGTTACTCGGAATCTTGCCAAGATATCGGTATCCTTGGTTTCATACTCAAGGTGTAGTAAGTCAATTTATAATCCTTAACACCGACTTTAAATCCAACACTTGCTTTAGTTTACGTTTGTGGTGACATAAGTCCCTCCCTACAACTCATGAATTAAGAATTCTCACAACGCAGCGGGTCTACTCGATATGGATTAGGCGTAAATGAAACCTTTGCAAAAATCTTTTAAAACAAAAAGGATATTCAATTAATATCAACTCATTAAAGAAAATGGAGGGCATGCTTAAGTTAATGAATATGTTTCATTCATATATAATGCGTACACCACTGTGTATGTTCTATCCTATAGGAATTCTACTATAGGAATTCGATAGGAATTGAGTTGTTGTTATGGTAAGTTAACATGGTTCGTTATTAAACCATGGATTTGATTCACCAAATCCATCATTATTGTATACTCTTTGATAGATATAGCGCAACCCAAATCAATCCCTAATCCTTATTTTACAAGTTCTTAATAGGCCCTTTCTTATTTTGAATGTAAATACCTAAATACTAAGAAAATTCTCTGTTGTGACAATCTATGCTTCACAGTAGTATATATTTTGTATATCGAAGTCCTAGATAGGAAAGTAGAGTAGGACGAGATCCTCTACAAAAGGCGAAATGTATATGAAAAAAAGATTGATTGAACTTTCCAACGGACTTATTCCATGAGTAAGCGATTGAATGGGATTAAGCTTGGGCAGCGAAATCAAGTCTGGTCCCTTTTCTCTCTTATTGAATTAACTAATTCATTTCCTTTTGACTTTTGGATTTTTGTCTCTTTTTTTGGATTTGATTTGGCATTATTCAACAAGAAAAAAAGATAAATTTCGACAAATTCTTTTTTTTGAAAATTATGTGATAATTATGAGAACCAATCCTACTACTTCTCGTCCGGGGTTTCCACAATTGAAGAAAAAAGCACGCAGGGAGTATCGATCAAATTATTGGACCCGTCTTTGGATATCACTTTTCCCCGTGCAAGTTACCTTATATTTATAACGCTTTGGTAGTCAAGAGTAGAGACACCGCCCGTAAGCAAATTAATGTGACTTGTGAGGTACAACAATTATTAGGAAATAATAGAATTAGAGTGTAGCTATGAGTGCTCTGAGCGGGTTGATGAGAGGAATGGAAGTGATTGACACGGAGCTCCTCTCGGTGTTCGATCGGTGGAGCTACTCTGGACGAATTTTCAACGTTCTTGGGGAACCTATTGACAATTTGGGTCCTGTAGATACTAGTGCAACATTCCTATTCATAGATCTGCGCTTTGCCTTTATCGAGTTAGATACGAAATTATCCATCTTTGAAAGCAGTATTAAGGTGGTCGATCTTTTAGCTCCTTATCGACGTGGAGGAAAAATCGGACTATTTGGAAATTTGGAGTAGGTAAAGCAGTACTCATCATGGAATTAATCAACTACATTGCTAAAGCTCATGGAGGCGTATCCGTATTTGGCGGAGTAGGGAGCGGACTCGTGAAGGAAATGATCTTTATATGGAAATGAAAGAATCTGAGTAATTAATGAAAAAATATTGAGGAATCAAAGGTAGCTCTAGTCTATGGCCAAATGAATGAACAGCGGGAGCTCGTATGAGAGTTGGTTTAACGCCCTAACTATGGCGAATATTTCGAGATGTTAATAAGCAAGGCGTGCTTCTATTCATCGATAATATCTTCGTTTTGTTCAAGCGAGGATCGGAGGTATCCGCTTTATTAGGGAGAATGCCCTCCGCGATGGGTTATCAACCTACTCTTAATGCGAAATGGGTTCTTTGCAAGAAAGAATTACTTCTACCAAAAGGATCTATAACCGATCCAAGCGGTTTATGTACTGCAGACGATTTGACCGACCCTGCCTCTGCCACAACATTTGCACATTTGGATGCTACTACCGTACTTTCCGGAGGATTAGCTTCAAGGGTATTTATCCAAAGATAGATCCTTTAGATTCAACCTCAACTATATTCTGACCTCGGATCGTTGTAGCGAACATTATGGCTAGCATAAAGAGTTAAGCAAACTTTACAGCGTTACAAAGAACTTGAGGACATTATCGCAATTCTTGGGTTGGATGAATTATCGGAGGAGGATCGTTTAAGCGTAGCAAGAGCACGAAAAATTGAGCGTTTCTTATCACAACCGTTCTTTGTGGCGAAGTTTTTCTGGGTTCTGCAGAAAGTATGTTGGTCTTGCAGAAACAATTAGGGATTTCAACTAATCCTTTAGGAGAATTAGGCGGCCTACCCGAAACAGGCTTTTTATTTGGTGGGTAACATCGATGAAGCTAGCACGAAAGCTATAAACTTAGAAGAGGAGAACAAATTGAAGAAATGAAATTAAATCTTTATGTACTAACTCCTAAGCGAATTATTTGGGATTGTGAAGTGAAAGAAATCATTTTATCTACTAATAGTGGCCAAATTGGCCAAATTGACCTTGAAACTATTCCCGACCTCTGCTTAACAAGAAGCACACAGCCAAAAAAGAGAAAAATAAAGACTATCACAAACATTCTAGATATTAGTAATCCGTAAACTAGATTGCCACGGGAAAAATTCTCTTGCGCATCAAATTGTGGTTTGCTTGTTTTATTCTCGTGATATTCTAGCTCATTGATTCTTGTGTGTTACTTGATTAGCAAACCAAAATACTTGTGTAGTGCCATTATCTTGTGATCACTAAAATTGTTAAGAATTAAATTGGGAAAACCATCAATTGTTCTTAGTAATCATTAAACTTGAATTTAGTGTTAGAAATTTTATAAAAGCCTATTCACCCCCCCTCTAGGCTCATCCTCGATCTTACAAGTGGTATCAGAGCTTGGTCTCTCTATTTTGGCTTTACCGCCTAGAGAGCAAGGATGGCCAACGAGGGTATGTCAATTGGAAAGGCTCCTTTCTTTGATGGTACAAATTATTCGTATTGGAAAATTCGTATGACCGTCTACCTTAAGGCTATGAGTCCCAACATATGGAGAATTGTAAATGAAGGTTATGTTGTGACCACCGGTGCCGCTCTTAATGAAGAACAAAATGAAAGATTTATTCATCTAAATGATCAAGCTATGAATGCCATTTTTGGTGCCTTAAATGCGGATGAATTTAATCGTGTAAGTAATTTAGAAACCGCACATGCAATTTGGAATACGTTATCGGAAATTCATGAAGGGACATCCACCGTTAAGGAAGCTAAATTGCATATGCCTAGAGTAAAGTATGAAAGTTTTATTATGTTGCCTCATGAAAGTATAAATGAAATGTATTCTAGATTAAACAATATTGTTAATGAGCTCAAGGGTCTTGGTACGACCTTGAGTGATGTTGACATTGTCGGGAAAATGCTTAGGGCTCTTAGGAGAAATATGAAACTTTGGTTACCTTATTTCTCAATTCACCGAATTGCCAAGGATAGCGCCAACCGGACTTCTCGGCAATCTCATCACCAACGAGCTCTACAAGAAAGACAAGGAAGAGTTGTTGGAACAAAGTTCTTCCAAGAAGAAAAACATCGCATTCAAAGCTAAGTGAGTCAAGTGATGAAGACTCAGAAGATGAGGACACCGAGGAGGAGATGGCGCTTCTAGTAAGAAGAATGAAGAAATTCATGACAAAGGCGATCAAGCTTTAGCGGTCCGCAAAGGTATAAGAAAGGACAAAATTCTAACACTAACCGATATGCTAATATTCGATGTTATGAGTGTGATGAAAAGGACACATAGCCTCACATTGTCCTAAGAAGAAGGATGACAAGGACAAATCACCCAAGAAGAAGAAATTCTTTCAAGGCAAGAAGAAGCTATTCAAGAAATTTCAAAAGGACGGCAAGGGTGAAGCTCACATTGGGGAGTGGGATTAGAAGAAGAATATTAGGACTCCGACTCATCCGAAGAAGAAACTCCTTCAAAGAAGAAAGGTTTTGCCGGTGTCGCCATCAAGGAGGCTTCGTCGCCTTTTGTCACTCCTTTATGCCTCATGGCTAGAGGAGAAACTAAGGTGAACTACAAAACCGGCGGAAGGCATTGGGTGTTGGATAGTGGGTGCACCCAACACATGACCGGTGACCGGAAAATGTTCACCACATTCGATTCGGGAAATGGACAAAATGACAAGATCACATTCGGTGATAATAGCAAAGGAAAGGTATTGGGGTTAGGTAAAATTGCCATATCAAACGACCTTTCCATTTCTAATGTATCATTAGTTGAAACATTAAATTTCAATTTGCTATCCGTTGCTCAAATATGTGATCTTAATCTCGTTTGTACCTTCTCTAAAAATGATGTAGTTATTACTAAAGAAAATGATAATTAAACTTGTGTTTAAAGGTTTTAGATTTGGAAATTTGTATTTAGTTGATTTCACTTCAAATGATTCATGTCTTCAAACTTGCTTAATGGCTGAAAACATCTTTAGGATGGTTATGGCATAGAAGACTAGCTCATGTTGGAATGATTCAACTTAAAAGTTATTTAAAAATGATTTAGTTGTGGGTTTGAAAGATGTGAAGTTTGAGAAAAATCGACTTTGTAGTGCTTGTCAAGCCGGTAAACAAGTCGCTAGTTCTCATCCTTCAAAAAGCATAATGTCTCGTCTAGACCACTAGAACTCTTGCATATGGATTTGTTTGGTCCAACAACTTATAAAAGCATTGGGGTAATTCTTATTGTTTAGTCATCGTTGGCGATTACTCTAGATATCGTGGGTATTCTTTCTAGATGACAAATCCGAAACCTCCAATATATTCAAAAGGTTTGCAAAAAGAGCTCAAAATGAATTTGACTTTATAATTAAGAAAATCCGTAGTGATAATGGCTCGAATTTAAAAACACAAGAATTGAAGATTATTGTGATGAATTTGGAATAAAGCACGAACTTTCATAACCTACACTCGAGCAAAATGGAGTTGTGGAGCGGAAAAATCGTACATTAATTGAAATGGCAAAACGATGTTAGATGAATATAGGTGCGTCCAGATAGTTTTTGGCGGAAGCCATTAATACCGCTTGCCATGCTACAAATAGACTCTATTTGCATCGACTTTTGAAAAAGACCTCTTATGAGCTTCTTGTTGGAAGAAGACCGAACATTTCTTATTTTGAGTATTAGGTTGCAAATGCTATATCTTGAAAAAGGGTGTTCGGCTTTCCAAATTTCAAAGTCGTTGTGATGAAGGGTTTTTGTTAGGATATTCTTCTAATAGCAAAGCTTATCGAGTTTTTAATAAAAACAAAGGATTTGTAGAGGAAACATGTGATGTTGAATTTGATGAAACTAATGGCTCTCAAGAAGAGCAAGAAAACTTGGATGATGTAGGTGAAGAAGGCTTAAGGGAAGCTATGAAGAATATGACAATTGGAGATGTGAAGCCGGAAGTGGATAGACAAGATCAAACTTCATCTACTCAAGTCGAACCTTCAACTTCCACGACACCGAGTCAAATTCAAGCAATAGATGAGGATGACAAAATGACGAGCAACAAATTCAACCACTACCTCAAAGGATTCACCACGGCCTCTCCAAAGATCATCCAATAGATCAAATATTGGGTGGCGTAAGTAAGGCGTTCAAACTCGATCCCGTGTCGCTTCTTTTTGTGAGCATTATTCATTCAGTATCTTCATTTGAACCTACTCACATAGATGAAGCATTAAGTGATCCGGATTGGGTAAATGCCATGCATGATGAATTGAACAATTTTGCTCGTAATGATGTTTGGACATTAGTTGAAAGAGCGCAAGGAACATAATGTAATTGGCACAAAATGGGTTTTAAGTAATAAACAAGATGAAAATGGTATTGTAGTAAGAAATAAAGCTAGATTAGTGGCGCAAGGTTTCACTCAAATTGAAGGATTAGATTTAGGTGAAACTTTCGCACCTTATAGCTAGATTAGAAGCCATTAAATTTTGTTTGCATTTGCTTCAAGCTTTGACATCAAGTTATATCAAATGGATGTAAAGAGTGCGTTCTTAAATGGACAAATATCCGAATTGGTATTTGTCGAACAACCCGGTTTTGAAAATTCCAAATATCCTAATCATGTCTACAAACTCTCTAAAAGCTTATATCGGACTCAAACAAGCTCCTAGGCGTGGTATGAGCGACTTAGAGATTTTCTACTCTCAAAGGGTTTCAAAATTGGGAAGGTTGATACAACGCTCTTTACAAAAATAATTGATGATGAATTCTTTGTATGTCAAATTTATGTTGGCGATATCATTTTCGGTTCTACTAACGAAGATTTTTGCAAAGAATTTGGTGATATGATGTCTAGGGAGTTTGAAATGTCGATGATCGGAGAATTGAGCTTCTTTCTTGGACTTCAAATCAAGCAACTCAAAAATGGGGCGTTAAGTAAGCCAAATCAAGTACGAAGGATCTTCTTAAAAGATTTGGCATGGAGGGCGTAAGCCGATCAAGACTCCAATGGCATCAAGCGGGCATCTCGACTTAAATGAGGGAGGTAAACCGGTAGATTTAAAGCTTTATAGATCAATGATTGGTAGCTTGCTCTATCTTACCGCATCTAGGCCGATATTATGTTTAGTATGTGCATGTGTGCTCGCTTCAAGCTTCTCCCAAAGAATATCATTTAGTTGCCGTAAAAGAATTCTAAAATATTTAAAGCATTCCTCAAAAGAAACCGAATAGCCAATAAACCGAATAAGCGCCACTACACTCGACCGATCTGCGAATGGCGATGACCTAATCAATCCGTGACTCCTGCTCCTCGGTCCATACTCCATCCCGCCGCCCAAGGCCCCAATTCCCCATTTCGCTGCTCTCCTGCGTCTGCCCTCTCCTCACAACCCTAGCCCCAGCCCGTGCACCACTCGGTCCACGCCCGCCCAGCCCACGTGACCGATCCCACATCGCTGCGGCCCACGCCCACTCTCCGCCTCGCGCCTCCACGCTCCGCCGGCCTGCTCGGCGTTCCGCTTCTGAGTTCGGTCCTCCGAGATCAGCTGGTCTGGCAGGCGCGCCGATCCAAGTTCTAACCCTCCACACGCCTCCATGAGACGCGACTCCACCACTGACCGCCTCCTCGAGGAGCCGAGGACCACGACGCCCCCAAGCGTAAATCCTTGTTCATCTATCTTTGCTTGGTCGCTTGTTATTTGTTTGGATCAAGATCAAACGCATGTGTTTTGGCCTTCGTGGTTCGGTGGGCTTGAAACACTCATCGAATCATACTTTCATTCACTTGAAGTCATTCATTCACGGAATGTATTGATGTGCTTGTTATTCACTTGAAGTCTTGAACTGCTTTCATTGAAACTTGTAACCGAATAACCGAAAACCGAACCGAATTAATTCGGTTAATCTGTTCGTTTTTGTTATTCGTTTGTTCGTTTTGAATTTGAAAACCGAAAATTTTGAAAAGCAATACACCGAACCGAATAAGCAAAAACCGAATGCCGTGCCTAGCTACGGGGCCATAGTGGACGCCAAGAATCGCTCTTTTTTGCGCGTGATCCGATCACGGATTCGGCCGCTTAACATTGGTCGAACGTAGTGCTCCTGGTCGCTCATTGCTTCGACACTTTTGCGTGACTGGACATCGATGGAAGCCTTCGAGCTCTAAGTTCTTCCTCCAATCGGCTCACTCTACCCGATTCTCCTCTTGCTTCGCTCCGACTCTCGTAAGTGCTTGAGTCTTTGGCAAAGCCGCGTGCCTCCATGGCACCTTCCCGAAACCTCGTGTCCGCCCGGTGCTCGTGGTTTTGAAGGGCATATGTTAGCTCGCATTCTCCCCGTCGTCACTAAGGATCCTCGACCGAAGTTCGCTCGATGGCTTCTACAATCCTTTTCACCAACTTCTTGGACGCTTGCCATCACCAAGCTACATCATCAGCAAGTTTGCCCCGTGAGCCAATAACCAATTGCGATGCGGGCTCCCAATTCTCGGCCAGTATAACATCCTGCCGCCAAGTTCATCTTCCCGCTTGTCCCATTTCTTTGCATTTTGATGTAACCACCGGTCCCGAGATGGTGGTGGTATTTCTTCTTCTGCATTCACCTGCTTTTTCTCTCGTGGCCTCGCGATCCGACACTTGTACTCTCGAAGCATCCCAATGATCGGCCACTTAGGAAATTTATTGAAGTCCGCCTTTTCTTTGTCGATGTACTTGGGTGAGGGACGACTTCCATCGCCGAAAGGAAGTTGCCATCTTCTTCAAAGCCCATCCCTTGGCCTTCGTTCGCACTCTTACGGAAAAGTGAAATTTTCCTTCATATCATTCGAGGCGGTTCCTTGGTAGTGCGAGGACTTCACCCATTCTCGGATCTTCGATTGGGACGTGATCCCTCACGTGGTAGCGCAAGCGTTGTTGAAAGGGCCAATTGCGATTCGGGCTAGCGAGACTCCGTCGTTCTTGACTTGTTATCACGTACTTTGTCGAAGGCTTTTGTTAGGTCCTCGGTTCATTCGGGATGGGTGGCGATGAGTACTGGCTGATACACAAACACATATAATATGAATGATTTTAGAATAATTAACACGTTCGGTGATTTTATAATGGGTAAGAGTATACCTCGGTACTAGTGTTAACGGCCTCATCGCAATGCCAAGCACCATCGTGATTTTCAGCATCGATGTTAACGGCCTCATTGGCTAAGATGCTACCCATCAATGGTCTCGAACATCGATTTTTAGCTTCATCCAGCCGGGTCACCACGTCTTGGTGTCGCCATCTAGAGTAGAGCAAATCTCGAGGTTTAGATTATATATGAAGACAAGATTGTTGAGAACAATTGAGTTTGAAAGCATAGTTTAAGATCGCGAGAACGAGTTTATGCCTGATGAGATCACATTCCTTGGGTTACTTGACATGGTTCGTAAACAATACATTGACATTGTGTTACTATATTTCACATATACTTACATTTCACATGATACTTATACATTTCACATATACTTACACATTTCACATGATACATATACAATTGACAATTCACATATACTTATACATTTCACATAGACTTACACATTTCAATGATACATATACAATTGACAATTCACATATACTTATACATTTCACATATACTTACACATTTCACATGATACATATACAATTGACAATTCACATATACTTATTTGCATAATAAAAAATAATGAATCATTCTTATTCCACACTAATATGATTTTCAAAAAATAAAATAAGGTTATAAATCCACGACTAAAATGTTAATAGTTTATTACACCAAAAGAAAGCAGAGCGATCAGTTCCTTGTCAACCAAGCACGTCACCTCGTGGCCTTCTTCACCAAGTGTATCGTATGCTCTCTTGGCAGCCATGCTTTTGGAACTTGCGGTCTTGATCAAAATCTAAACGAGGACCTTCTCAGCGGCGGCACCTAATGTCGTGATGGGCTATCCTGGCCGGTATGGCGTTGCGTTGCCGATCGTTGACCAGCGATATTCTTGAGCCATTCAGAGAACATGCGGATTGACTGAAATGATTTATTCAGCAAATTTTATCGAGTCCTTATTCTTCTTATCCCTAACCAACCTCAACTGAATAAAGGATAGATTGTGATTACGCCCCCAGGCATATAATGTTTTCACAGATTCTACTTCATTTCAATTTAAAAATGACTATTTTTTCTATCGAAATAAACTGAATCAAAGACAGTAAGTAGTAAAATGAAGAGCATATATTTTAAAACAACATGAAAGAAGAACTTGCGTATGGCTTTTAAGAACAGAAATTTCCATTGCAATTCTTCATATCAAAGACAAAGAGTCTTGGAGAATCGTAATAAAATAGCATGTGGAACCAAGCAAATCATTACAACGCGTACATCGCACAACAACAACAACATAGTCATCTATATTTATGAAACATGTTAATGAATCACCGATGGTAATGCTAACAACAATACTATCTTAGCTCAAATATATTTTGATTTTATACATATTTATATCGCATGGCATTCAAAGATATATCCTGCTCAAGGCAAACTGCTTACTTTACAGCTTAGCTAAAACATGTGGCTCTAAAAATAGGAAGGCCTTAATGTCCATTACCATCAAGTGGAAGGACGAATTTACATCAAGCAAAGATAGTTCATCATCAATACTCTCAAGGGAGATTAAAATTATATACATGATCTTGAGATCGGAGGTTTTCAAAATGAAACCCATACGTGCTCAAGCGCTTATAAGACCGAAGAATAAGGTTTGGTTTTTATTGGCTAGACTCATCGACTTTTGGGTCAGAAACAGAAACTTTTGGGTTCACAACCATGAGTATATCCGAACCTCCAACAACACCATATCTTGTCAGATTTCAAATCCACCCAAGGTCAAAGACTCACTTTGCACGGCCATTTTTCCCAAACAGAGCAAACCACACAAAGTCAAAATCATCCAAACCAAATTTCTTCTTCCTCACTCCTCCTTCTTCCTCACTCCCTCCTTCTTCTTGCTCTGCACTCGGCGCCTAGCTTCTAGACCGCTTCCCTCTATATTCTCACTAACACCTTAAGGGCAAGGGGATTAGAGAGAGGAGGAGGAGGTGGCGTAGCTATACCTCTGTCCTCTCGGGTGGAATGGCGGGCGCGGCCGAGCGGTGACAGAGGAGGCGGCGGCGAGGTTATGACACGGGCGAGGTGGCGCTGCCTTACGTGCTCGATTTTGAGCGATAGGCGGCACCGAGACTTGGAAAATTTGGGATGTGAGGAAGGACTTAAAAATTTGGGGTGTGAGGAAGAGCGGGAGTATCGATTATATAGGGCACTCCACTTCTACAAGTGGTTAATAATAACAACCGCTGTAGAAATGCTCTACAAGCTGTTGGTATTATCAATCGCTAGAAGAGGATTCTCAAGCTGTTAATATTACTAACCGCTTGTAGAACGCATGATGGGCGGAGTGCGAAGTCTCTATGCAAGCGTTAGTATTATCAACCGCTAGTAAGAGGATTTCTACAAGCGTTAATATTATCAACCGCTTGTAGAACGATGATGTATGGGAGGTGAAGCGTCTTATAGGTTAGTTAGATTATCAACCGGCTAAATAGTAAGTTGCAAGCTGCTATTAATACTAACCGCTTGTAAAAGTGCCGACCGGATAATATTCAAAACAAAACTGTGCCCATATCGCTCGATAAGATCTCTTCTCCCCCAAAGAAGCGCTTATGTTTGAGTGTCAAGTGTTGCCCACCCCTTGCCAACCCCCGCTTGCCACCCTTGCCATTTTTTTTTTTATCTAGGTAGAAGCTACTTTTAGTTGTTACTAAGAACCGCTTGTAGAAGATCATCTACTACATGTTGCTATTATTTAACCGCTTGTAGAAGTGGGTAGAGCTTTAAATTCTCTAAGTCTCTACATGCACTCTCCCACACCTTCAAATTTTCTAAGTCCCCAGCGCCTCTCTCTGTCAGCGCACTCCCTCCTCGCTTCTGCTTTCATGCCCACAAGGTGTTCTGTGAAATGCCCACAAGGAGTTTTGTTGATATGTTGATGTTGGAGTAATTAATAAATATTGTTGATGCTAATTTGTTTCACTTTTGAAGCTATTAATTCATGTCGTCATCTTTCATCAAATGGTGAGACGAAGAGACAACTAGAGGCATTAAGGATGAAGCTATCGTGTTCTCGGCGCGAGATCCCGTAAATGTGTTCACCTCCCATACATCCAAGAATCCATCCCGAGTGTTCATGAAGTGTCTCGAATATGCCGTAAGTTTTTGAAGTTATTCATTTGTTCATATTCCTGACTTTCACCTTCCGCTCCATTCTTTCTGCTTGAAGGGCACAAGATGTCCAGATTAAGAAGTAATGATAAAGCCAATTTTTATGTTGAAAAATCTTGTAATGCAAATTGCTGCATTCCAAGAAGATTTGTCGCTAAGTGATGATGGCCTACTGGCTGAATATTTAATCCTCAAGCAAGCCGGAGAGCTGCACATCCCACCGCTTCTCGATGACAACAAGAGTATTAAAAAGCTAGAAGAAAGGATGGAAAGAGTAGAGGACATGCTAAAGAAATTAGTTAATATAGCTATCATTGTAATGTTGCTTCTTTTAGTTAATATAGCTATCATTGTAATGTTGTAAATTTTACAATCGCTTTTGGGGTTTTTGTATGGGAATTTATGAGCTAACTATGCTAAGTTGAATTTCCTTTTATGTCCCGAATTTTTTAGGTATGCTAAAATTTATGCAAATTCTTTCATAGAGTGGATATAAATTTTCGTGCTTTGTTCTCATTTTAAAATTTGTACAAATGGTTTTCGTGCTTTGTTTTCATTTTAAAATTTGTAGAAATAATTTTGTAGAAATTATGTACAAGCAATGTTAAACATCAACATATCAACATGATCATATGGAATAATTTGTATACAAGTAGTACATCTTAAGTCTTCGCTTTACAATTGTTCCTTCGTTATGATCGCGGACGTATGTGGGCGAGCATCGACATCATCGCCACGCAGACGCTTATGTCGACATCAACCGTAAAAGGAGGGAGCCTGCCGAATCGACCATACTCCTCCTCGCTTTGACGCTTCTCAACTCCAACAATCCTTCGCTTGCCTTGGAGAACCACATGTCGCTTTGGCATTACCTTTTGCTTGTCCTTCGCTTTTTAGGTTTGCTTGACATGTCCATTACATAGAAGACCCGGATCACATCGTCATGAGAACAAACGGTTCACACCTATAGCCTTTCAGAGATCCATTTGTCATGCCATATTTGTCGACCTTCACACCGCTTTGGAGTCACCTTGACCCATTGGCACTTAAATAGAGGGACCTTCAGAGGTCCATATAGTCGAGCTCCCATATTTCTTCTATGAAACCATAATATGTGTCCAACTCCGCCACCGTTGTCTTTGCGCTCTATAATGACATCACTGCTTCCGTTGGTGCTCCCGTTATCCCGGATCCGTGTAGAATGTGTAACCATTGATCTCATACCCCTTGAATGTCACGATTTCTTGTGATGGTCCCCGAGCCTGCCGCTGTAATAGTTCATCGCTTGACCCTTCCTCAAGGATGTACTTCAGTCGCCATTTAAAGAATCCATGTGCTTCGTGGTTATCCAACTCTCTGCCTTCCCTCGTGAACTCGACGACGAGGATACTCTTGTGTCAAGGACATAGGCGCGACTATAGTTGATTGCTTCTTAATAGTGAAATGTGCTTGCTTGAATGCAACAAGATCATTGCATGCAACTGATTGCCTTCCTATTGTCCCTTTGCCCCGTAGCCTCCCCTTGTGTCATGATATGGGGACGCCGATAGGATTTAGATCATTCATGTAATCAACACAAAACTCTATCACCTCCTCATCACGTAGCTCTCTGCAATGCAGCCTTCCGGACGCGAACTGTTACGGACGATTTCTTCAGACACCCATGTACCTCTCGAAGGGAACATGTTGTGCAGATACATTGGTCCGAGGATACCTATCTCCTTGACAAGGTGAATGGTGAGATGAACCATGATATCAAAGAATGCAGGAGGAAAGATCATCTCGAGGCTAACCAAACTTTGTACCACATCGCCTCCAACTTAGGCGCTTTAGTGGTTCGACAACTCTCGCTAAATGGTGCTCAGAAGGAACATAGCTTTGTGATTGTCCCCCGCACCCACTCGGGCAAGATACATCCGACAACATTCGGAGCAATCTGGTCATCAACACAAGGCGCATGGGATTTTAGGTCTTGAGTTTGTTCTTCGGTTTATTAGTCTCTTTACATTTGAGGAGTATCCGTAAGGGACCTTCACACTGCTCAAACACTCAATCATGCTTTTTTTTCTTTCTTGCTTGGAGTGTAGCTCGCAGGATGTAGAAAAGTTGTTTTGTCCCTTCTTTTTTTTTCTGATGTAGGTCACTCCTCACCTCCATGTCTTCAAGGTCCTTCCGAGCTTGCGCAGTATCTTTCGATTTGCCATACATATCTATGTAGCCTAGCAAGTTCAAGCAAACATTCTTCGTGATGTGCATGAAGTCAAGTTTAGTGACTTAACCTCCAAAACTTCCCAATACTACAGAGTCCCAAAATATTGATTTCTTCTTCCATGTGGGTGCATGACCATCCTCGCTCGCATAGGTATGCTTCCAAGACCCTTCCCAAATACTACTTTCAGATCCTTTACCATAGCAAACACAAGTCGCCCATTACGATGCCGAGGCTTAACACTAATCTGCTCTGCTAAATTTATCAGATTTCCACCTCAAAGCATGACTGCTAGGGAAGAAACTCATGTGGCCCATGTACACACTTCCGAAAGAGTTTTTCGTACATGCAATTGCTTCATCTATGCACCGGGTGCAGCAGCTTTAAACCCTTTGATGCTTATTGAACAGTTATCGAGAGTAGGACAATCGTTGATTGTTACAAACAACAATGCACGCAGTTGAAATACTCTCTTTGTACTCATCCCAAACCCGCACACCATCCTCCCACAACTTCACAAGGTCTTCAACCAATGGTTTCGTGTAGACATCGATGTCGCTTTCAAAGTTGTTTTGCCTTCGATCAACAATGGCATCATGATGTACTTCCCATTCATGCACGTACCATGGAGGAATGTTATAGATGCAAAGCGCCACAAGTCAAAAGCTATGGATGCCGCTCAACCGATCGAAAGGATTCATCCCATCGGTGCTCAACCCAAACCTTATGTTTTCGAATTATTTGGTAAAGTTTCGTAAGCCCGATCGATTTTCCTCCATCATGCGAGCCATCCGCAGGTGGTCTAAGCATCCCGCCTTCCTTACGCTTCTTCTTCATGCCAACGCATCATCTTGGCATGACCTTCGTTAGCAAATGACGCTTCAACCGGGGATCACAGGAAATACCACAATACTTTGGCCGGAGTTCTTCTTCGTGACGATTCCCATCTAATTCACCGGATCGCCACGCCGCACCTTATACCGGATTCTTCGCACACCGACAAACCTCCAAATCGACATACTCATTGCGATACAGATACAATCGTTAGGACATGCGGTATCTTCCGTGACTTGCAATCCTAAAGGGCGAGGACTCCGCTTCGCTTCATACGTGAGATTCAGTAGAGTGTTACCTTCCTAGCAACTTCTTTACGAAAGTGATAACAAACCATTGAATGCCTTATCCGACACACCGCTTGTGGCCTTCCATTGCATGAGTTCTAGTGTAGTACGCAGCTTTTGTGGCCTTGTTCACGCTTTGGGTACAAAGCGCCTGCGGGTTCTCTACCATGCTCAAACTTCTTGTATTGTCTTTCCTCCGTGAACTCTCCTCTCCGTCACGAAGCATCCGATCTAGCTCATCATCGCCAAACTCGCCGATCAGATTCTTCCACGGACCAGATTGAGTGGTGTCCAAGATATCGCTGGCTCTATCTTCCTCTTCTTCGCCTTCTTCATCGCCTTCTTGTCAATCGCTCTGCTTCGCCATGGTGGGTCCAAAGCAGTATAGTTTGCCATAAAACCTCTCGTGATCACATGCCTCATAACCATCCATCGCTCGAGTGCTCCTTCTCATTCTTGCGCTTCACGCACGGACAACGATGAAGCTTCCTCGAGGCAAGAATGCAACTACCGCGCCGAGAAACTCCTTCATGCCATCTCTCAACTCTCTTGACCGACGGTCCGCATTGTACATCCATTGCTGGTTCATCTACACCAATAAAAATAATAACAACATCTATCACAATATTTAATTAAAGCTAACTATGTCTAATAGTTTTGTATTTTTTAATCATTCTGTATTCTTTTAACTAAAGCCAACTAATTATTTCTAATCCTCCCGTGATTTTTTTTAAAAATAAAACTAACTAATTGTTACATGTTCATGCAAACCTTTTCTATCATTTCAAGATTTTAATTTTACTAAATAAAAATTATTTTTTACCTTTTCCCACCTTTGTAATTTTTCATCGTGTCACATTTATTGCATTTCATTCCATACACCAAACAATATATCACCTTAAGAACAAAAAAATAAGCCAACAATGTAACACTAATAATTCCCACAAGAACAAAAACATGAACATCCAATGCACAAAAACATCAATATATAGGTGAGAAGGATGTCAAGAACATGTTACTCATCTTATGAACAATTAATTGAGCTAATAGCCTCAATTGAAAATTTTAAAGACTCTCCCCATGAATCGCTTCCTCGCCCACCACTCATTGCCTTTGTACTGAGCTCTGGAGGAAGATGGGGTTTAAATGGCCGCCTCAAGCAGGCGTAGGATCCTCAAGGATCCGAACTTGGGTGAAAAATCATCGTCTCAAGTTTGCTTCTTACTCTTACTTTAGTATTTGATTTTGAATCTTGAAATTGCACGATCTACTTTTCTAGTGAGTTTTGGCTAGACCTCTATTTGCTTCAAGTATTCTAGGCTAACTAGTTTAATTTGGTGTATTTAATATCCCCCAAATAGCCTAGATATCATTTGCGAGCTATGTGCTCTAGAGGATTCGGAATATCCGAATAGAACTTCGGATACTCAGAATAATCTCGGACTATCCGAACCACTCGAGACGAATCAAGTATTATTCGGACATTCCGAAGTTTTGTATTCCGCTGCAATTTAGTTTACAAATTTTTAATTCGCCTATTCACCCCCCCTCTAGGCGACATCCCCTGTCCTTTCACACCAACAGATTGGGATACTCACCGGCTTCTCCGGGCGTTCGCATCGTGGTGGCTGTGCGGGCTCTGCTGTCGGTTGGACCATGCCTCTAGGCGACATCGTGGTGACGGCTGTGGACGGGCCGCCGTGACTAACTTCCCCTCACGCCCGTCATGGTGGCGGCCGTGAAGGAGCCGCTTGATCTGCATTGCTCTGTCGCCGGCGAGCCCCTTCACGCCAACGCGATTCTTCTTTGCGTCTGCGGTGTGTGCGTCCACAGTGCCTACCCCATGTCTTTCTCTCTCGGTCTTTGTCGCGTCGGCAAGTGGGCAAAGTAGAGATTTATTTGGGGCAAGGCTACGGGAACCAGTGTACCCAAATCTGCTTCTTTGCTATGTATCCTTTTCTTTTTTCCCAATCGAGATTGGGTTTGTGTCGCCCACCGCCCGTCGACCTCATGCATCCTCGACATCGGCATTGACTACATCGGCCTCTTCATCTTCTTCGACTGTGCTGCATGGCGTGGCCTGCGGCATACCCGGGAACGCCTGCCTGTGCCGCGCCTCTTCCCCTGCACGTCGACCTACGTCGGTTCGTCGTCACCACCACTGATCGGGAGGCTCCATCCTCGACATCGCCATCGTTATCTCCGCCTCGGACGCCCTCGGCTTGATCAACCGTCGCGTCGACCACCTCCCATGACGCGTCGTCGTCTCATCGCTGCGCTTCTCCAAGCATAAGACTCTATTGCATCGCCTCCTCGGGCGGCAGCGCCGCTGTCGTTGCCCTCGCCATTGCATCTACATCATTTGTCGGCTCACGTCGTTCTTGCGCTTCTCGCGAGGTCTTCTTCGGTGTTCGTGTTCTTCACCGACTTCTTGAGCACCGCCGTCACGACACTCTGGCGCCGTCGTGGCTCTCCTCCATGTGCGCTACAGCTCTCGCGCCGCCGCACCTCCAGGAGCCTCGATGCATCGCCTGTCTGCCTCTTCGACTTCGTCCAGTACAACCTCGTCGCCAGCGTCGCCATCTCGTCCTCGCCTACTTCGTCCACTCCGACAACTGCAGGCTGCATCGACACCTTCTTCCTTCGCCGTTCTGCGCACCGCAACCGTCGTGGAGGCCTTCTCTGCTAGTCCCATTTAGATGCTGACGCAATGGTTGGGGCCCTCTACCTAGTACGTCCGGTACTGGCAGCACCGGCGCATGCCTTCGTCCCCGACGCGTTCCCGGGCACAGCAAACTCGGCGTCTGACTTCGCTCATGGCGGCTCGGCAAAGATCGACCTCGGCGTCGACCTTCTTCCTCATCGGCGCCTCGACAGCGTCGCCGTCTTCGTCTATGGCGCTCCCTCCTATCGCCACCATCACCATAAGCGCCCCTCGCGCCCGCGACTTATGTTGGCTCCTCTACTTCGGCACCCTCGGCGGCTTCGCCGACCACGGCTATCCTCGCGACGGCACCTCGACATGGCTCCACGTCCTCGTGCCAGCTACCTCGACATCGGCACAAGGGCTACCGCCTTGCTTGGGCAACCTCGTGGGCTTCCACTCGACCCTGACATCTGCGGCGCATCGGCCGAATTCATTGCGGGGGATGTCGATTCGTCTGCTTCTTCTCTGATCTCATCGTCTGCGTCGCTCCGGCTTTGTATCATGGGGGATGTTAGAGTATATTAGGCAAAGACCGGATATGGTTAGTTTAGGATTGATTGTAATCCCGTGATAACCTTCCTTATCTCTAGGAGAGGCGTCTTGCCCTCCAAACCATGTACTCCTATATAAACAGTCTGAGGGCTCAGCAATACAATCATCCCACGCATTATACACAATCTATCCTTCCTTCACGTTGGATCCAGCATGAATGACTAAGATGGAAAGAGATTTAACCCAATCACCCCGCCCATTCCTCTCATCTTCGCATGAACCGAGATATGCTCCGTTTGATGTGTGTAGAAAGAAATTGTACTTTATTGTATAGCTTATGATCATTTTTACTTATATGTATCATCTTTTTTAGGATTCTATTGTAATACACGGACACCTTACTAGTTGTTTGCAATGGGAGAACCTGCTAATTACTATTTGGAGAGAGCACCGTAAAAGAATAGGCCAAACTCGCATATAAACTAGGTCCTGTAATTTGTGCTGCATCAGGTTGTCCACATTTACATGTGGATAAATGCACCTCCATGAGGAAAACACGTGTTTATGCTCTGTAAGGTCATAGATTTGTCTGATCGTAATACTATGTGTCGGGTTACATATGTGCACACTCATGTGGTATGCCTGTAAGGAGGTAGTGAACAACTGAATATGCCTCTCTGTGTAGACCTGGTGTTGGGCTAAGCTTTTTTTGAGCTGCCTCGTGGCATAGCTGGCACGGTATGGCATGAGAATAGAGTCGTATCAGGCCTCACGGTCAGACACGATAGATGGCACAGTATGGCACGTTTTCATGGGTCGTGCTTGGGCTGGCACGGCATGAAACAGGCATAGCACGCGGCAGGGCTCCCTACTATGACACTGCGGCATGCTGTGGCTTGCCCTATAGCCAACGCCATTGCAATTCTTGTTTGCAAAGAAAAGAGAGGCAACGGAGATACCAAAAGGTGGAAAGTAAAGACTAGAGAGTACATGCTCACCGACATTGAGCGCACGCACCGAGCCGATGCTCCGTCATGCATGGTTGCCTTCCTGCTTGCCTCACGCGACCATCAACGCCACCATATTAGTGTCCATGGACTTGGAACACATGAATAATCTCGATATTGGAAAGCAGTTAGTATGTATTCATATTTCTACTGTACTTTTTTCTTACCAGGGAACCCCACTCCAGGAGGTAAAGTTTTTAACGATACAGTAACTTTGTATCTTATACCCAATGAATAAATAAAAATTAGTTCTTTCCCCAAATAATTATGTATATTGAATCCTCATCAAAGGTTGATACTCGCTCCTCATCCTTGGTGTCATCAATAGAGACAAACTGACAGCGACTGTGTCAATGACTCTACACGTCCAACAGAATAAGGCCTAGACTGGCATTGTGTGTCCTGAGCCATGCTTGGACCTCGTCAGAGACGAGTTTGGTTGGCACAAGAAGGCACGACACGATGAGGTGACCATGCCGAGCAAGCACCACACGTTACGGCCCGAAGCATGCCTATCGTGTCGGCACAGTAGAGCCCAACTCCCACCATTACAGGCCTATTTGGGGGCCTATGGCTAGGCTGAAAAGCTGCTTTTGGCTTGTTGTGCTGAAAAGCGGCTGTGGCTGACGACCGTGACTTTTTATGAGATACCGTTTGGTACTGTGGCTGTAGCTTTTCTTGAAATCTCTCCAACGCTCCAAAAATTCCCAAATATATCCCCAAATCCTCCCCAAATCAAGCTGCAAAATCCCCAAATCACATCCCAATTGCGCAAGCTTCTGCGTTGATGGAGGCAGCGAAGTGTCACTATGTCGAGCTCGGTCGGACGATCGGCCAGGCGGTGACCGAACGGGGAGGGCCAGGCGGCGATCGAACTGGGGACGATGAGGCGGCGACCGAACAGGAAAGAAGCTCGGTCGGGTGGGCCGAGGTGACCGGCCCAGGGATGATGGTGGCGGCCGACAGGAAGGTAGCTTCGGTCAGGCGGTCGGGGCGAGTGGTCGGCGCTGTGGCGTGGAGCTTAGTCGGAAGGAATGGCGCCAGTCGGTCTGGCTTCAGCGAAGCAAGCTCGGCAGCAGGCGAGGTCGGTATGTAGCTGTATGAGCTTCGGTTAGAAGGCGGGCGGCGGTGTATGGCTTCAGCGAGGCGGAGGCGAGCTCGACGTGGAGCGAGCGAGGCGAGCGAGAATCGTCGGGGGCAAAGGAAAACTGCGCAAAAGCACGTCTTGGCTAGCTGCGGCTTTTCCTCGGCTTTTGTTGTGGCTTGGCTGTTAAGCCGCTTCACCGCTGGCCTGTTTAGGGGGGCCTTCGCACTCACAGTCGCAACCCAGCCGCCCCCATAGAGGGCCTACATCTGTGCGTCTACTTGTGATCCAGGAGAACTTCTCGGAACAGGGCCTAAGGTTGCCCCGAGACCGAGTACATATAGGATCTACACGCAACCGCCACCCACCATTCATTCTACTTGCCAATTTAGCTGTACATCTTCTATCTACTTCCAATCCCCAGTTAACTCGTTAAGAGTACGAGGCACATTTACTCTAAATTCACTTCTTTCCTAGAGAGAGCTAGTTTGTGATAATGGTAAACGCAGCATTGGCCTTCAATGACGGGGACCCGGGCGACAGAGCCACGAACAATAGCTGTACTAGTACTGTTCTAGGTTTCTTCTTCTTTTTAGCTAGTCTTGGTGGTTGCGGTACTCGACCAACCGGAAAACATGACTGCACAGTCACCCTACCTACGCATCTCATTACCGTGCAGGCCCAGCTATGTACGTATCTCAATGGCCTTAACTCCTCCAGCCTGTAACGCGAGTGTAGCCATATGCAGATCGCGCCTCCGAGTGCATGGCATGGCCTTCGATCACTTCAATTTACTACGTCCTGCTGCATCTTTGATGCAGTGATGCCCCTTTCTGAAAGTTCTTTCCGATGTCGACGAACCAACGGCCACACAGACTATAGGAAGGAGCTTGTAGTAGATTAGTCTCCAATATGGTGGTCGCATGACTTAATTGTGATTGCGCTCGTTATCAGTACGATGGTTGTTTTGTATTTATGGAAGTACGATGGTTATTTGGTATTTTGGTTACATGATATTCGTTCCCTGGATGCGCTTGATATGAGTCTTTTTTGGTGTGTTTTGGTGTGACCGTAGCCGGTACGTATATATAGACTTACGGATCTTAAAGTAGATCTAACACTTCATAATTTAGATATTTTTTATCTAAAAAAACATCTGAGTGATGTTTATCAAAACCCTAGAATGTATTGACGAATTGAGCTCGAATCCCCTCCGGCTCAAATTAAGGTGCATTTCATCTTCTTAATACTACAAAAATACTTAGGTCCCAGGTATTCTCGAAAAAACCATTGCCGTTAAACACCGACAAAACATACTAACAAGGCTTAAAGGGAGTTAAAAATGCAATTTCGCTATGTTTGGACTCTGGTTATTTTTGTTAGTACATGTCGTTTCGATCCTTTTTTAGGGCTGTTTATTGATGAACTGCCTGGTTTGTTTTCCAATCTCAGTCGCTTTTTGAGTCATAGGATTTGCATCCGATGGCTACTACATTTTATCCACCCCTCACCTCTACAAAATACAAAAACAAAGAAAATTCTAACCTAGATAAAAATAAAATAAACCTAGATAAACCCTACAAATGCAAAAGTAAACAGAACTAAGATTTGTAGTAGAGTGGTACTAAAATTGCACATTACTTGATACTGCTATTTTAGATTAAGTCTTGTGCAACTTTAGGTTACTAAGAGAAAAGAAAATTTTAGGCAACTGAAAATTAGCAACCCATTTTCAGGTGAATGGGCGTCGCTAACACACTAGCACAGCGTTTCCAATAAAATCATTCTGCGTAAGTGAAAGTGTTCGTCCAAGAAGATGACCATTACCGAAGGCAAACAGCTTCTCGATGTATTGCTGTGTCCATAGAAATGAATGATCACATGCACCAATGCATGGACACCTTTGACTGATCTAGTAACACATATATTTCTGATGCTCTGTTCGAGCAAACTCTCGCACATCTTGACATTGGCTGGCATTGGATTGCGATGGACTGTGAGCTTGATTTTGCCAGGCCTAACAGCCGCCTAAGCTGAAGTGTTCTGGAATTGCCATGAAAACGCACTGTACTACTCTGCTTGAAGCTTTTCGGGTTACAATAAATAATCGATCTGCATGCCAAGCAAACACTCTGACTTGATCTGTATGAACCAAATTACCTAACCTTAGGCTACTCTTGTTCTGAAGTACCTTTGCGAAAGCACTTGTCGAAGTGCTGCCTTTTTTGGTGAAGTTAGACAACCAATTAGAGGTTTGGGACAAGAATAGTACAGTATACTCCTCGTTATCCCAAGCACACATGACACAGCCGGTTTTGTTCAATAAGAAGACACAATTAAAAAAAGGTTCAAAGGGTTCTTTGATAGGCAAAGTACTAATGCTAATTTTTTATCCTTCTATGGTTTCTGGGAGGTCAACTACAATACTTTTCCCAGTGTATGAGCATTGACTCGTACTCCGTAGAATCTTGGATCCTACTGGCTCGAGCTACAAATGTACATAGACCACGAATGTATCGAAAATGATTAAAACTAGATAAAGACACGCGCGATGCCGCGCCACGTGAAAAAAATTTGATCCAAGTTTTTTTCTGCAAAAAACGTAATTTCATTTTTCTCAGTGGTGTTTTTTTTAATTGGCTGGCTAGGAGTCGTCGACGAATTTGTGTAATCGGTTTAAAAATTGGTTGGATAGTCTAGGTTTAAAGAATCGGTGTCCGTGTCGAATTTGGTAGAACATTTTTTTAAAAAAAATAACCAGTGTTTTTTAAAAATTGGTTGGCTAGGAGCCGTCGGTGGATTTGCGTGACCACAGTTTTTTCTGTAAAAACCCACCCGAAACCTCCCGAGTTCAAAGAACCGGGTTAAAAATTGGCTGTATAGGCCCTGTTTGTTTAGGCTTAGACTTTTTGGTTTATAACTTAAAGTCAGCTTTTTGATTTAAACAGCTTAAAAGGTAACGGCTTTTTACGTCATAGAGGTGGGTAATTTTACTTAACTTTAGTGTTATTAGTCTAAAATCAATCATCAATAAGCCAAAAAAAGCCTCTCTACAGTGGTTTTTGGCTTTTAATTATATGGAGACTTATGACTTTTGAAAAATCCAAATAAAAAGCTACCTGGCAAGTTGTTTATGCTGTAACTTTTTGGCTTTTAAACCGATAAAAAAATCCAAACAAACAGGGCCATAGTCTAGGTTTAAAGAACCGGCGTCCATGTTGATTTTATTAAGAACATTTTTTAAAAAGCCTGGGTTTAAAGAACCGAGTTAAAAATTAGTTGGATAGTCTAGGTTTAAAGAATCAGGGTCCGTGTCGAATTTGCGAAAAAATATTTTTTAAAAAATAGACCTAAACGTAATTTCAAATCTTTCGGGTCGAAAGAACCAGTCGTCCGTGTCGAATTTGCGGAATTAGGGATCCTTTTTGCAAAATAACCGGTGGAAGGACTTATTCACGATGTTAGAATCTTCCAGGGCGAAAGAACCGGTGTCCGGGTCGAATTTGTGGAATTACGAGATCCTTTTTACAAAATTACCTATGGAATGACTTATTCACGATTTTGAAATTTTGGAGGGCTTTTTTGCAAAAAAAACCATACTCAATAGACTGCATGCTCAGCAAATCTTCCAGGCTTTGCGGAACTACGAGTTCTTTTTTTGCAAAATAATTGGTAAAAGGATCTGTTCGTGATTTTGGAATCTTCCAAGACGAAAGAATTGACGTCTGAGTCGAATTTGCGGAATTACAAGGTCTTTTTTACAAATTACCTATGGAAGGACTTGTTCACGATTTTGAAATTTCGAAGGACATTTTTGCAAAAAACCATACTCGATAGCTTACATGCTCGGCAAATCTTCCAGGCTTAATATATACTATATTGGAACCCACGCTACACGCTCCGTACGAAATTTGGTTCGTTGGTTCTTCTCGAAAAATAAAGTTGGAGGACCCGTACGCGAATATACGAAAATATAGGGTTCTTTTTGTAAAATTACCGATAGAAGGCCCGGATGTAATTTTTTGTTTTTGCAAAACTACCCACCAAAGGACCCAACCGTGAATATACAGACTACGGAGCTTTTTTCGCAAACGAAAAAATAAAGGCGGAGGACCGACATAAATATCTGAAACTATAGGGCTCTTTTTGTAAATTACCGATAGAAGGACTGGATATAATTTTTATTTTCGCAAAACCACCCCGGAGGACCCATTCATGAATACACGAACTACGGAGTTTTCTGCATAAAATAACCTACGGAGGACCTAAACGTAATTACGAAATTTACGGAGGGTTTTTTCAAAAAAAACGTGACACGTGGCTAGGCTGGTTGCTCTCCAATTCTCCCAGCTTTCATAGATAAGTTATTATACTCTTAGTTATTATTTCTGAGCGTTATATTCAACACATGCATAATAAAAAAATATAAAGTAAATCTAAAAATTTATTAGAGGTATAAAGAGAAATCACACTAGTTTTACATTATAATATAAAATAAGTCTTATATTTATGTATAAGATCGTTTAAAAAATATGTCATACAAACTTAGATGGAGAGAGTACAAGGTTCCCAACTCACAAAGACACTATCAAAATATGATGCAACTTGCAGCAGCCAGCAACATCAATCCTTGTATTTTTTTTTCACCGTTTCAAGTTCTTTTAGGATAGCTGAGACGTGTACGTACGTACCATGGATGAACAAGCTCTGCTGCGTTCGAACAACGGCCATATTTACTCGTTCGGAGCCAAGAAGTTACGGAAGGAAGGGTAACATAAAAGTAGACCTACTAACTGGCTCTGGCATTCAAGGCTGCAATGATGCCGGTGTTCTTGAATTGGAGATGGTAAGGATTAAATGAGACGTAGTATGAGTAGTTAGTAGAACTGGCAATGCCCCACCCCACGAACTCAAATTTCCCTTTTCAAATCTCTGCCGCTCCTGCGCTACCAGATCCAGAATGAATGCTCCAGACCAGACCAGACCAGACCCAAATGAAACTAGGAAAATGAATATATGACATTGGTTAAATTGCTATGTTAAGTGACTATTTAGTAGTAAGATTTTGTTTGAATCCATTCGGCGTGTAAAAGCTTCAAAATTCAGATCGTTTCTTCCCTGCTAGTACCTCCCCTGCCATCTGAGATGAGAAATGACCCTGCAGAAGAAAACTTTCCCAAGCCATGTACAGTAAAAGAAAGCAAAGCGAGCACACTTCCTACTCAGAAATATAAGACGTATTTTGAATTTGCATAAGGATTAAGTTTACAGTGAAATTAAGGTACGAGAAGATAATTTAGATGCCTAGACTTAATTATTTTGGAAGATAAGAAATACTACTTTGTGTAGTTGATAGTGAATAAATACATATGGTTAGAGAGGATAAATATAGATATAGTAAAAAAAACTCGTTAAATTTATATATAAATATTATATTTCTAAATAAGACCATTCGGACCGAGGAAGGCTCTGCAGAAACATCTGAAAAATTCTGAGCAGTAAAATCCTTTACCTGTATTCACCCATTCTTCCACCCCACCAAATGCTGCAAATCTCATGCAAACTCCACTATCCGCGTGTACGAATTAATCTAATGTGCACGAGCACGAGCCAAGAACGAACAGGGTGATCCTAGCTAGGAGGAGGAGGAGCCAAGAACCCCGCGAGATTAGCTCACAGGTGGCCTCTGATCCACAGCAGCGTCCGCCTCGCGAACGACGGCGCCTCGTCGGCCCTCGAGCTGAGCCCGTTGCCGCCGGACTCGAGGTCCCAGTCCGCGACGCTGCCGCTCGCGCTCTTCTCGCTCTTGTCCCACGCCGACACGTTGTACTCGGACTCGGTGACGGGGCTCACGACGTCGGCCCGCTTCTTTGGCGCCCCGACGTCGCTCGCCGCGCGATGGAGCGCTGACGAGAGCCGAAACGATGACGCGCGGCGCGAGGACGATCCTGATGGGGCGCCGACGCCGTCCTTCCTCCGCAGCCCGCCCCTCATCCATATCTTCGAGATGGAGAAGCTCTCCTTCTTGTCCATCGCGGCATTCGTCAGCAGCTTGGCCGGCGCGTCGAAGCCGCGGAAGCCTTCCCTCTTGGAGTGGCAGTCGCACTCGGACATGGCGATGCGGTGCCCCGGCATCCGCGTCGACGGCCGCTTCCTGTCCGGCGGCTTCACGGCGACGCGGAGCAGGGAGGTATCGTCCATGACGTACTCGTAGGTCCCCATGGAGAAGCACCGCCTCACGTCCTGGTCTGGGTTGGCGCTGCAGCCACCGCCTCCTTCGGTGGCCTGGGTCCTGAACTTGCCGAGCATGACGGGGACGACCACCTCGTCCTTCTCGGCGACTTCTGCAGCATGCTTGTGGTCCTGCTCTGCTTCTTCTTGCTCCATGACGAGGCTGAGGCGAGCAGAGGACGCCGCGTCGAGGCGATCGGAGACGGAGCGCTCCGAGCCGGACTCGAGCACGAACACCAGCGGGCTGCAGACGCCGCCGCAGGGCGAGAAGTCGGCGAGGAGGCTGCGGCGGCAGAGCGGGCAGGTGGAGTGCGACAGCAGCCACGTGTCGATGCAGTCGACGTGGAAGGCGTGGCTGCACGTTGGGAGGAGGCGGAGGCGGTCGTCGTCGGCGAACTCGCACAGGCAGACCGCGCAGTCGAAGGGGTCCTTCCCGCCAGCGCCGACGACGGCGCCGTAGAGGAACACCGGAAGCGCGTCGATGAAGGACTGGTCGACGCCGGAGTCGTGGAGGTGGAACAGCTGCTGGAGCTGCCCCTGGAAGGCAGTCGCGTTCGTGTGGCCGCCTTCGGCGTTGCCGGGGTCACGCGGCGCCGGGCGGAGGAGGAACCGGACCAGCAGGTGGAGGAGGCCGGAGACAAAGAAGATAACAGCAAAGATCAAGATGATGAGGAGGATGCTGGGGCTGATCCGGCTCTGGAAGCCCGCGTCGAAGGCCGCCGGAGGCGGCGGCGGGGGCGGCAGTAATGGCGGGGAAGGCGGAGGCGGGAGGTAGGGGAGCGGCAGCTGCTGGGACGACATGGGGGGCAGAGCGGTGTAATTGATGGTTGCATGCATGGTATAGTGGCTCATGGCGCCCGCCGGGCTCGATCCAGCAGAGACGGCGTGGAAGAAGAGAATTGGAGGAGGTGCTCGCTCACCAGTCGCCAATGGTGGTGTCGTGTGGCCTAAAGCTCACAACCATGAATCTCCTTTCTTGAAACATGTGGCTTCTTGTTGTGTAGCATATCCCCTTCTTGTTGAGATGGGAGACAGAAGTGGAGGAGCTCATCCTTGTCTGTGGAGTTTTATTTGATCCTTTCAAACCAGGAAGGAAGGAAGGAAACAGAGGAACAAAGGTAGTTAATTGGGACACAGCAAGAACAGGTGTGTATGTTTGGAGAGAGAGAGAGAAGAGAGAGGAGTCAATGTATAGGGGATGCTGGATCCTTAAATGTGGGGAGAAAATAGAGGGAGGAGGCCAAAAGAAGAGAAATAGTCATAAATGAAATGAAAATGAAAAGGATTTTTCTTACTAGCTAAATGTTTGTGTGTTGCTATATATTTAAAAACATATTAATATTAAATCATGTTGCTATAGATATTCAATAGAAAAGTTACCTATGCGTATTCAGAAAACAGTCTCTCACCTAACTAAAATAATCCATATGTAAACAACAATTTTTCATGTCATTCAAAATAGGGGTCATGGAAGATAATGTTTTGCCATGAAACACCATACAGAAAACATGCAAAAGGAAAAAGTATGCAAGGCATCCAATTTTGTGGTGGTGTCAAACTTCATACATGACTTTTAATTGGCTTTGTTTGAGTTAAATTTAAAAGCACCAACATTAAATAATGGATTCTTCTCTCCACATATTTTTTCAAAGTTAGAAGCTGCAAGGAGAGAATTTTTTTAAAGGATCCTTGTTAGCTTTGTTCGACTTCTGTTAATCTTCTTCGTGATGCATTCTAGTAGAGTATTCAATTATTTTCGTAGTATTCACTGAAATAACATCCTTT
Source organism: Guadua angustifolia (assembly GCA_036346375.1). Lineage (NCBI taxonomy): Eukaryota > Viridiplantae > Streptophyta > Magnoliopsida > Poales > Poaceae > Guadua > Guadua angustifolia. The sequence continues at coordinate 21,462,200 of CM070515.1, forward strand.
GGAAGACCTTCGGAAGGTGCACCTAGCCATCAACGGTTTTGCTAATAATATCCAGTCTGCACATATAAAGCTGTTTTTAGCAATGGAAGGGAAACATCAGGACCTAGAGAAGAAGCGGAATTATCACATTTCAGTGGTTTTCTTCATATTTCTATTTGCATCGACAATATTGTATCCATTCTTGGTTGTTCACTAGCATAGACTTTATCATCCAGATAAGCAATCGTAATAGTGATAATAACTTACTTATATCACATAATTAAACGAATGGGTAATATCCAATTGATAGCAAGCCAAACGTTTGTGTCCTTAAATGACAGTCAGAAGAAAAATATTTGTCCAATGGGTTTAGATGAATTAAACATTGCAATGATTCAAGATTATAGATTTACATATCATGTTCTTCCTCTGTCCATGGCATGCTCTTCTAGCTCCTCTTCCTACTCTTCAAAAGCTATGGTTCACATCGAAGCCACCCTCCCGCTACTCGTGACAATGTTGTTTGTTGAGGTTTTCAAAAATCATTTTGTGTAGAATAGGTTCCCATGGAATTTTTGCTGATTTTTTTCGCTTAAATAAAGATTAACTGGGACTTTCATAAATTGAAAAAATTTAAATTGAATAATAGAAACTTCAAATAATTGGTTGTATTTTTTTTGGATTTTTTGAGTTTATTTGGTATTTCTTTTGATTTATTTGAATTTATAGCCTTTTCTATCTAAATCCGTAAAATCCTTCGAGCTTAAATCTCAATCTAGCCCATCTCTTCGGCATGTTTTGACCTGCTTGGCCCAACCCGCGAGCACCGGGCCTAGCTTTCTCTATAGCCTAGCATGCCTGCCCCAAGTCGCCAATCCAGCAGTCTTTGTTCGGCCTGTCTCATGCACCGCAACCCATCAGCCTGCATACTTGCTGCTGTCACTGATCGATGGTTCCTGTCTGTCAGCTTGTATTGTTCTTCTTCTTTCCCTATGTTTGTCGCGGACTCCGCGGCCCTGTCAATGTTTCTACGCCAGACTCTGCCTCCCGAGACTATTTAAGGCCACCAGGGCCCCACCTTCCACATCGCCCCATCGCATCACCCCAAAACCTTAGCACTGCCCTCTGATTGTGTCTCTATCGCTGTCTTTGTCAAGTTGAGCTACTACCACCATTTGAGATGAAGGAGAAACTCATATTACTGACTGTTGCTTCTCCGCCGAATCTTGCCACATCATGACGTGTTCTGAAGCTTTCTCACCTGAATCCCTGAAGTAATCGAAGCAAAGGAGTCGAGAACATCAAGATCGAGCTAATCTTCTACATCTTCAGCTATCACCCTTCGCTGTCAAAATCCTTCGCTATCACCAGTGAGTATCCACCGTCATCATCCACATCTTCAGTTTTGCCTCGTCATGTTCTATACGATGCCTTCCTCTTCCTCTCTGGAAACCCACTAAAGCTCATCACCGTCGTGCAACACTTTACGCTGCCGCTTTCATCCCCAACACACATCGTTGTGGTAGCCACCGGTCAAAACGAATCGTATCATGGTGTTTGCCATGCCTTCTTTGCCCAAAAAATGATCTTTCCCATTGTTGTCGACTGCTAAAGTGTCACCGTAGACGATCCTTGGTCCCTATGTGCCATCAGCGAAGCGGACGCCCACATGGCATGACACCTCAGTGCCACCCAACCGCCAGCTTGGCACCCCGCCTTTGTGTCATCCTGATTAGCAGCAACGTGGCTAGATCTAATCTTACAGTCAATGACATATGAGCCCCACATGTCATACACCTGAAATCTAAATCTAAATCTTGAGAAACTAACACGCGAGCCCTGTTTGTTAGCCCTGTTTTCATGACCTGGCTGACCATGGACTATGTTTGATCCATAGACTTGGTCTCCCTATTCTCACTTGTCAGTCTCCAATTTTTTTTTTATTTTCCTTTATTCCAAAATTCTAAAAATGAGGTAGACCTCATGTGTTAGCCACTCAAACCAGTGCATTGAGTCCATCATGGACCAGCACTATTCTGTGGACCCGGTCCATAGACTGCAGCCCACACTTCTCTAACCTTTTTGTTTATTTAAATCCATAAGTAATATTCCCTATAATATTCTTCTTTCTCTCATTTATCATAATTATTTTTGTCGATAAATCTTTTGAAAGTCTATTCTCCTTCATACGAACTCTGATTAAACCCGTTCAAGTTCCTAAATTATTCCAAAATGAGGCCCTTCACTCCAGTACCATCTATTTTTAATTTGGAGTTTATTTGATTTTTTGTTTTGTTTAGATTTGCTCTTTTTCTGTTGTTAGACATAAATATTGAGAAATTTGTTCAAAAGAGCTGAAGGTAAGGAAGTTGAAGATAGAAAATAAAGTGATCGAAGATAAAAAAAACAACAGCATAAGCAAGAGCCAGGCAAGTTGTGTTTTGATCATGTTAAACCCAGTTTTCATGTGCTATTTTGTTTCAATCTATTGCATAATATTTTAAATTATAAATGGTTTCAATAGTTTGAGAATTGGTTATTCAACCCATTTGAATTGTACCTACTTTGTCATTTGTTATGTTAACATTGCCATTTGCTATGATATAATCATTTTTACCCTGTGATGGATAATTAATAGTTGGTCATTAATATTGAACCAACGTGGATTGGTTTAGAATATGGTTAGTGTGCTTACCATACAACGGGTTATCAATTTTATTTTAAAGTTGCAAATTCAATCATGACTAAATAAATATGGAACATATTTGTGAAAAAAAGGTGTATCATATGTTGTTACACAATGATGATGATGTTGTTGATGGTATGTATTGCATGATAATCAATTAAGGTGGTAAATGATTTAGACTGAGGCAAATAATGTTAGACGGAGAATTTATGCAGGCCACAAAGAGGAAATCTCCCACGGGGTTTATCGGAGAAATTGTTGCTCCCGATTTTGATAGTTTCTTGAGATGTTCCACCATTCATCGTCCCCAATCCATGTCCCTGCCCACGCGTTTGTTTGCCGTAAGGTAATAATTGTAAGCCTTGACCGTTAGATCGTTACTCCGATATTTATTGTTAATTGCTTCTTCCTTAATTTTTATGCATATGGAATGATATTTTATTAATATTGTTACTGTGTGCACTAGCGTGATCTTAATCTAATATAGTATACATAGTGAGTCTGGATTTAAATATTCAGTGCTCAACAGCAATATACCCATATTTTAACATCCTACCGTTCCGGCTAAACACAAATGGATCGGAACAAAATTAATCTGTAGCAAGTTAATGTTCCAATATGAAATCATTTTTGAAGTAGATCCGTGTATCTTGTTTTCATCCTATCATTTCGTACAGCGGAGGGAATTCATTTCAAAACCATGCTCAGTTAATGAAGATGCATGACAGAACAAGAGGGTAGGTTTGCATACTTAGTGCGTTTGTACTCCCACTACAACATCGCAGCATGGAACATTGACACGGAGTCATGGACGGTTTCGGTTTGAAGTTTTAACTTGCTAGTAGCCATATGATGGTGGATTTAACCTTGTTTTGAAACCAAACCAATGCATCGAGAGCAATAAACAAGTGCAAGTACTCGTATTCCTAGCTAATGTTACGGTTAGGGTCCCTAATTAATACTAAATAAACCGGTGTAGATCGACTTGCTGGTTCCTCCAGTTCGGAGAAGATGGTTGGTTGGATCTTAGGTACCTAATTTTGACTTTGGAAAAAACGCTTCAATCAGCAGCCGGCTCAAAGCCCCATTAAATCCTTTCACTAAGGCTAAATTACACGTTAAGATGCTGACCAGGAGCTCTCACCGGCTAATGGGTACAGAGAGGGAGAGCTGTCGGTGGGCCCCACGGTGAGCAACATGGGTGCACTAGGTTCATGGGTCAACTCAGCTACCGGAGTAGTACCAGTAGGACATGGTTCGAAAATCTTTGTTGAAACTGGAGACTAGTTCTGCGTGCGTGAGGACATTTTTAGCCATGTGGTGGATCTAGTCCATATATAATATTACCCATTCTCACACATGAGGTCAAAGGCTGCAGATATTTTGGGCCAATCTGTCATTGCCGTTTTCCAATTAAAAATCTGAATTGGCCGGTTGTAGAAAAATTGGTTGAATTTGCTAGTTTCAGAACACAGAACACTATAGTTCTTCAGGTCAAAAGTATGGCATTGATTGTGATGAAGCTGACATCACCGAAACGAAACATCTTAAGGCAATTCTAACCCATAGTTTCCATAAGTGGTTTCTAGAGAAGAGAGAGTGCAATAAATATTAACTTAGACCTAATCTCTCCAATACATAGTTTCCATGTGTGGTTTCTATTTAGAGAAAAATTTAATGACTTCATGCATACCATTCAACGCATCGAATCCAGGAGGAATGTAATGGAAACCACGATTCTCACATAAATTATCAATCGCATTGGTCTCGGAGGACTTAGTTTGCATGAAACCATTTACCATCAATTTCTCTTACTATATCATCAATTTACTTATGTATTATTACTTATAAACTAACTGACATGGAGCATTGAGTCTGCCCTTAGTGAGTATCACATCACAAGTGATTCAATCAATGTCATATATTTGGGCTGAAAATTACTCATAAAAATTTGATAAATTCATCGTCAAATCGTGCAGCCGAAATGAAAAAAAAATTATAACGCATTTAATATGCTGCAATATTTATCGACCGACAGCTATTGAAACATTTCCATTGAATTGAATCTGGTAACTACGTCTACTACTATGATCTTAAGTTCAAAAAGAAAAAAGTGCTGCTCTGATCTTTATTATAACACCAAACTTATACGTATTGGGACAAAACTTTTGAATATGCAAAGAGCCACAAAACAACAAACATTACGCGTGTGGGTACGATAAACAATGATGGATAAGGACGACCGGGACCAGGCAATTTTTTTTTTGCTTTTTTTAGAGCCTCTTGTGAACTTTTTTTTTACCGAATGACTTGTGCTTCGATGTCAGATTTTTCAGAGCGTTGCAACATTTTTTTATACGTGTGTAATATTTTTTTTCCTACGCGTGCAATATTTTCCTTCGATAACAATAGAAATAAGGGCGTAAAAGGCATGTTGCACACGTTAGAAAAAAAATGTTGCACGCGTTGCAAAAAAATGTTATAAGAGACGTCCGATCAAATGAACAGTATCGGATGTCCGATCACTAGTTTCGCCCTTTTTTTAATATAACTTTATTTGAAATTATTTGCAGATTTAACTCCCCACGAGTCCCCTCTCGCGCTTCGGAAACTCTGCAGGTCACCTGCCATGCTAAGATTCCTACCAAGCTCTCATCCTGCGGCAAGAATCAACTCCATTAATTTAATCATACTTCTTAATTAATCACTAATTAATATCGATCCTTCCACAGTAGCCAAGCACGGAAGATGTTGTTCCGATTGCTTCCGTGGCAACCAAGCGTGGAAGGTGTTGTCCCAATCGCTTTTGTGGCAATCATGCACTGAGGGTTACTTCGATTCTTTCCACGCCAATCAAGCATACAGCCTGTCTGCCGAAAAAGCTGCCAAGCTCTCTCGACATAGCAGGTAGGTTGTATCGCCTACTATGCCTTCCAACCCATTAAATAGGCTTGTTTCACAAATTCAAACGAAAGATGATTAAATTTATCAAAAACGAATTTTATAGATCAGAAGAGCGACAGCCGACAGCTTCCAGATAATTAACGATCGATCGGATCTTTACAGTATCTGCAACGCCACAAAGTCCTGAGAAAGTGCCCAAGCATCCCCTAAGCTGTAGTGCGGCCAGAGATGTCACTCCGTGGTGTGGTTTAGGCATCGTTGTCGCCCACAAATGCGCTCCAACTCCCGACTTCAATGGAGTACATCGACGTCGGTGCGATCCCTCCAAAGAGAGCCGCGCACACGCGCAACGACGCAGGGGTGCAGTACATCGTCACCAAGCAAGGTACCGCCTACTTATTACCCGGGGATATACATACCGCCATGGATCGAGCTCGAGATGTATGATGCATCCTTTTATTCGAATCGGCCGCGGTGATTGGACTGCCGCTGATCGACCGTACAATTTATGGACATGGACCGCTGCGATTAATTTTGGAACAGCTTTTTACGGGGACAAGCAGTAAATTAGAGGTGACGTTAGTAGTACTAGTTTCTAGCAAGATAACGTGAACCGCCGCAGCCAGTGACCACGTAATTAAATAGGTAATACTAGTATTATCACTCGCACTTTACTATAGGGCTTATTAGTTAATGGTTACTTTTAGGAAGGTACTTCTATGCATTAGTATTTTAACGTTACACATATATTAAAGTATAAATGAATTATGAAGAATGATTATTTACCTCTTCGTTTGTTTTAAGAATTGTGTAATTCATATTGAGAGATAATGCCTATAAGCACTTTTACTATCGACACTAATGAGTGCATTCTTAGATTTTTTTTTATAATCTCTAAAAGGTGCCTTAGAAACATGTCTTTTTTTTAAAAAAAAATGCATTTTCATGAAACGATGTAATAGTTTTATAAACTTCCACCGTAACTAAAAGGTGTCCAATCAAAGCATCTCTTATGTATGCTTTTATAGGCAATTTTAAATGTAAGGAGGATAATGACTTGGTTTCGAATATGCATGGGGATTTTATCAGAATTTTGTAGGATAGAGCACATTTTTCTTTTTTCTTTTTAAGGATGCACAATTTCCTTTGAAAATGCATAACAAAATATACTTCCATTGATCCATTCCAAATAGGTCTAACTACAGCTATTTTCAAAAAGGCATGTTTCTCTCGCATCCTTCACCAACTTCCTCTCCACCCCACAGCTACTTTGTACACTTGTATGATCATATCATAGGTTACTAGCATCGGGGACCTCCTTCGCCATCGTCTATGATATCTATCACCAGAACAGAACTGTCAATTGTGAACCATGGTAAATCATAAGTTGATTATAGATAGCATGTACATAAATCTTATGGCAAGCTAGGTTGTGCGAATTGCAAAGTGATGTACCCTCCTCCCCAAGTGGCCGACCATCATCCATCCAACGGAGACCACGCTGGCCGACCATCATCCATCCAACACAGACCATGCTAACGGAGAGGATAAACAAGAACTACCATGCCAATTTTGGTTTGAACTTTGGAATACTCAAATTTCTCCCTTTTGATGCCACATCACGATTTGAATATGCCTTAGCTTCCACTTTGACGACGGGAGGGGGGTGTTTGTGAGAATGGGGTAGCGAGGCGGTGATGGCACTGTTGACTGCAGAAATGGAGCAGGGCAATGTCTAGTGATGCAAAGTGATCAGACGTCACTCTAGTAAGACAATTGAGTTAAGTTGGACGGGGGGGGGGCATGGTGGCAGGCGGTGACGACGGTCGTGTCGAGAGGCATTAGGGAATTTTCAAAAGTGCCACTCCAGCTATCTCTTAGCTGTATCATATTAGCAAAATCCTACGTAGAGAAGAGAGAAGGTGAGGAAAGAGAATGTGTAGTTTCTTATGCAAGAGACAACCTGATAACACAAATCAACGCAAATAGTGATGGAATGTGAGGGGGAAATGTGATAGAAAGAATATAAAATAGTTAGGAAAATGATTTTAGAAATGAACTACTAAAAATGTTATTCTTAGTGCTGCTTCTAGATGAGTTAGAATACTTAGAGACAATCTTAAAAGATAAACTACTATACATGCCTACATGCCTTTAGTCGTGATGGCGGGGGAGCGACAGCACGTAGCTTCGGTGATAGGAGCAACGATTGCGTGATAGGGAACATGACACATTGATTGGGATGGTGTGAGCGTCGAGAGGTGATGCACGATATAGGGAAGGGAAATGCTGGACACAGGTGAGGCTATGGGTATTAAATGATGGTGGCGGGGTATGATTTGAGGGGCATAAGTGAGAGGAAAATTATATAAGTGAAGAGGAGGATGAGGCCATTGACGGGGTAGGGTTCAAGTACCTTTTAATAAAATAGCGCTATATTTTGCCTAGACACTAAAAAAACACCTACCTTTATCTATTACCGACCCTCTCTTCTTTTCCTTTTTCTCCCCTTCACAGGAGGCGACTTGCTTAGAATTGGTTTGACCTCTGTATCCCAACACATCCATAGCAGAGCTAATTTGCAATGGATGACGCTACACTTTCGGTCCGCGAGATGCGATTTGTGTGGTGACGGCGCATGCCGATCGATGATATACGCGTTCCTGGCATGGTTTTTGCCTGCTGCCGCAGGCGGTGTTGGTTTTCGATGGGGGCGTTGTGGTAGTGGCATTTCGTGCCAGCCGACAGGGGGGCCTAGTAGTTCAAACTTTTGGGTGGGCGACGGATGATGTGTCTTTGACAACAAAGGCTGCGTGCTTTTCGAGCCGCATTTAGCTTAGCGTGGCGCTGCCGTCTTGTACCTTTCTTACCCTTGCCTCATTGTGCAGCTGCTTTGTTGCTTCCTGCGGTCCTTTCCTCGGCTGCTTACCATTTTTCACAGGCATCATGGATGGCCTCACCGTGGGGGATGGAGGCTTGGCCTTAGACTAGGGCATCATCCTCGGAGTCGGTGCCCATGATTTTAGTTACTACGTTGTGGTGTAATGTGGGTCAGGGTTTTAAATTTTATTTTCGGACCATATCTCGGTGTGGCTAAAATACAAAATTTCAGTCGAAATCTAGTCAAAAACACAAAAAATAAATTTAAAATCCAGAATTTTGGTGGCCGAGAAAACCGAAATTTTAGTTATTTTGAAAACCCTATGAAATGGTCTCTCGATGCTAAAAAAATTAGGAAAAATTATAAAAAAAATCATGCGAACATTTCGGGGTCGTCGGGCATGTCCTCGACGCAAATCCGAGCGTAGAGCTCGATCTCACTCTCCTTGGGCTGGGATGGGGATGCGAATGCGGGGTGCTACGGTTGTGCGCCTCGCTGCTACCTACCTATGCCAACCCCTTCAGAAGCCACAGATACAGGCAAGGAAACTTGTGGACAGTGGCGGTTTTGACACCAAGAGCAAGGGCTCAGGGGTGAGCGTGAATCTACGCCAGGAGAGCAACGAGGCTGTGGGGGCCACCAAAGGGAGAAGCGAGAGGAGCGGAACACCGCCGCACTACGGAGAGGTGAGCACGTATTACAAGTCCCTATAAAAAATTAATGTGAAATCCAGTCCAAAAACCATAAAACTCTTTAAAATTGACTAAAATTACTGTAATAAACCCTAATTTTCAAAAATAAAAAATATTCCGCCGAGATTTCTCAGCTGTGCGGGAAATTTTGATCTCTGACTGAGTTCTCTTGCTTCCTCAAATTCTTACTGCGTTCATCGAGAGCGTGAATCCCGATCAGACTGCGAAACTTCGACGCCGTTTCACGCTTTCGGCCTTCACCACGGCGCAGCAAAGGATCTAAACCAATCCTGCCTCCAGGCGTAGGCATGCGACACAAAGCAGCTGGTCTTTTCATGAACGAGTACATTGTACATCCAGCATCGAGATGACAAGTTGTCTCGTAGTACTCCACTCGAGTAGTTCAGTATAGCATCCAAAGCCCGGCGAGACACTCTTTAACTACTGCCAAAGTGCCAAGTACTGGCAGCAAGTCAGTAACAGCATGCTCTCGCTCGCAGAAAATAATTCTACAACAGGTGTCTTGTAGCATTTATAAAATCTTTTTTAAAATAAAGATGTGTTGTACATATTAGAGAAGAGGGAAGAAGACTTAATTATTTTAATATTTATATTTTCTTACATAATTTTTACAAAAGATGCTACAAGACACCCGGAGCCATATAATTTTTTTACAAAGGATACTACAAGGTACCCGGTGTCATATAATTTTTCCGGTGGGGCCACGCAGCGAGCGGCAATCACCAGGTAACGTACAGACAAAACCGAGTTAAGATTGTCTTGTAGCCTTGTCCCCAGAGCCAGAGGGCAGAGTATATGTGTTCTGCATAGGAGTAGTGTATACCAGCATGTACGCGTATGCGTAACACGTTGTGCACTTGTACGTAGGAGGCGTGTGTGGTCCTTGGGGAATATCTCGGGAACGGAGGAGAAGGCGACCTTGCAGTGGAGCCTGCCACACCCAGCCAGGGCAGGCTCTTGGATCCATCAAATGCTTTCCTACTAATTTTGTACTCCACTACAATTCAGTTAAGCTTAGTACTAAAAGTCTGAATCGTCTGTCTTTGAAGGTGTAACAATATACACTTCTATAGTTTGGCCTTCATGAAATAACTGCTTAGTACCTTACTACTCCAATTAACAACGTGTTGTCTTGTCAGTTTGCCATGCGTACCTCTGTCAAGTGTTCAGAAGTCTCCAGACTCACCCTTGAGGAGAAGAGCACTTCAAACAATGTCCCAACTTCCAAGTGATGTGGAGTTTGTCGAAAAGAAAGCAAGTGGTGTCAAGTTGTGAACTAGTGAGTTGACGCAAAGAAAACCACTACTATTGTACTAACAAGTACTAACACATGTAATGAGGTGAGCAAATAACATACGCGAAGTGATTACTTTTGTAACCCTCTTGTTTCTTTTTTTTTAAATCTAACATTCTCACAAGCAGAATTGCAAATTTTTCCTCCTCCCGACTACTCCCATGCTCGCTCGTCGGCTCCCGCTCTCATCTGCTACCGTGCTCCTTAGGTGCTGTAGCGTCGGCTCCCGTGCTCCCCGGACGGCAATGGCAGAATCAGGATTTTTGTACGTCTCGGGCCGAACATAAGTGACTATTACTGTTGCCAAATACTACAGACATTAGTATAAGAAAAGTACAGTACAAATACACAATTAAAAATAAATTTGAATTCCATACTTAACATTTTAATAAAATAGATAAAATATGTCAAAACAATATACCATAGTGAAGTGGTAGAAAAGGTAATACCTAATTAATGAAGGTTTAGTGCATCTAAAACTATCATATTTTCATTAACAATAGAACAACAGCAATTGCTACATCATTTTCTACTACATCCCCTCAGTTTCCTGTTCTTGGTGTCCTCAAGCTTACTTTTTTGGGGATATACATATCCAATCATAAAGGATCTTTCTCACCTATACATTTGTAATAATATATTTTAAAATTTCCAGACATGTGTCAGAGATATGTAACAGTCATACCTCCATGAGACAGTATGCAGTGTAGCGATGGCCAAGTAAAAACGAAATCATCCATCAGAACAACTGACAAGAGTATCCAATCCTCTAATCAACACCCAGGTTCTAGCTTACAAGTCATTTTTGTAAGCCATACATCAAAAGAGCACAAACCAAATTAACTTGGAGAAAAGGAAAATAGGAATCTATAAAGGCTATAGATAAACATATTACATGAACTTCAAAGGTCAAATTCTGACAGGTGACAAGGAAAGTTGAATCATAATTTGCAACAATCGGTTGTACTTATAAATCTATACGCCAAAGTTACTAACCCGAAAATCCTAACTGGTTGTGGTAACACAACAATTATTTTTTCCCTTCAGATTCAAAGTATTACAGTAGTACAACACACCAATTATCTATTGCTAATTTGCTACAGCTATAAAAGTGCAAATGTGCAATTATTCGAAACAAATCTAGATATGAACAGCAGTACATCACACCAATCAATAATGTATATTCTTACAATCTTACTCTAGAATACAGCAGCAAATGCTCCAATCAAACAAACATCACTCCAATCAAACAAACTTCACTACATCCTAGCTTCAACTCAACTTCATATTGACATTTAGCTACACGAAAAAACTAAAAAAAATGGCATTAACATTACTACAATATATACTCACAGAACATACAACTAGGCCAATACCTAAAACTTTGCAGCAATAGCTGGAGCTGCAACCTGCAAGAGTGCAGGCCTTTCAGTCTTTCACGGTTTCACCAATGCGGGGCCGACTACCGAGGACGGAGGACCAGAGGGCGAGGCACGGCCGTGGGGGGGGGCGAGTAGTCTCAAGCGGTGCTCAGTGGCGGGCGGAGCGATCGAGCGGCGGCCGACAGTCTCGCCTCGCCGTCAGTGCGATCTCGAGGGCGAGTGCTGTCGCCGTCGTCGGGATCTGCGAACTCATGGCGGCGGCCGTCGCCCGTCGGTGAGATTTGTAGGCTCATGAGTGAGCAACAATGGGCGGGAGGGCGGCGGTGGCGGCGGGGTGTCGGCACGGCCGGGTGGGAGCAGTGGCATGAGCTTGGATCGAATCAGGAGCCACGAGCGTTGGCCTGGTGACAGCCCGAGACGCTTGGTAACCTAGTCAAGCGAGCGCGCCTGGGCCGGACTGAATATGTAGTACCAGGCCTCGGGCTCAAACAGAAAATGAACAATGTTTGTCCACTATTATTTGGGCTAGGCCTCTAGCCAAGGCCCCACTAGCCCAAGGCCTAGCTCCACCCTACCGAACGGGGTGATCGTCTACTATGCCTTTCGTGGTGAGAGAAGAGATTAGATTTGCAATTTGGCTTATGAGAGGACCAGATTCTAAAAAAAAGATAAGGTGGTTAGAAAAGTGATCATCACAAAATCCACGGCGTATCCAACCAAGGATTCAAATTTCATTTTGGGCAAAATTTCGCCGTTGGCCGAAATCCAAATTTTCGGTGAAATTTTGGCATTTCGGACAAAATACGTTCAAAATTCAAAAAGAAAAATTCAAACCCGGTTTTGTTGTTACCGAAATTTCCAAAATTTTGGCCAAAAATCCGAAATTTAGGCCGAAATTTTCGACATTTCAGCAAAATTGCACTGATTAAAAAATAGTTCAAACGATATAGAAAAATTTTGAAATTTTTTTTAAAGGTTCCTGTCACATTAGAGATATTCTCATCAAAATTTTTAGGTGATTATCAGGTCTTTGGAATTTTTAAAAATTCAAATATTGGTACTATCCAGATGAAACGTTAACCGACAAGTTTGAACCAGATGAAAAATGGTACAAACAACGTTAGAAAATTTTATATTTTTTTAATGATGTTGATGAATCAATAATTCTTCCATAAAATTGTAGGATGGTGATCAAGATTCAATAATTTTTAAAAATTTGGACAGTGCTACTATCCTGATAAAAGTCTTACCAGCAAATTTGAACGGAATGAAAAATAGTCCAAACCCCATTGGAAAATTTTGGAAATTTTTGTGGAAGGTCCTGATGTATCACTAATATTTTTATAAAAGTTTCATATGATTATCATACTTGAAGATGTTCCAAAGATTATGACAGTGCTACATCCTGATAAAAGCCTGATAATCAATACATAGATTTGCTTTAGCAATAAAAGAAGGTTTAAAATTTATGAAAATTTTACAGAAGAGTGATAAGGAAGTATTTAAGATCTCATAAAAATTTTGAATCATGATCACACTCCAGTGAATTTATAAAATTCTTACAAGGCACAATGGCATTTATGTTCTTTCTCTTTTGGTTTTTGCAATATAGTATAACAAATGAAGTTCAATGGTTTTATAGATTTGATTGACCAAACAAAAAATTTTAATTTTTTTTAAATTTTATATAATGGTACTGAGGCAATTCTTAATCTGTCATAAAAATTTTAGATCATGATCACACTCAAGAAAATTTAGAAAAATCTAACAAGTTTACTGTCCCAATTATGTCTATTCTGTTTTTTGATTTTTTAAAGATAACAAATGAATTTAAATTATTTTTAAAATTTTTCTGTATTATCCTACACTACTAAATATAGTACTATAAATTTTTTAGATCATTATCAAGTAAGTACAATTTTATAAAAATCTAACAGTGTTTCTGCCCAAATTTTAAAATGTCTCAAAAATTTAGTTTTTCAACAAATTTTCATGTAAGATGACTTTCTTAAGGGTTATTGGACTAATTCCGGTCAAATCCAGCCCTAAAACATCAAAATCCGGTTTCAAAACCCGAAATTTCTGAAATTACTGTAGGAAATTCAATTGTTTTTTCAAAAATTTCAATTCGGCCGGGACTTCAAATTTCGCCCTGTTTCGAAAATTCGCCGAAATTTTTTACCCTGTATCCAACTCAATGATCGAATCAGCAATAACTCTACACACAAGGGCAGACGACATGAAGCAAATTCGGGATAGATCTGGTCTTGCTATCCAGAAAAGAACAGTGTCAAGCCATTGGAGACCCGGAGAGGCAAGATCCAGTACTTACGTACTACCTACATCCATCCAACAAACCGCTGCGCGAACCACCTTATCTAGGATCACTTATGACTGTTGGATCACCTTGGCTAAGTGCTCGACGTCGTGGAGCGCAAATTGGCATGTCGCTCAACTGGTGGCTGCTAGATCTCCTGGCATACATGCATGGCCCGTTGGGCCCCCCTTTCCTTCTGCAAATCCTCGAAGTCAAGCTCAACTGCTCAAGCGATTGCCAAGTGCCCTAACATGGCGGCCCAGACCTACCTACATCCATTTTACTTACAATCAGCAACAGGCATGGCAATGATTGGTTGATGTCATGGTATCATCTCGAACGCGGGAATTTCAAAGCAATCTTCTACAGAAAATTGCTCTGTTTCTCGCAAAATTCCCCTGTGATAAAGTGCTAAACAATATCTAAGCATTCTACACGCAAGATGACACGGCCAAGCAAGGCAGCTAGCTACTCGAAGGGGCCCTGGCGGAGCACAAAGATATGAAAACTTGAAAAGGGTACGTAAAGGTCCTCAAAAGTAATCCAGTTTCGGGTGGCTCCACCATTGCGAAGGGGTCGTCGCTGACATGAGAGTTCAGCGCCGACAAGGCCAAGTGGAGGGAGCCCGGCCCATCCTGGCAAGACGAACGGGCTTGAACTCCCAAGTATTGTTTGAACTCTGATTTTTTTATTTAATATTTATTTTAATTTATTTTTTCAAAACTAATCGGCGGGAAAATAAAATTGCGAAAATACCGCTTTGTAACCCTAATGCGGGCAATCGCCCCATCTTGGGCGACAGTGTTGTCTTGAACGGCCGTTAGGGCAACAGCAGTTAGCTCGTTCGACGCTGGAACACGCTGCTTTGTCGCCGGTGGGGCGATTGTTCGGTCTGGGGCGACATGCTTTAAATCAGGCACGCTCGGTGCTATGCGCATTTGGCCGGCGAAGGGAGAAGAGACCGAGCGTTGCGCGAAGAGAAGAAGAGAGGAGAGGAGAGGAGAGAAAAGAGAGGAAAAGAGAGAAAAAAAGAGGAAAAAACAGGAAAAAAAAGTAGATTTGTTGTTTTTGTGAAGGTAAGTTCGAAAAACTTTTATGTAATTTTTAGAAATTTAATGTAGTATTTAATATTTTAGCATTGTGTAATATTTAGAAATTTTAGGATTGTATAGTATTTAGAAATTTTAAGATTGTGTAGTATTTAGAAATTTTAGGATTGTGCAAGATTTAGTATTTAGAAATTTTGAAATTTAATGTGGTATTTTGTATTAGACAATATTTAGAAAATTAATGTAGTTTTTAAAAATATTAGGATTGTGTAGTATTTAGAACTGTTGAGATTCAACGTAGTAGAAATATTAGCCAATATTTATAAATTTAATGTAGTAGAATTGTGCAGTAAAAATTTTGTTATGCAAATAATATATTAGGCAATATTTAGAAATGTAATGCGGTAGAAATGTAATATTATGATGAAACATGGTAGACTAGTTATATGTTGTGCGAGTAATGTTCCAAAAATTGCGACGTAGAAATTAAAGAAAGTATGATATATTTAGAGTCGGATTTCTTAGTATGATCACCAAACGTTAGAAATTAGTAGAGTAAAAAAAATTTGAAAATGTCAGGCACCGTTAGAAATTAGTAGAGAATTTTTTTTTGATAATACAATGTAACATTTATATGGTGTGGTTAGATAGAGAAATTTTGATAATATAATGTAACATTTAGGTCGGGCGTCGAAGGACACGGTGTATTAGGAACAATATGGACGAGTCGGAAGCACGTCGTAATTGTGAATAATGTAATTTTATCTCGTGTATGTGTAAATGTATTTGTTGTAACGTGTTGTATTCGTCGTAATTGTGTCTTCACGTTCTTGAATATGTACCAGTTATTTGTTGTCCCCGTCATATAATGTTTTATTGTATGTGCGCCATCAAACATATATTTGAATGTGCAACATTTCTTTACTTTCCACTTAATTTTTGGTAGTTGTAACGTGTAACATTTACTTATTGTCCTGTTTACTTCATCTGCTTCGTACATTTACTTATTTTATTGTCCAGTTTGTTTTAGGTGCTTTCTAACCATTTATTTGCTTTGTAACCACGCAGGCACAGGCGACGATGGCGGGACTTGGGCGTGCTGCTAATGCTTGCCTTGAGCTGCTAGACGAGACCGTTGATTCGACCCACCAGTCTAGGTTCTCCGCAATTCAGGGCCGACAGCTGACGACACTGCGGTCTAGGGTGCCGAACGAGTTGCTTCGCATCAACCCACGCTAGGTTCCACAGTAAGCTGCTAATTTTTGCTACTCTTTTATGTATATGTACTTACCAGTTAATGAAATTTTAACAACGCTACACACTACGTGTAGGTTACGAGCGCCGCCATCGCCGCTTCACGGATGGTGGAGCAGTGGACGCCGCGCCGAGGCCCCGCGACGCCCCACGATTGCACGACCGGTCCTCGCCGACGCGACTCGTGGACCGGTGGAGACCGGAGACGCACACGTTCCAACTGCCTTGCGGAGAGATGGCTCCGACGCTGCAGGACGTATCTTACCTGCTAGGACTCCCCTGTGCAGGTCCTCCAGTTGTGCCGCATGACGCCCCCGTGACGTGGCATGCGCAGATAGAGAGATGGCTCCGACGAAGGCGTGGCTGCTCCAGTTCACGGTTAGTACCTCCTTCATTTCTTCATTGCAATTTAACGGATACGCGCTGAGCTGCTGACAATATTGTACCGAATGCTGCAGAGCAAGCTTGTCCACCCGGACGCCAACGAGGAGGACCTGGCATGCCACCTGGAAGCGTACCTGCTGCTGCTGTTCGGTTGGTACCTGTTCCCATCCTCGCACGGGGATACGGTGAACCGACACTTGATCGAGTTCGCCCGGGCGATCGCCGACACCCCGGCGGAGCAGGTAACATATTTCGTTAAAATCTCTTATGACAGGACATGTCTAACTTTCTCATTGTAAACAGAAGGTGCAGTGGTCGTGGGGCTCTACCATGCTCGCGTGCACGTACAGAGGTCTTTGCGAGGCTGTCTCTCGGGTGGGGGGGGACGCGATCTTTATGGGTTGCGTCCTACTGCTGCAGCTATGGTTCTGGGAGCGCTTCCCGTCGGTTGGCCATTGTTGACCCGACGCAGACGACCGCCCTATACCACCAAAGATTCGATCGACCGCCCACCATGGGCCTCATCGGGTTCAGCAGGTATTCTCCCTTGTATCTTATCCCCCACTTTGACACTTTCATAACATGCACTACCTTTTATTTCCGCAGAGGGTGTACACCAACCTTCAGTCGAGGTCGCACTCGAGTTCGCTCGGAGTTCGACAGCTCGTGATCGAGGGCGGCGGTGGACGCCGACGACGCAGACGACGTCGTGTCGAGCACCTTACGGGCTCTCTGCGCTTTGCTTGCGGGACCATCAGTTCTGGCTCACCCGTAGGGTCCTCGTCTTCGACCTGTGTGTCAAGGAGTACTCGCCGCACCGAGTGCTGCGGCAGTTCGGCCTCTTCCAGACTTTCCCCCTGCCGCCTACTTACATTGTCTCACGTGGCGCACACAGGTACGTCTACTGAGCACACTGCGTACCATTCCTGAGGAATGCATATTGTATGTAAATTGCCGTTTTTGCATTGCAGGATGAACTGGGGAGGCTGCACCAGGCACTCCATTCATGCATCGCATGGTGCAGTGGGCACTGCAGTGGGACGGCGCGGAGACGGACACGGTCACCCCGTACGACCATGCCATGTACGAGCAATACATGGAGTGGTTCACGCCGCGGATTCGACTTAGAGTAGGGTACACACCAGACCCGTATATCACTGCTCAGGCATCGGTCTCGGACATGTACCCCTCGTAGATGTCCCAGAGGGACAACTACGCGGTAAGTGCCACAATCGAATCTCCATACGTATGTCTTTTTTTATATAAATTACCTCATATCAACCTATCATTACATGCAGGGACATATAGGCCCTGTTTGGGAGAGCTCCAGATCCCAGCTCCAACTCAAAGCTGAAACTTATAGGCTAAAATAAAGTAAATTAAGTTTATATTTTTAGTCTAAAATGTAAACAAAATGATCTACCTAAACACTCTTAATGTACCCACAGCTCCAGCTCCACAAATTTCTGGAGTTAGAAATACCCTGCTCCACCAACTCCAAAGATTTTGGTGGAGCTTGAGCTGGAGCTGTCCCAAACACCCCCATAGTAGGCAGGCTGAGGCCGAGGCTACGTCCATGGTGACGTGCCTCGACGCGGGCATCCAGTTCACCACCGATGACCACCACTCAGCTTATGATCGGATCGCGGCCATGCTAAGGCGGGCACGTCGCCTGGCTACCTGTCGGGGGGCGGAGATGTCGTCGAGCGCAGTGCACCACGTCCCCGTGGGCCAGCACCTCCCCCTCCTAGTGGAGCCGTCCCCGCACCTCCCCGAGGCAGCCGTCCCCCACGGCCCGACGTCGGCCAGTATGAGCCCTCGTGTCCTCCCGCACAGCCGTAGTGGCGACGCTGGGGTGACGAGGGTCAGTCTTCGTCTCAAGCCCTAGTAGGACCCTAGGGTGCTTTTGGTGACGCGGACGACGACGACATCGAGGAGGAGTGAGCGTTCAACGTGGGCCAGTTCCTGTCCACCGAGTACCTTGGCCCCTCTCAGCTCCTGGGAGCACCACACCAGAGACACACGAAGTCGCCGACAGATTACATCGCCAAGGCTGCAGGCCGCCCGTCTGCGTCGCCACTCACGCACTCCCACCGACCGGATCGAGGCGTGGTCGTGACTAAGTTGTTGTACAACTGCATACTTTTGTCATTCTTTATCTTCAAAGACCGTGTTGTATGTATGTCTGAAATCGGTTCAGATTTTTTAGCTTATCTTTCCCAATTAGTAATGCGAGTGCCTTTTTCGATTTTAGAACAAGACCGGCAACGCCCGCCAGGTCACCCATAGATAAGTGCTAGCCCACGATTTCTCGTAATGGTTATCATGAAAATAAAGTAGACCACACTCTTCGCTACGACATAAAGCTAGGATGCGCATCACAAACAAGGAAAATAATGGTTACAATTTCTCGTCTACTGAGTGGATCGAGGCCACTTCCCTTTCGCCCATGCCTCCGGTGGGGCTTCTCTAGCACGACATGTCCTCTCTCGTTTCCTCTCTCTCTCGGCCTCCTTCTCCTCCGCTTCCTTTCGACGTGCCTCGCGTCACGCTTCGCTTCAAGCTACTGTCTGAACTCCTCGTCTCGGATGCTTTGATCAAGGAGCCTTTGGTCCTCCAGATCGATGTCCATATCAAACCATTGCTCAAATTCACACAGCGGCGGAGGCGACTGCATGAAAAATATATTAGCAAAGTTTCACATACAAATATTACGAAACACGTATGATTGTTACCAGCTGGCGATTCTTCAGGCTCTTCTCCGGCGGGTCGAATTCGTAGTTGTGGCACATCCAATACCTCCTCTTCCAAGTTGGAATATTTCAAGAGCGGACGAGCCTGCAAGGATCTCCGCACAGACACATCGGTGGTACAACCCCGACAAGTACGAAGAGATCCTGGTACGCGATGTTGCGCGGCCACGCCGAAGCGCCTACCTCTTCCTTCGCCTTCCCCTTTCCCTTTCCACTTGCACACCTTGACATTTTGGATTGAACCTCTACTTATCTTTTCCTCCCTCTCCTTCCCTTCTCTCTTTTTTTCTTTCTTCTTCTTTCGCTGCTGGCTTTGCGAGACCGCGAGCGAGAGCGAAGGTTATAAAGGGTAGATATCGCCTGGGTTGGGGCGATCGCCCCATTTCAGGGCGATATTTACCTTCGGGCAGTGTGCCTCCTAACATTTTCACAGCAGGTTAATTTTTCCTCGTTTATTCTATGAAAAAAATTTTGAAACAAATATTAAATACAAATATGGTGGGCCCTGTCCCCCAGTATCGGGCGATCAATGATTTTTTTTTTAATTTTGATAATTTCATCATCAAATTTGAAAATTGCACTGTGAAGCGCCGTTTGTATGACACGCCATACGAAACAAACAAACTGGCAGTCAAAAATTAGATGTTTCGTGGCCGTGATTTTCATGGTTTCGTGGCCGCGAGTGCGTTTTTCGATTTTCGCAACCTCCTGCCAGGACAACGTCTGGCCATCTCGCCCGTACATAAGTGGTACCTCGCGTTGCGTAGATCGCCTTTGATTTTTTTCGTATTTTTTGGGCCGTATCCGGCCTATCCTGCGGGGCTACGAAAACCCCTAAGTGGCTACGATTTTCGTGGTTTCGTGGCCGTGAGTGTCTTTTCTGATTTTCGCAACTTCCTGCTGGGGCAACGTCTGGTCATCTCGCCCGTACATAAGTAGTAGCCCGCGTTGCGTAGGCTGCTCTTGATTTTTCCCGTATTTGTTGGGCCATATCCGGCCTGTCCCGCGGGGCTACGAAAACCCTTAAGTGCCCACGATTTCCGTGGTTTCGTGGCCGTGAGTGCCTTTTCCGATTTTCGCAACTTCCTGCCGGGGCAACGTCTGGCCATTTCGCCCGTACATAAGTGGTAGCCCGCGTTGCGTAGGTCACTCTTGATTTTTCCCATATTTTTTGGGCTGTATCCGGCCTGTCCCACGGGGCTACGAAAACCCCTAAGTGGCCACAATTTTCGCGGTTTCGTGGCCACGAGTGCCTTTTCCGGTTTTTGCAACTTCGGACCGGGGCAACGTTCGGCCATCTCGCCCGTACAAAAGTGGTAGCCCGCGTTGCGTAGGTCGCTCTTGATTTTTCCTGTATTTTTTGGGCCGTATCCGGCCTGCCCCGTGGGGCTACGAAAACCCCTAAATGGCCACGATTTCCGCGGTTTCGTGGCCGCGAGTGCCTTTTCCGGTTTTCGCAACTTCCTGACAGGGCAACGTCCGGCTATCTCGTCTGTACATAAGTGGTATCCCAAGTTGCGTAGGTCGCCCGTGATTTTTCCCATATTTTTTGGGCCATATCTGGCGGACCCTACGAGGCTACAAAAATCCCTAAGTGGGATGCGTATCACTAACAAAGTAAAATAATTTTTCCAGTTCATTACATCATAAGAAGTTTTTTTTCGGGTAATTTTTCCCAGTCCAATATAACAATTATTGTAAAAAACATTTATAACAAATATTGTAAAAAAAATTGCTACAGTAACCTATCGCCCCATGTTAGGACGATCGGTCTATTTTTTAATTTGTTTTTGCTCTGCTATTATATTTCGGAATTTCGCCGCTACGGGCCGTTGGTTAACCCACCTGTCGCCCCGTATTGGGGCGACAGGCGGGTATTTTCGCAATTTTATTTTCCCGTCGATTAGTTTTGAAAAAATAAATTAAAATAAATATTAAATAAAAAAATCTTTGAACTCTTGTCTTAAGTGGGCCTAAGACCCATATAACTATATAGCCCATACGGCATTCCTTCCCTTCTCTGGATTGTTTTTTTTCTTCTTCCTTCATGTTTCTACTCTCCAACTGCCGCCACCGACCGCACGGCGCCACCGCGCATTGTTGGCTTCGTCGAAGCCTCGGAGGGCGGCGCGGCCATCGCGACGGCGAAGCCGTCCCAACTCCCGAGGAACTGGAGCACTTACGTCCTCAAAACACCTTGGGGTCTATCGGCATCTGTGCTGGGGGTGATTTCCGATTCCTCATGGCTTGCAAACGCAACAAATCGTTGCCATGGTAACACGGTGAGGGTTTCATCCCTTGGCAAGAACCTCCTGTACCGTGACACGCTGTAATAATTCTTTTTGTTTTTGCCGTGGATTCTTTAAAAAGTTGATTTTACATTGTGGCCGTACAGAATCTGCTTCTAATTCTAGAAGAGCATTTGGTGGGTAATTACTTAGAACTTTCGGTGGAATTTTTATATTTGTATTCCTCAGAATCTACATAAGTACATATGAAATGGATTATGAATTCTAGTGTATAACCCAGTTTGGGACAGCTTCTGATCATGTAGATTCTGAATTCTCTAAAAATCAGGTAGGTGGTAGTTTCTAATTTTGTATACAAATATGTTTTTGATTGTGGGGGAAGCTTTTCAAGATACTTCTTGGAGAATCCGAATTCTTGAAGAATCAAAGACTGTCACTTAGAGAATCCAAAATATACATAATCAGAAGTTATTTCAAACTGAACCTATATAAGTAGACTGAATTATGATAATTAATTTCTATAAACGAACTATTCTTTTTCCAGTTTTTAGGACTAGAATATAGAATCTGCAGTAAAAACAAACATGCCCCTTGATCTACCTTAATCTATGGGACAGGAAGGAAAATCCAGTCTTATATGTATATGTGCCTGCGACATTACGTAATGTTTTGCTTTCTGCTGGTTGGTTAGGATGTACACTACTTGGGAAGGCAGCTACAAGCCAAGAGGCAGTACGTACTGACAAGACTTTAGTTGGTACCAAGCATTGTTAATCATCAGTTATAGCTTGGGTATTAAGGAGGGAGACCTTGATCTGACCATGACATAAGGTGAGCTGAAAGCTTCGACCAAAAATTTCATGCTTGAGATATCCTCCCCTGATTCAAAAAGTATATATACTTCTAAGCTGATAGAGCATTTTGGAGCTTATACGTTAATAGGAATGGAATAAACATTTCTACGAGTTTTTTTTTGCTTTTTTTTTTGCGGGTAAAGCCAGACAATTTACCTTTTACTGTAATTGTGAGGTTATTAATTTCAAATTGGATGATTGATATATATTGCTCTCTGAAAATTGGAAATTGGGATGATATTACTATAGCACACTGGTCTAAAATCTACTCAATGCCTAGTCCACCAATGGGACGGGACCACATATGCATAGCACACTACTTACACTTTCGTCCTCGCTTTATGTAAAAACATTAACCCGGAGGTGTTATGTTTAGACCCAATATGCGTTATCTACTACTACAATTTATTTTAGATAAGTAATATGTGACTAATCCCACCACCGCTCTACATAGGTCTTCGTATTAATGGGCTTGGGTATTACACTCACCTTACCAGCACACCGTACACACAGCAGATACCCAGAAAACTCTCAGTACATGTCCGTGTGTCCAGTGCCGACACATATGCCATACCATGTGTCCATTCCGGTCCCACGCGCGCCATATGCATAGCCCGCACTCTATCTCACATGTGCCGTGCAACGAAAGTTGATGTTTTGATATCATCTGTAACACCCTAACCTAAAATCTACTCAATGTTAGTGGGATCACATATGCGTAGTACCCCACTTATACTTTTATCCTCGTATCATATAAAAGGGTTAATTAGAAGATACTATATTTGAATCTTACATACATTGTATACTATTACAACTTTACAGTGATAGTTGCATTGCACCCAGAGTGCACTTTTCTTCTGCCTTACGCCTCAGCTGCTTTGAGGTGTTGTTGCTTCTTGAATGGGCTTCTTGCACTGCTTACGGCTCACCTGCTTTAAGGTGCAATGTTGCTGCTGCTTGAATGCGCTCCTTGCATTGCACTGCACTATCATTCTCTTAAAATCAATGGGTCCAACATAATTTAGCTTTCGACTTTCTCGTTATACTTTTCACAGTGGATTGATCTTAGGATAACTTTCTGGATCTTCTGCTGTCACCTTGTTCGCTTCCTCTGGTAAATATTGTTAGGAAAAATAAAGTACAGTACTAGTTCTTCAATGCTCTCTGATCTTCCATCAGGTTATGTCACCGGCTGGCTTCCTTCGGAGAATTTTTTTTTCAGCAGAAAACAATGCTATTTGCTATGGACAGAACGACATTTTTGTTGTTTGATCAGGGACTTGATACAGTCTATATATGATGGATAACTTTGGACGCACATTACATTACAACCCATTGGCCAATCATTGATGGAGCTGTTTGTAAAGGGCAAGCATTCCCTAGTCAACTGCAATAGTGTAAAGTACGTTTAGGGTCGACATATAAGGCATGTTTTCAGTGTAACAGTACAGACATCTTGATTACTTTCAAAACGTACACTCATGACTCACCATGGCAAGAGGTCTGATTAGTAATTACATTGTACTATCCATTAGGAGATTTTGTACGATTATACTGCAATTGATCGACTCTAGGAAACGAACATTTGAAAAATCTTCATAATTGTGATCACTCCTGTTTCCTTCATATTGTTCAATCTATATGAAATGAAATTAGTTCAGTGACTAAGTTTCTTCTTTTGTTTTGGTTAAGGGCGGACGAGTTTAGGGAATTGCCACATATATATTCTATACATCTGGACGTGGTTGGAGTTGTACTATGTACATATAGCTCATACTTCTGAATTCTTTTAGCAGGGGAATACTTCCGACTCCTGGTACTTGGAATTTAATAATAAATGGCATTTGTTTGGAGGACAAACAAACTGTCACTTCTACTGTCCTAGAGTCTGATAAAGATGGTGAGGAAGTTGATTAGAAGGAGTTCAGAAGCATGATCGGCTCTCTCTTATACTTCACTACTTTGAGGTTGGATATGCACTTCGCTGTGTATCTATGCGCTCGATTTTAGGTTTCTCCTCGTGCCTCTCACCGCTAAGCGGTGAAGCGCATCTTCAGATACCTTCGAGCTACTATTAACTATAGTATTTGGTACTCTTTCTCTTCTTATCTCTCCCTTAGAGTCTTTTTATATGCAGACTTTGCTGGTTATAGGATATATAGAAAAAGTATTTTTGGCACTTGCCAATTCATTTGCACTTCTCTTGTTTCTTAGTCATCTAGAAAACAGTCCGGAGTTGCACAGTCTACCGCTGAGACCGAGTATGTTGGAGCCGCTAGTTGCTGTAGTCAGGTGCTTTGGATGAGATCGACTTTGCGAGATTTTGGATTACATAATATTCTCTACCATTTTTCTATGCTCTATAGTCACCCAGTTTGCAGTTTCTCTTCTCCTCATTCTGTGTGTCTGGTTTCTGTTGAGTTCATTTGGGAATTATTTAAGATTAATTTTGCTAATAACTCAACTTAAACCAGAAATTATGCTTAAAATTGATTCACTTGTTGAGGAGGAGTTTGAGAAGCTGTTCATGCATTGTATGTACACTTTATTTTCTATTTTAATGAGTTTTGTCTATTATGCAAATGAGCTGTCTTTCATGCTATGCACCTTGCTACTCTTGTGAAGATCATTGCTAGCTTAGCTACGTCTAAGTTCACTTTTCTTAATTATACTAAGCTTGCTAAAAATAAAAATTGAGGTTTAATGAAAACTTGATGAAACTTGTAGTTTGTATTTGCTATGTTTTCTCGCTAAGTGCATATACTATTATTTGTGAAATATTAGATTTCTACTAGAATCCCTATAGCAGCTTGGATGAAACTAGATTGATTCATACTAGAGTCTTTCACATGCTCATAAATTTAAGTGCTAAAATGGTCAAAAATTGACTTTTGCATGCAAATTGATCTCAACACTTTACATTCACAAGACTGGCTCTTATTGCACTTAGGATAAACTTGAAATATATCGTGTATGACCAAAACTATTCTTTTAAGAGTCACTAGTTCAATGCCCGTGCGTTGCTACGAAAAACAAAATTGCTAAAGAAACATAAAGGTCAAAAAAGGATGATACATATTATCAAAACATAATACCAAGCCGTACAATGAACATTAATTTTTCTCTTTCACATATCACATGAATTACATAAAAGCATGTTGGTTGACATCTTCAAAAATTATCCAACCAATATTCCTAAAAAATGATCAATTGAAAGTTAAATAAATAAGAAAAAGTATAATAGGCATGTGGCATCTAAGACATTTATTTCTTTACAGGAATATATCTATATACGTTGATGTTGAGACCTCGGTTTCTCCACCATGCGCCATGTTCGCAATCACCTCCCTCGAGGCATGCTTAACAAAGAGCCACGCGATGGCCTCCCCCATCCCTTACGTGTTTAGCCACAATGGCAATGTTTCGTGTCAAACCTGGAAACACATGGATTAAGCATCCAAGGATGACATCAACACCATCTCACAAAGCAAGCCTAGCAATCAAAAGAATCACAACCAATAGCAATTGCACACTCACTGTGTTTGGTTCAAGTTAAGAGGTGGGTTAGAGGATCAACCTGCCAAACACTAGTCGGTTAAGAGTTACTTTAACCTGGCAAAAGCCTTTCAACCCTCCTAACCCAAGATTAAACCGACCCACCAAAAAGTTAAATAAGCTAACCCTCCCGGTGTTTCAACTGTTAACCCAGCTAAACCAAGTCAAGCCACACGGTATTTCAGATCGACAATGTTTGTCGCCAAACACAAAAATTGGGTTAAGCTAACATAGCTATTTCAAGTTTTTAATCCAGAGCCAAACACATCATTAAAGGTAGAGGTAGCACTTGAACCTTAACATATATATGCATAACTAAATTCTCATAAGATTGTAACAGAAGTTAACACTACTCCAGTAAACAGCTAAATGGCAAATGAGAAAATTCCGTCGGAGACTTCGCGCTCGACCTGAGTGTGCCATTGCAAACATATCCCCTGGTCTCATATTACATCCATTAACAGTGTGGTGTGCTAGTTGCTGCGTTAAAGTCCAATACCTGTAAAAATTGTTTACATGAATGCGCACAGGTTACATGCCGAGGTAAAAAAGGAATTTCATAACTTAAAAAACAGGCGGTTACATCAAAACACTACCAAATGCAATTAGAACCGGTGTCAAAACCAAGAGAAACCATATGAGTATATTTCCATGACTACTCGAGCATAACAGAGTGAATATTTGCAAGCCACAATAGAAATACAAAACTCATAATTGAAAATTACAGAAGCATCCTTGAATTTATTATGAACATTTCTCAAAGATAAGCAAGATATGTGCAGGACTTCAACTTTTCTACAAAGCATGGTTTAAAGCTTATGTTAAAAATAAAACACTATTAATGGTATCAGGTGTCCTACTGAAGCTTTTCCCAAGGAAAGGTCCAAGAGGTAAAGTCTCCCAGGCTTGGATATCTCTGGCTGTAATATTATACAAAAGTCAGTACAGCCACAGTATGCAACTGTTCCTCGGGTAGCGCAAGGCTCGGATCCTCGGGGAAGCAGCAGTATTAGGAAGCGGCCTCATGAAAGGGAGGCTTGTAATATTACTTTCTATAGAAGGGAAATTTTTTTGAGAAATTTATAAGAGATTCAGATGCAATGGCTAATTGATTTGAAGACACTTTTCTATCTATATATTATACAAGTTGGTAGAAATCACCAGTTATAAATAGTGTGCAGTGTAATAGCTAGGAAGAATGTGTCGCGTTTTAGCAACTTTCTCCATTGATTGGGATAAACTGGTCTTTGTTAATAAGCACAAAGGAAATATGGCTACCAGGCAAAAAATATTGTTTACACCATACTCCTTGACCAATAAGCTATAACCAATAGACTTAGTTAATTAGTGTACCCAAATTCAGCTCTTTGGAACATATATAGCACCAATATATATTTATAGTGTGGACAAAATTCGCTCTCAATGTACCCAAATTCAGCTCATTAATTAGAGAAAAGATTTAAGATGAATTATATACTTCCCAGCAGTGTGTCCCATGGTTTATGAACCAGACTGGTTTCCATTCTATGAGCCCTAGTCCGGACTTAGTTACAAGATCAACAACGAAAAAAGCCTAAATTCCTTTTATCATACAAATCCGATGGAAGAAAAACTACTGCTAGATAAGCATACAACCAAAGGCAAAAAAACTGCGTTGCAAATACTGTAAAGCATAATAAAGTTCAACTTGAACTTTTAGTATAAAACATTCAACAACTGCAAATATAATGCATTCAGTCTGAAACTCAGGATAGAGCGTCTCATATAATACTTCAACAAGTGCACATATCATATATACATCTATATAGTAAAAGAAAAATGAGCAAGCTTTCTATTAATAACATCAGATACTTCATAAAAAAATAAACAGAATATAAAGGTTTTGGTTTCTTTATATGAAGAAAGACTTTGCTTGCAATCCCACATATTGCTTTACATTACGCCAACGATTCATCTTTCTATATATATCACATCGATCAATGGCTTAACTTCCCTAAAAAATCCAACGCTTAACTAATCAAAATGTTGTTTCATAATTTATATAAAGCTAATGCGTATGAACCAAACATTTACATTTGTTCTTGGATACTCCAAGTTATCCTTTTCTATTCCACATGGCCATTGTCGAGGATAAACTACTCAAAGTAGTAAAACATCTATACCACCTCTGTATAAGTACAAGAAATTGAATCCTGCGCAGAAAGTTAGTGTAAATAGGGAGATTATAAAAGCGAAACAACAAACATTCAAGAGATGTATCTTACCATCAAAATGACGAGGCTTCGATAAATCTCATTATTTTTGAACAAAGACTAAGCCCGAAAGTGAAACAATCAGTGCCCAACCTTTTCAATGGTGATCATTGATCACTAAGAATAATATCCAAATCACTAAATGCAGCATATTACAATGGGTTAGACATAAATACATATCACTTTAATAAATGTAAAATGACAAGATGGAATGGTCACATACCTACACAATGTTGTCTTCTTCCAAGAATCTTTGTACTCAAGAAGACCCCCAGCGATAGACATTTGCTCATCCAAAGAGGTTCCTCATTGGAAAGTATGTACATGACATCGCCAAGTGATTTAAGATAATATCACAAGCTAGTACATTATAATTTCCCTAAAAAATGAATGAACTACATAAGTCAACTTACCTTCATCAAGTAGCCACGTAATCCCTCATCCACATTTGCGCTTCCCAGAATAAGATAGAACCCAGACTTGTTATGAACCCATGGCATAAGAGAAGCCATCATAAAGGCTAGCACCATCTGATTCGAGCTTGAATATTTTGTAATCCCAGATTCTCGATGTCGATCCCCGTCAACCTGAATTATTTTAGCATAAATAATGGTCATCAAAGGTTACCTCAATCGCTTCCGGCCAAAGCTAGGAACCAAATGCCACCCTTAAGACATCATTCCTAGTCACTTCCATGTTTGAAATTTGATTTTCAGATAATATCAGTCATAACAATGGCAGACCAACCATTGCATCCACTATTATTATTTATTAGAACTTTGGACCACGACAAACTCATCTACAATAGTATATTCAAATTCCATGTGTGAATAATAACATTTTATGAATATTCTAAATAGCATTGTTATCAAAGTATCGCCTTGTGACACCTGGGCATTCAGGTGGCTCGGGGAGCTCGCCACAGATGATCGGCTTGCCTTGAGGCTAGGGCAGCAGAGCGTCGATCCAGATTGGGAGGCAGATCGATGCAGGCCACCTCTTTGCCATTCCCTTTGGTCATGGCCCATCGCGCCAGATATGGCTCTGCACCAACGCTCCTGCTAGTCTTGCTCACCATGCCCATCGCCATCTCTGGCGGTGGTGACCAGAGAGTGGTGAGGTTGATCTCGGCAGAGGCTAGTGCCCCCACCACCCCAGATCGGTCCTCTTGGTGGCGGTGATGCCCTCATCGCCTCTTTTGGGCACACAAAGTGTGGGGTGGGGAGTGAGGTGGCCCTGTGGAATTGTTGCCTTTGTGGGCTCTTGCCATTTTTGCACATATTAACTATCTAATAACATTTTTATGAGACTATATAACTAATTAGAGTCACTGTGGTGCAGTGCAATGCAGCAGCGCCAACATATTAATGGTGCACTGGCTTCAACCCAGACCACAGCACCTAATTTAGTATTATTATTGTTCCTTGTTTGGTTATCCAAGCTAAAACATTTCGTTACCAATACTAAAAATTGGATTTCTGAATTTTGTTGTGGTAAATATTTATGTTCCACTTTAGTACACCATAAAATAGAAACTATGGTCTAACTGAACTACATGAAAGAAGAATGCACTCTATTTCTTTCAGTTTTCATGTCACTAAAAACTAATTACAAAGAAATGCTGTTCTGTTCATGTATTTTCACTAACTTGATGACTTCCGAACTTGGGAATATTTTGCATCTCACAATTATTTCATAGAACCAGTTAAAAAGTTAGTTTGCATAGCCACCATTAAGGGATATAAGACAAAACAATAGAAATAGAATATTGTGAAATGTGGATAAATATCAAGTCAAATATATGTTAGCAAAACACATTCATGCAATCTTTTTAGTAAATTAGAGTGGCAGAGCATAAAAATACCTTGTAGCGTGGTCTCTTCCGGTAAACCTTTCAAACAAAGAAAGCAATGCAGATACTACACTATCAATAGCTACATCCAAGTGGAATGAACCAATCTCTTGGCTAGCCTTTTGGCACGTGATCGGTATCATCGAAGCTGTGGAGAAAAAACAATGTGAACAAACAAAACAACAAGATACTACATGGACCAAAAAGATTCTACCATAAGATGGATTACTTTGGGGATAAGCACAACATACTGAGACTCGTTAGTGAAGAAAATGAGAAATACTAAAGCTATAAATTAAAGAACAATGAATCAAGAGATATATGGCATATCTCCTCGTAGTCATATGCCTTTTGAAATTCGACACCATCATCAATGCAAACTTCATTAATAAAACATATTGTGCAATGCAAATCGAAATGATAGCTTCGGTTCCATCGATAGAATACGGTTTACTTAACAATACAATACATACAATCATTATCAAAATAATCAATTCACATAAAAGAAAATTTTGATGCACGATCAAATGGGAAGAAAATAAATTTAAATGAAGTTGATTTCTTAAAACAAAACCCACATTGCGGTTCCCATGTAAGCAGTGTAGAATAAACGCTTGCCAAGTTCTTCGCTATCGTGGGGAACTCCCCATCTTTATCTTGGCCAATCCGCATGAGCATCCGCCTTAACTTGCTCATCTCCTTTCTCTATATCGCATGTTGTGCATCTTGAATAATAATTAATCTTGAAAATAGGTTTTCTTCATAAACCATAATATTATGAAAAGGAATTTCACAAAAGACACAGAAGTGTGACAATAACTGACCCATATCAGGTATCAAAAGGATCTAACAGTGAAAGTGAACACAATTTAAAAAGGGTACACAAACTTGCAAAGAAGTTACTACATCTGAGGATATCACAGGAGAATCTATCGTGACTGTAGATATACTAACATAACAAAATTTGTAGGCCAAGTAATTAGATGCAAGGTCACACGTGAGAAGGAATTAGGCCATCTGCATGGGTCCAAGGTCATTAGGCACATCAGAATAAGGTTGCTATGGCCCACAATTTTGTCCCAAGGCCATATAGCATGGCCTTAGCAGGCTGTTATAACAACATGACTTATTAGTTTTCACCAATTAATAACACAAATAGGACATGTACTCAACTTTTTATAGAAAAGCGAATACAACAAAATCTAACATGCTTTTAATAAAGTATAGGGATCTAACATAGTGCCAAAGTTAGTATTCAACATTTCTCAAGCAGTTGGATATCTACGATCACCCAACTGAGCAGGTCCTAAATCGTTACTTCTAAGATCTCCCAAGATAACAAGATCCGTAGTTCCAATCGAAACATTTCGACAAAGAAAAGAAAAAATTGTCAAGAAACAATTAAGCCAAACTGCACCAGCCATCCGGGAACCATGGCAAGAGCAGGTCTCGATTCTCGAAAATGATGGGATCGAGGAATGCGCATCAGAAGGCGCCAAAAGCCGGGCTCGGCGGAGCACTTCGCGGATGAGGACTGGAAGGCGGGGTTCGGGCCTTGATGTCCCCGTAGTTCTTCTTCACGAACTCCGCAAACAATCGGATCACAAATCCACCAACCATCACCACATGAGAGAGAGAGGATCGGGTAGAGAAGAGAGCAAGCGATGGGAGGGTCGATGGTTGCAGCCAAGGGTGGCGCTGGCGGCGAGGATCGGCAAAGAGGAAGCGGATCTCCTTCACGCTCGGGACGGGTTCGCCCGCCACGCCATCGCCGCCGACAGAACGCGTTAGGCGGCGGCGTTGCCGCCATCGCAGCCTCATCCGCCGGAGCATGGCAACGGCCTCGTCGAGTCTCCGCCACGACGCACGCCTCGATGGCCTTGTTCCACGCGAAGGTGTCGAGGTGCGCCCTGGCGGCGGTGAGGAGATGCGTGGTGCACATCAGCGTGGCGGCCGAGGGAGAGGAGGGACTCGAGGAGGAGAGAGGGCGGCGAAGGGGCGAGGTGGTGGCAGAACCCGTCGGAGCCGGCGGCGGAAGGAGCCCTCAGGCCGCCGCTTGTGGGGACGATGAACCCTAATCGCCTCTCATGGGAGGAACTCATGGTCCGGGAACGCGCGTCGGGAGAGTGGGGTCAAAGTGGGCGTGGTGGGTTTGGGAGGTCGGGGCCGCCCAATCGAGGGCAAAACTGCGTAATTTCTCAAAACGCAATGGGCATTTGGATTGAAGAACGGACCGCCACCAACTGCTGCTTTATAATAGTAGAGATTCTTAAGATGGTTGACGATGACTTGAGTCAATCACACTTAAAAATGCAAATAAAAAAGTGGTAAAGAATGCAATAATGTCAAACATTTACACCCTACTATATGCGTTAAAGTGTTAAAATAAAAATTTGCATTAAAGATGATTGAGCACGAAGGATCTTTTATTCACTTGTAACTTTCCCAAAGTGTTAACTAGATTGAACTCTAGGTTATCCATTTGATCTATTGTATGACCTTGTTGCACTTGTTGAAATCATGTAAAAATGACATAGTCTTATTGTGCTTACTAATGAAGATATTACAATTTGCACTTGGATATGTCTTAAACTAGCATAATCTAAACTTGAGCAAATTGGTGTCATATTTTTTCTATGTGGTCACTTGGATAATTCTCAAGCTCTTTAGATGCATTTCATGCATACATGTTGATAGGGGAGGAAATGTCATCTTGATACCCATATTGCTAAAAGGAGGAGGAATTGTAGAAAAGATATCATCAAAAGGTGAGAAATATGAATGCATCTTGGTTCTTGTAATGGTGAAAAATTGCTAGTTCTTAGGATCATAAGTATATTTGAACTTTTTGTGAGTTTTTTTGGATTTTTAGAACTTTTGTGAAAAACTATTCTTTCTACTGGCTTGCTCTAAAACTTTTTTCCAATTTGGTCATGTTTTTATTTTCCTCTTGCTCTGGAACAAATGAGACTTTGCAATCAAATTGCTTTCTTCTTTTGCCTTCAAACTCAAATTTATGCTTTTTGTGGTGTTTGTCAATATGCTCATCAAGGGGAAGATTGAAAGACTATGTAGAGGTCTATCCATGTTGTGATGATTTATTGACTTGGTTTGAGCATGTGGTGCTCAAGTTTGAGTTTGATTTGAATTCTATTTCAAGTTTGAAGCAATTTGAGGTGATGTCAGTGTTGGGGGCACTACCGGCCTTATAGAAGCGGTAGTGGCGGCCAGGCGGACTATTGGCTTGGGATAGGCGGTAGTTTTTTTGCAGAAAGGTGTTCCTCTAGGGTTTAGCAAAGCGGCACTACCGGCATACTAGAAGTGGTAGTGCCAGGTTAGCGGCACTACCACCCAAAGGCTCGATAGTTATTTTTTAGAGTAGGTCTTTGTTGTGTTTCGGGGATATCGGCACTACCGGCCATGGGATGTGATAGTACCAGCCGAGTGGTACTACTGGCCCCAAGTTAGCGGTAGTACCAATTTTCTAACGAGATGTGAATTAAATTTGTTGATTTAATTGCATATATTTGTGAGCAGTGCTATGTCATGGTGAGGCGAAGTCGAGACTGTGACTAGGCTAGGAAAGCTGTGGTTCAAAATGGTCAAAAGACGCCAGAAGATGATTGATGCCAAGAAGTGGTTGCAAATTAGGAAGACGAGAAACCAGAGCATAATGCACTGGTGATGGATATGGCAGGTAATGACATAAACCGGGAATAGGCTCAGGGAGGAGTTGAGGTCCAAAATGGTCAAGGAAGCCGATACACCGTAATGAAGCAAAAAAGGACACGTGGCGATTAAGTAACTTGTGCCCGTTTGCAAGCACTACACCATGGCACAAATATAGCGACAGACGTTTGTCGGGAAAGGTTGATGTTCAATGTCTAACAGTCTGTCGGTAATTCCTTACGACAGATTATATGTCGGTAATTCATTTAGTACGGACAAACGGTCTGTCGGCAAAACTGAGAATTTATAGGGTCGAACTGTCTGTCGGTAGTAGTATTTACGCGGTCAATCGGTCTGTCGGAAAAGATTGAGCTGTCCCGTCGAAAATGTTCACGCGTCGCTACTTTACCCTAACTTGCGCGGGCTGGACCAAAATTTTTGCTTCGCTACTTTACCCTAACTCCGCCCCTAGCTGCCAAAATCCCCATCGTCTCCGCAAGAAGCGCGCCACCACAGCTCCGCCGCCCCAACCCCCAATCGCCGCACCAGCTCTGCGCCTAGCTGCCCCCAGCTCCGCCCCCAGCTGCCCCGCCGCCCCAACCCCCAATCGCCGCCACCAGCTCTGCCCCTGCTGCCCCAGTTGCACCTGACTCCGCCCCAGTACCCCCCACCACCAGCTCGCCCGCCCCTCCCTAAAAGCGGATGTAGCGAGGCACACGCATGCGTCGGCGAGGAATGACGGTTCGATTTTCTCCGTTTCTTTCTTGGTCGCTCCACTCGCCTCCGTCGCTCCATACCCCCCCGAGGCAATTTCGCCCTTCTCCTCCCGGTAGGCCATTGTCGTGTTTCGTCACCGCACCGTGCCCTCGCCCTTTCCCTCTCCTCCGCACCCTCGATGCGGGTATCCATTCCGATTTACTTGGCTCATTCCTCGGTGCTTCGAGTTGATTTGGGGTTTTGCGTTGTGGCGGCATCGTGGTCGGGAAGGGCGGCCGAGCGCGGTGTCTTGCAGAATCGCAGATGCACCCTTCAATGATTTAACCTCGCTCGCACCACGGTCAAGGGCTACAAGCACGTGATCCTACTCCTCTCTAACTAAGCATGAATAGGAATGGTTGCATCTCGAGATTTCAAGGGCTCTGAGGGCATCTCGGGATTTCTAGGAGCGCAGCAGAGTTGGTTAGTAATCAAGCCTCTGCGTGTTCTTTGTATGCTCTACTCAGTTTCGCTTTGTGTGTTTTTTTAGTTCCTTCGCAGGTTGTAGATTAAATCGATTCATACGTAAATCGCTCTGCTCTTTTCGAGTCAAATCGCTTGCTTTCTATCGAATTCGATATTCGTGTTTGACTTGTGCAAACTGATGTTTTACGGTTTCGATGGCAAAAAAGATGCCCTTTTTGTTGGTTCCACATCGACTGGATCAAATTTGCTTCTTTCTTCATCCAAAGGGACTTGATTATACCCTGCGTTTATAGGGCGTGTCATCTTGCGACTGTGATTGCCAAGTGTGTCATTATCCTCACTTCTGCTGCGGAGAACTAAACCCTAATGCTAAAATCAGCTCCATTTGTTCCTTCTTGATGGTGAAGGATCGATAACGTCGCCTAGAGGGGGGGTGAATAGGCGTAATAAAAATTTAAAACCTAATTAGCAGCGGAAATATCGGAATATCCTACTTTGATATCGGACTATCCGATTTGTTTCGGACTATCCGATATGAGAGGTCGGACAATCCGATCAGAGTAGGAAAAACCCTAAAGAATAGATCTGAGTAACTTAGAGGGCTAGATTTCTACCAAGTTAAATTCCTAAGCTAAGGCAACTACCAGAGCATAAGATCACACCAATATCTACTGCACGTGGCTATTAAATACTAGAATCCCCAAAGATAGAGCCAAGTATAAAAGGGGACAAGTGGAAGACTTACAAACCAAAGAGATCGAATGATTTTTCCCGAAGTTCGGATCTTTGAGGAGATCCTACGTCTCCGTTGAGGCGGCACAAAGCCGGGGTCTCTTTCAACCCTACTCCTCTAGGTGTTGCACAAAGCACTCACCTACCTTTTTGCTTGAACCCTTCCCTTGCGGAGGTGGATTCGAACCTTCACAAACTCCGGCGGCTTCCCACACGTAGATCGGGAGCTCACCGGTGACTCCTAGCCGTCTAGGAGACCACAATCTCCAAGAGTAATAGATGGAGTGTAGATCCGCTTTTGAAAATCACCCTAGTGCTCAAATGGACTTTCTCGGTTTTTACTCAAGACACTAGAGAACCACTTGCTCAAATCTCTCACAAATATCACAAAGATGAACACAAGATAGAGCAATAGAGCAAAGGAATAGCAAGAGTGAAGTAAATGCTC
Source organism: Guadua angustifolia (assembly GCA_036346375.1). Classification (NCBI taxonomy): domain Eukaryota; kingdom Viridiplantae; phylum Streptophyta; class Magnoliopsida; order Poales; family Poaceae; genus Guadua; species Guadua angustifolia. The sequence continues at coordinate 21,498,589 of CM070515.1, forward strand.
AAAGTACTGGTTGGTACCCATAAATGAGGGAGTGGGTGGGGTATATATAGCCAAGACACAAAAAGAGCCGATTCATACTGTGTCGGACCCCACATCGGACTATCCGATGTCGGACATCGGACTATCCGATCAATGCAAATCACCGATTCGACTCCACTTAAGAATTCAAAATTTTTTTGAGAAAAATCACACATCGGACTATCCGATTACACATCGGATGTTCCGATGATTTGAGAGAGTTTTCAACGAACTCAAAGAACTTTGCAAAAACCTAAGTGTATATCGGATTGTCTGATATCGAACATCGGACATTCCGATAATTCCAGAGAGTTCGATCCGGTGACTTAGAAAAATTTCAGATCACATCGGACTATCCGATATCGACCATCGGACATTCCGATGTTTCCGAAGATCAAGGTTAAAGACTTAGAAAATTTTTCAGACAACATCGGACGGTCGATGTAAATTATCGGACGATCCGACTTTTCCCGAGAGTTCCAAAGGCAACAAAACACTCACACGGAGAGTTCGATACCATCGGATCGTCGATATTAACATCGGACATTCCGATAATATCAAGACAACCGAAATACAAAGTGAGTGCCGAGCATGGAGACTTCAAAACCAAATTTATAAGAGATGTTCATCGAGCAGAGGTTATTTCTAAAGCATCTACATCCCATCCTCTTAATAGAGCGGCAAACCTATCGACTCAATTAAGCGAAAAATCTACGCTAAATCGACGCCGGTCTTCTTTTCACTTTTGAGGGTCATCAACGTCCGTGAATGCGATCCTTTTGGGACTATCACCTGCTAATATACTCACTTAAGCCATTAGTCCCTTAATCGTTTGTCATTAATCATCCAAAACACAATTAGGGGCCTAGATGCACTTTCAATCTCCCCCTTTTTGGTGATTGATGACAACACGATTAAAGTTTGATAGAAATAATGAATAATGAAGTTGAGAGTGGCCAAGATATGTTGAGCTCCCCCTAGATTTGTGCATTAGGGATTCTATATACACAATTTTAGAGGTGGAATTCAAGAGGAGCTCCCCCTATATCTCGGCATTCGAGTAAGAAAACTTATCATTGCAAGCGTTAAGCATGTCATAATGTATCAGAGCATAATATATCAAATCTAAAGCAAACGGATATATCAAATCCAACAAAGTATAAGCTATCAAATCCAACGAAGTATAAGCTATCAAGTAAGTTCACCAAAACATCCAACTAGAAAAAAAATGCATCAGTGTTCATAAGTCATAATAGACGAAATGATATCTTTTCTCTCCCCCTTTGGCATCAAGGCACCAAAAAGGAGAAAGAACAACTGAAGAAATGATCAATCTGCGGACTCCTCATCAGAGGCGGCATAATTGTCGGAAGAGGAAGGATCTGCAGCCGCCGGAGAGTCGAAAGGATCCGCCAAGGAGTCATCACTGCCACTGGAACAAGGAAGGTTGAGGTGCTTCTGGATAGACTTGAGCCTCTTCGCGTTCTTCTTCGCCATTTTGACAAGATATTTCAAGACACGGTTGGTGGAGGAAGAAGACTGCGGAGGGACAGTAGGAGCAGCAGCACCAGAGCGAGTAGACACAGAGGGGGCTGGGGCCAGAGGAGCTTGGGGAGCAACTGCCTTGACTGGCCTGATCTGCAGCCCTACATGCTTCGCATCGCACTCAAAACTCTTCTTGGAAATACCGAGAATGGCCCTCATGATGTATGGAGCGAATCCACAACTGCGCTTCGGGTCGAGGGAGTTTGCATGAATCTCATTCCAGAGGTAAAGAGCCACCATAAATGGTCTTCCACCCGTAAACATCCGATGCAAAATATCGCGATTGTAGGGACAGGATATGAGAGGCATCACCTTCCTTAGGAGCAATGGTCTTAGAAGGAGCCTCATATCGCAAACAACCATGGGCTTCAAGAATTTGGTTTTCCACGGCTCAAAAGCGTAATCCTCGATGTCAGAGCACTAAGATTGTCGACAAGCAGAGAGCGATTGTTATGAAGATCGTTCTTGTCCATGCTCTCCAAATTTTAAATCCCAACAAAGTGCCAAACGCCTACAGACATTCTCAGACAGCTCTCCTTCAGTCATCCATGTCATGGTGTCATTGGAGACATGCAGAGTGGCGTAGAACTGGGCAATGATCTCAGTGTTCCAATCTTGCTTCATGCCCATGATCCTCTTGATGCCGAGCCTTTCACAAGCCTCGATGACTTCATTGAAGACCGGATCATCACATGACTCCATATATTCCCAATCAATCCATTGCATATTGACAACAGGATTCTTGCGAGGAAGGATGACAGTCTCATAGAAATCTTGTTGAAAGAAGGTCCAGAAGCGCTTGTCAGAGGAGAAAGCTTTCCTATTGAGATAAGGATCAGAAGCCCTAGCTTTGGTCACCATCCCTGACTTGCCTATGTAGTTCACAACTGATCTCTGAAGATCTGGACGACGACTGGGTTTGAACATCATCGGAAAAGGAATAAGGTCACCTTCATCTTCATCTTCTTGAGCAGGACCTTTTCCTTTGAGATCTGCTGATGGAGCAGTGGTGGAAGAAGAACCTTTGCCTTTGCTAGATGGTGTAGGAGGAGGCCAGGCGGGAGGAGCATCATCTTGACGACGCCGAAATTGTAATGCCCTTACGCTTGGGATGCGTGACAACTTTCTTCTTCAATTTTCCGCCGCGTGAGAGGTGGGCGAGAGCAGCCGCAACCTCGGGAGGAGAATCTAAAATATCCGGAGGATTTCCTCGATTTGTCTTTGCCTTGGTCCGGACGTTCGTTGAGTCTTCCTCTTAAAGCGCCCTTGCTCGTCGGTATGGAGTGCCCTTTTCAATTTCGTCCCTTGTCATCATCGCATGACCATTGAACGATCAAGTAACCGAGAAAGAAAATGATGCGACGGTTGAAGGAATGGGAATAAGATACCTACTTTTGCGGTTTTACGAAATATCGGATAGTCCGATATTTTGGGTCGGACAGTCCGATTGTAAGGTCGGACAGTCCGATGCCATCGGTCGGATAATCCGATATTTGCGGGAAAAATGCAAAAGCAGATTTCTTGATGAAGGACCACGCATTTCACAAGAAGTTTGAGGGACACAAACCTAGGGTCAAGGGAAATACATCTACCGAAGAAGATTAACAAATAAACACGGGAGATGAGAAACCCTAGATCAAAAGAATTTGGGTTACCTTGAGATTGAAACCGAGGAGAGGATTGAATGAGGAAGAGGATCTCCACCAAAAGAGATCAAAACGGCGGTGGGAAACCCTTGGAGTGAGGAAGATGATCTCCAGACACCAAAATCGCCAGGGAGGAAGAGAATCCGATGAGTTTGGAGACAAATGACCGAGTAGAGAGAGAAAAACCCTTCGGGCGTCTTTTAAAACCTCCCCACATCGGATAGTCCGATAAGGACATCGGACAGTCCGATGTGTGCGATCACACAGATATCGGACAGTCCGATATTCAACATCAGAAAGTCCGATATGTGCAGGTTTACAGAAATCGGATAGTCCGATACAAATATCGGAAAGTCCGATATGTGTAAACTTCCAGCACAAGGATAAATGAGATTGAGGAATGAGATGGAATGACTTGTGAACACTTTTGCCGTCATCCCACTTATGATCAGCGAACACAGAAGCAACATGAGCTATGATCACAAGTGGTTTGACACAAACCAAGAATTAAAATTTTAAAGAAGTAAATAAGCCTTTTGAGAAACATTTTGGTTGAAACTAGCAAGCAAGATAATGTTAAGTACGCAATCTTTCAAGCCAAGTTTCGAGAGTCTAAAATATTTAGCCCACTTCTCAATTCGCAGAATTTCTTTTCATCAAGAGGCTTGGTGAATATATCGGCTAGTTGATCATTTGAGCTCACATGTTGAATATTGATATCACCTTTGATGGAATGGTCTCTTAGGAAATGATGGCGAATATCAATATGCTTTGTACGGGAATGTTGGACGGGGTTGTTGGCAATTTTTATTGCACTCTCATTGTCACACAAAAGTGGAACATGGTTATAGGTTAGGCCATAATCATTTAGGGTTTGTCTCATCCAAAGTAATTGGGCACAACAACTCCCGGCGGCAACATATTCGGCTTCGGCTGTGGATAGGGCTACGGAATTTTGTTTCTTAGAGGACCAAGACACAAGGGATCTTCCTAAGAATTGACAAGTGCCCGATGTACTCTTCCTATCCACTTTGCATCCGGCATAATCCGCATCGGAATAGCCGACTAATTCAAAGGACGAACCTTTAGGATACCATAGGCCGAAATGAGGAGTGTGCACTAGATATCTTAGAATTCTCTTAACGGCCACCATGTGGCACTCTTTGGGAGCGGCTTGAAATCTTGCACACATGCACACACTAAGCATGATATCGGGCCTAGATGCACAAAGATAAAGTGACGACCGGTTTACCTTCTTTGTCGAGGTCCAGATGCCCGTTAGCTTGCATTGGCGTCTTGATCGGCTTGGCGTTCTCCATTCTGAACTTCTTAAGCATGTCCTTAATGTACTTCGTTTGGCAAATGAAGGTTCCTTCCTTGAGTTGTTTGACTTGAAAACCGAGGAAGAACTTCAACTCGCCCATCATGGACATCTCAAACCTTTTTGTCATGATCCTACTAAAATCCTTGCACAAGTGTTCATTAGTAGATCCAAATATAATGTCATCAACATAAATTTGACAAACAAATAGATCATTTTCAATATGTTTAGTAAAGAGAGTAGGGTCGGCCTTTCCGACTACAAAACCTTAATTGAGAAGGAAATCTCGAAGATATTCGAACCACGCTCTCGGTGCTTGCTTAAGACCGTAGAGAGCCTTGTGAAGGATGTAGACGTGGTCGGGATGACTTGGGTCTTCGAAGCCGGGCGGTTGCTCAATATAGACCATCTCGGAGAGAGGTCCATTTAGGAAGGCGCTTTTCACGTCCATTTGGTACAACTTAAAATCATGGTGAGTAGCAAAGGCAAGTAATATTCTAATAGATTCAAGCCTAGCTACTGGAGCATAAGTTTCATCGAAATCCAAACCTTCGATTTGAGTGTACCCTTGAGCGACCAACCGGGCTTTGTTCCTAGTCACGATTCCGTTCTCGTCTTGCTTATTCCGAAATACCCATTTGGTTCCAATCACATTTTGCTTGGGTCTTTCGACAAGCTTCCACACTTGATTTCGCTCGAAGTTATTCAACTCCTCTTACATTGCCATCACCCAATCCGGATCTTGAAGAGCTTCATCTACCTTGAGAGGTTCAAGAGACGACACAAAGGAGTAGAATTCACAAAAATTAGCAACAGAGATCTAGTGGATACTCCCCTGTTGATGTCTCCAAGAATATTGTCGATCGGGTGATCTCGTTGAACATTTTTGATGAACCCTTGGATGAGGCACCGTTGTATTTGACTTTTGAATTGGGTCCTCATCATCTTGGGCAGTGTTTGAACCGTCTTGAGCTTGAATTGAAGATGATGGAGCATTATCCAACGGTGCATCTCGAGTTGGAGTGCGCGGAGCTTCTTCTTGCTCAAGGGGTCTCACTTCTCCAATCGCCAATCTCTTGATCGCTTCGCATGGAGGTTCTTCCCTGTTAAACACATCACAATCAACTTGCTCTACTTGAGAGCCATTAGTTTCGTCAAATGTTACATCACGCGAGATTTCAACTACACCCGTGGTGTTGTTGAAAACCCGGTATGCGTAAGCATTAGACCCATAACCAAGCAGGAAACCCTCATCTACTTTAGGAGCAAATTTAGAGGACTTAGCCTTTTTGTTAAGGATATAGCATTTGCTACCAAATACTCGGAAGTAGGAGACATTTGGTTTCTTGCCGGTGAGAAGCTCGTACGCCGTCTTCTTCAATAATTTGTGGAGGTATAGACGGTTGGAGCTATGGCATGCGGTGTTGACGGCTTCCGCCCAGAAGATGTCAGAGACCTTGTACTCGTCAAGCATCGTGCGCGCCATCTCGATGAGAGTCCGATTCTTCCTCTCAGCTACCCCATTTTGTTGAGGGGAATAAGGAGCCGAGAACTCATGCTTGATGCCTTCTTCATCGAGAAACTCTTCAACACCGGTATTCTTGAATTCGGTGCCGTTGTCGCTCCGAATTTTCTTGATCTTCACGTCAAACTCATTTTGAGCCCTTCTCATGAATTTCTTCAAACTTCCTTGGGCTTCGCTTTTATCATGCAGGAAAAATACCCAAGTAAAACGCGAAAAATCATCGACAATAACTAGACCATACTTGTTTCCTCCGATGCTTATGTAGGCGATCGGGCCGAACAAATCCATGTGAAGCATCTCCAACGGTCTTGAGGTGGTCATCACATTCTTGGCGGGGTGAGAAGCACCAACTTGTTTCCCAGCTTGACACGCGCTACACACCCTGTCTTTCTCAAAGACAACATTGGTTAGTCCAAGGATGTGATTGTCCTTAATGAGTTTGTGAAGGTTCCTCATACCAACATAGGCAAGCCGGCGATGCCATAGCCAACCCATGCTCGATTTAGCCATTAAGCATGTTTCAAGGTTAACTCTATCCGTAGAAAAGTCTATAAGATAGAGATTACCCTTTAAACGACCTTAACGACTATTGAACCGTCGACCCTCTTAATGACATCCACACCCTTATCACTAAACACACAATTGTAGCCGCTTCACATAATTGAGCAACAGACAACAAATTGTAGCTTAGTGACTCAACAAGTAAAACATTATTTATATGGAAATCATTTGTGATTAGAATCTTACCTAAACCTACCACTTCACCTTTTCCATTATCGCCAAAAATGATACTCTCATTATTTGAACCATTGGCTTCTAAACGTGCGAACATTGCCCTTTCTCCGGTCATGTGGTGCGTACATCCACTATCCAAGATCCAACTTGTTCCTCCGGAGATGTAGGCCTACAAAATGAAATTTAGTTTTTGCTCTTTGGTACCCAAACTTGTTTAGGTCCACGCACGTTAGTGACGAGTGATTTTGGGACCCAAATAGATCGCACATAAAGGGAATTTTTGGGCTTACCCCCAATATGACATGCAACTACTCTACCGAGGCTAGTCCTCTTAAGCACATATGAAGCAAAGAAGGTAGATTGAGCCTTATACTTAGCATTTGCTTCCCCCTTAACGAAGTGAACGGGCTTGCTCAAAGGAGCTACCACAATGTGGCTTCCTTTGCCCTTGGGTGGAACATATCCAAGCCCATGCTTCATAGGGTTACCTTGACGCTTACCGAGGAATTCCTCTAATCCCTTGCTAGCCTTATAGGACTTTTGAAGTCCATCTTCAAGCATTCCCTTGAGCTTCTCATTTTCATGAGCTAGTACTTGCAAAGTCACAAGGTTAGTAGCACAAGTATTAACATCTATATTGAAGCATCTGGCACAACCATTGCTAGTAGAGGGTAAAGAAGAATTTGAACTAATGGTTGAGATAGTCGGAGGGCTATTCTTGAGATCAACAAGCTTCAACTCAAGAGCCTTGCAAGCATCACTTGACTTCGCAAGTTCCTCTTTAAGTGAAGCATTGGTGATCTCAAGACTAATCACCTCGGACTTGGTCACTTTTGAGCTATTGACCAATTCCACATTTTTCTTCTTTTCAAAAGACAAGCTCTTCTCTAGCTCACGATTTTTCTCTTTTTCGAGGATGAGCAAATCCTCTTGAGGTTCGAGAGTAGCTTCCTTTTGCTCTATAACTTCCTCTAATCTTTCAATATCCTTTAGAAGCAAGTTTAGTTTTTGAATATCAAAATTTTTCATAGACTTAAGCACGGCACCAATGTCATCATCATCATTATCACTATCGCTATCGTGCTCATCTAGACAATCATTAGTAATGGAGAGAGTGGAGGCAAGTGTTGATACCTTGTGCCCCTTCGCCATGAGGCACATTGGAGCTACTTCATCGTCATCGCTTAAGTTGTCGAAGAGGCTCTTCGACATTGTCGGAGTAGAGGGTATGGCGATGGCGACGGAGGCGATCCCACCTTCATTGTCAGAGTTTGACTCGGAGTCGGAGTCGGAGCTGGAGTCGGTGTCGGAGTTCCATTCCTTCCCAATGTAGGCACGACCCTTGCCCTTGTACTTCTTGCTCTTCTCCTTGTCTTTGCTCCGGTACTTGTCCTTCTTGTGCGACTTCTCATCCTTGTTCTCCTTATGCGGACACTCGGCAATGAAATGGCCGGTTTCGCCGCATTCATAGCATCTTCTTGTGGAGTGTCTCCCTTTTGATTTTCTTCTAAAGTTCTTCATTTGACCTCCTTGCTTGAAGTTCTTCTTCTTGAAGAATTTGTTGAATCTTCGCACAAATAGGGCCATATCCTCATTTGTCAACGGACCACTAGACTCTTCATCCTCACTTGTGCTTTCTTCTACTTGACGCACCACCTTGACAGCTTTCAAGGCAATGCCCTTCTTCTTCCGGACTTGAGCTCTTCCACAACTTCCGCCTCTTTAACCATCATCTCATCCATCATTAGCCGGCCAATTACATCATGAGGCGTCATTGTGTCGAAGTTTGACCGATCTCGGATTAGTTGCACAAGGTTGCGGTTGGTAGGAGTGATCACACGAAGAATTATCTTCACCACGGCCTTGTCGAAAGATCGATGCACCCAAGACCTTTTGCTTGATTCTGAGCACCATCGGTGGTCAAACATCTTAGTGTATGATTCACCATCTTCCAAGGTGAACCGCTTAGCTCACCAATAATGAGCTCTATCTTCGATTCTCGGACGCTTGACACTCCTTCATGGTGACTAGAGTCTGTCCCAAATAACCTTTGCTTCCTCAAGTCCATCGACTCAGTTGAACTCGGAATCACTTAAGGCGTTGAATAAGACATTGACTGCCAAATCATTGAAGTGTTGATCTTTATCTTCTTCGGGAGTAAGATTCTCAGGATCATTAGGCTTCAAACCTGTTTGCACAATCTTCCAAATAGAAGGGTGAAGCGATCTCAAGTGCATCTTCATCTTATGTTTCCATGCCGCATAATGAGTGCCATCGAAGTGAGGCGCTCGACCGGAGGGCACGGAGACATATGAGGAAAAGCTTGGGACACTGAGGGAACGATAATCAAATGGAATTGCAACCCCAATACCGGGGCCCGTGCCCTTATCTTGGTCATGGGCTTCGGTATTCTTATCTTCTTGCGACATATTGATTCTCCTAGCGGTTAAGCCAAATTACGGAGATTTGGCTCTGATACCAATTGAAGGATCGATAACGTCGCCTAGAGGGGGGGTGAATAGGCGTAATAAAAATTTAAAACCTAATTAGCAGCGAAAATATCGGAATATCCGACTTTGATATCGGACTATCCGATTTGTTTCGGACTATCCGATATGAGAGGTCGGACAATCCGATCAGAGCAGGAAAAACCCTAAAGAATAGATCTGAGTAACTTAGAGGGCTAGATTTCTACCAAGTTAAATTCCTAAGCTAAGGCAACTACCAGAGCATAAGATCACACCAATATCTACTGCACGTGGCTATTAAATACTAGAATCCCCAAAGATAGAGCCAAGTATAAAAGGGGACAAGTGGAAGACTTACAAACCAAAGAGATCAAATGATTTTTCCCGAAGTTCGGATCTTTGAGGAGATCCTACGTCTCCGTTGAGGCGGCACAAAGCCAGGGTCTCTTTCAACCCTACTCCTCTAGGTGTTGCACAAAGCACTCACCTACCTTTTTGCTTGAACCCTTCCCTTGCGGAGGTGGATTCGAACCTTCACAAACTCCGACGGCTTCCCACACGTAGATCGGGAGCTCACCGGTGACTCCTAGCCGTCTAGGAGACCTCAATCTCCAAGAGTAATAGATGGAGTGTAGATCCGCTTTTGAAAATCACCCTAGTGCTCAAATGGACTTTCTCGGTTTTTACTCAAGACACTAGAGAACCACTTGCTCAAATCTCTCACAAAGATGAACACAAGATAGAGCAATAGAGCAAAGGAATAGCAAGAGTGAAGTAAATGCTCAAAGTACTGGTTGGTACCCATAAATGAGGGAGTGGGTGGGGTATATATAGCCAAGACACAAAAAAAGAGCCGTTCTGCCCTGTGTCAGACCCCACATCGGACTATCCGATGTCGGACATCGGACTATCCGATCAGTGCAAATCACCAGATTCGACTCCACTTAAGAATTCAAAATTTTGCTGAGAAAAAGCACACATCGGACTATCCGATTACACACATCGGATGTTCCGATGATTTCAGAGAGTTTTCAACGAACTCAGCAACTTTGCAAAAACCTAAGTGTATATCGGACTGTCCGATATCGAACATCGGACATTCCGATAATTCCAGAGAGTTCCAAATCCAATGACTTAGAAAAATTTCAGATCACATCGGACTATCCGATATCGACCATCGGACATTCCGATGTTTCGAGAGATCAAGGTTAAAGACTTAGAAAATTTTTCAGACAACATCGGACAATCCGATGTAAATTATCGAGACGATCCGACTTTTCCCGAGAGTTCCAAAGGCAACAAAACACTCACACCGGAGAGTCCGATACCATCGGACTGTCCGATATTAACATCGGACATTCCGATAATATTAGCACAACTGAAATACAAAGTGAGTGCCGTGCATGGAGACTTCCAAATCCAAATTTATAAGAGATGTTCATCTGAGCACAGAAGTTATTTCTAAAGCATCTACATCCCATCCCTCTTAATAGAACGGCAAACCTGTCGACTCAATTAAACGAAAAATCTACGCTAAATCGACGCCGGTCTTCTTTTCACTTTTGAGGGTCATCAACGTCCGTGAATGCGATCCTTTTGGGACTATCACCTGCTTATATACTCACTTAAGCCATTAGTCCCTTAATCGTTTGTCATTAATCATCCAAAACACAATTAGGGGTCTAGATGCACTTTCAGCTGGCATCCCTTAGCAAATGCAGTGATGGACCCATGTTCAGGTATTATTCTTACAGGTAGCCAGTATCCCTTTTTTGAATCGCCCTCATAACTTATTTACGAATAGGAAATTTCCCACATAGCATGGTCCCATGTTCAGGTATTATTCTTACAGGTAGCCAAAATGCCAACAGAAAGTTATCAACTTCCTTTTTTAAAAAAGGGTAATAGCGGATCGTTTCTAAGTACATCTGAAATCAATAAATGTTTCAGTTCAAATTTAATTCTTTTACTTAATTTTGCAGACTCATGGTGACAATAGACAATTTATAAAGTATCTTCACCCTGATCTGATAAATGTTTCAGTTCAAATTTAATTCTTTTACTTAATTTTGCAGACTCATGGTGACAATAGACAATTTATAAAGTATCTTCACCCTGATCTTGGTGTAGGTAATGCAATTGAGTTAATATTCTATATCTGATCTAATATTAGAGATTTACGTAATTGAAGAAATCCTTATTTGCTTACCAACATTTGAGCAGCATTACATGAAAGATCTTATGGAACTAACTACCATATATATATACTTGATCATCCAAAAAGCAGGTTCAACAATGTTTATGTATGATGGGTTCATCCACCTAACTACTTCTTTTTTTGTTCAATTTGATTTGTCTTATTTCAGCTTACTGACTTCAATATAGGTTTCTCTAGGAGATCCTTTTTCATTAGTTTGTTATTGCCCATATTCTTGGATGGTGGGGAAAGGCAATAATGAGGTTTAACAGTTGGTTTTGAGCTAATGGAGGTATGCATTCTTTTATCTTATGTGTTCAACTTCCTTTTCACTTTGGTATTTTGAATTTAGATTCCTTACGGAGTGTTATATGCACCGCAGCTCACTTTTCGTCATATGTTGCCAAATTTCAACGAGTACCGGTGGGGTAACATTATCTTTGATGTATTGACTGCAATTGGTTTGGTGAGATTTTTATGTGGTTTTCAGTATTTTTTCTATATAAAATACCTCACTTTGGTTTGAAATTTGAACTGAGTGCCTTTGTTTATCACGTATTGAAATCAACATTTTGTTCCTTGGCTTTATTGCCTCATTTGCAACACAGTGTACCTGTGTGAGGACCAAAGCTGTGGTGTTTTGTATGGAATTGCGCTGCATGAACTGTATTTTTAGATGCTCAAACATTGCTGTTATTAAAATTTAGAGACTGTTTCCGCACATATTTCTGCCATTACTAGTGATGCTTGGTATTCTATGATAGTCTCGTATTTGTTTATTATTTTGGCATGTATCATCTGTGTATGTATGTTTTGTTTTAGAACTAGAGTGATTGTGGCATAGTCTAGGCCTTTACATTTACATACTAGGTTTCACCTCTTGTTGACTAGAGCAATTTTATCTGTGATTTAGGTATTTGGCTTGAGCCGTCGACCCAATATTATCAGTAAGGTATGTTAATTGGATGTTTAGGCAAATAAGCTGTCCAACAAAGCATGTAGGGGCATATATTCCTCTTTGAGCGAGCATGTTTCTCTTTCCAGTTGTATATGGTGTTTTAGGGCTGTTGGATTTACTGAGAAACCAACAAAATTTCCTGTATGTCTTAGCTATTAAAATAATTGCTTTGCTCTTCTGGATTACTTTAAGTACATGCTCAAGCTTTTCTGTGCAAAAGCTCACATTATATCATTTACAGTGGATTATCTACAATGGCACTACTTAAATAATATTATTATCTTGGTGCACTAACCAGCAATAAATTTGGTTTTCTTACGATTACTGAGGCATTGTTTGCTTAGAGTCTTTCAGAGCTTGTTTAAGCTTACTATTCCTATGAAATTGAAAAGACAAAAAAGTATCATTTCCTTGAAATTTACAAAGAAAATAGTGATCTATTGCACCAGCTGTCAAACACGTAGACATAATGTATTTCGCTTATCTATAAGGTGCTTGACCATTTTTTGTTTATAATGCATCAATGACATCTGATGTGACTGACAATGACAAATTTATAATTTTTCCTTTCTTGACCGTTTTCCCGGTTGCTCTTGTCTTTGGAAATCTTTCGCTTCCATGTAAATCAACCATCCATAATTTGTTTCTTGCCTTTTTTCTGTCAGCCGCATTAAAGCAGCTCAAACAAGTGTGAATCAAACTATATTGCATAAAAGAATAACAAAAGCGCAAGACTTCAGGATAACAATTGTTCTATTATCTTTTCTTTTTACAGATAAACATTTTCGATCTAAATGTAATAAGCTTTACTTTCATTCAGAACTAATTTCAGCCATGTAACCTTCTCATCGATATCGCTCTGAGACCTTGACATGTCAAACAATCGACTTCTTTGGGAGTATCCCAAGTTCACTTGGCGATCTCAAGGACCTCAACTATCTGTAAGATTTCTTTCCTTGGTTCTTGATTTTTTCCGTCCTCTTGATGTATACAGCGATTTACTTTTATTTAATTTTACGGTCCGCTTGTTGCTACCAGAAATTGAATAACAACAACTTATCTGAGTTCTACGATTCACTAGCCAGCATTAATGGGCTTGCTCTTATGTATGTTCTGTCGCCCCTTTTTGTTTTTCTGTTTTCTCTTTCATTGGTGTGTTGTAATAATCAACTTGCATTGACCTGTAATACGAGATCTTTCATTTAACAATCTGAGCGGTCCGTTGCCAAAGATTTCGCAAGAACTTTCAAGTAAGTTATTCATCTTATCCCCTTCACCTTGGCTACTAGAATTCCCCCTGAACACATTGTATTATTACTTGTTTGAACAAGCATATTTGAAATCCAATGATCTGTAGTGTCAAGTCCGGAAATAATTGCTCTTCATTTTAATGGACCCACTTTCTTATCCACGGATGACCTAAAAGTGAGTTTGTTTTTCATTGTTCACTTTGGGAAATATGCTTCCATAATAGAAAAGTTGGTATTTTTATTCTTGTGTGTGCTATTCATATTCCTCTCCTTTTCTTATTTCCACAACAAGGCATGTTAAGAAGCCACCGTATTGCTATGATCTGTGGAGCAACTGTTGGTTCAGTAGCATTTGTTTGTGTTGCAGTCGGTATGCTTCTTTGGTGGCGACATAGGCATAATCAACAAATCTTTTTTGATGTAAATGGTAATATCCTTGACGAAAAATTATCCAGAACTTTTGAAAATTATCTATTGGTTTTTTTTTCTGTCAAATTCTCAAAACATAGCGTGGCACGGCGTGCGCCGCGCCCACGTACCTAGTTGGATCTATAGGAAGAAAATTTAGCTAACTTTTCCCTGGAAAGCTCAGTTTCAGTGTATGAATGGAAAATCCTCCTACAACTATAGCTATTGGTTTTAATAATAATATATTTTCGCATTGACTCTCTGTAGAGTATTTGATTTCTGGAACAACGTTCTCTGTTTTCGTTGAATCGTAAGATGCAAATCATGGCGCAAGACAGCAGATAGTGAATAACAAAAATTCTTGGATGTAATCTGTTGTCGATTAGCGAATTTACTTTTCTTTGCTAGTTAAAGCAACGAATCTTTTACATTTGTTGGAATGTTGTATCGGGACAATATAAAACACTCGGAGAATTGAAAAGCACGCATGACTTTCCTCAATACTTAGTTTTACTTAGTTACGTAGTGTTTCGTAGTTCTTACATTCGATTCTTGAGTAATCAGTTTTGTTGGGTTCAGTAGTATTTTCCTATCCGTTGCACTCATAGGAATTGGATTCGGCTAGGGTCCTGACAATAAATTTAAGATAAAGTAGCTAAGAGATGGTTTCACTCATATGTGCACTGATATCACTACACAATATGCTGATGATCCCTATCTCTTAGCTAGTCAATATCTATCTACCGGGTTCAAGAGAATGGTTTCACTCATATGTGCAATGATATCACTACACAATATGGCATGTTTCACTGGCTTGCTTTCTCGGTGATTTAAGTTATATGCATGTAGGAGTATATATATATGTCAACTAACAATTAATCAGCCCATCATTGTTTTGTCTCATAACCATATCACTTATTCTTTTACAGGGGTGTGCAGGAATGAGACCATCAGGTGCTAACTGAGAAAGGAACTTTACAGACATGCAGGAATGATGTTGTCCGGTGCTTCTAGAAAGGATTTTTTTTGTGAAGTGGTAGAGATCCAATTAGTGTATAGCGAGCTAGTTATATAGATGGACTAATCTTTTGGACAATTAGTGACATGTTAAAAAGAGGTCTAGCCCTTGTGATCTTTTGGACAATTAGTTCTGTTACTAGTAATTATATGTGGTCTTTTGGACAATTAGTGTTGTTACTGAATGATCATATATCTGTGTAATGCATTCATGTGACCTTTTGGACTATGAGTCTATGATAAGGAATGAAATCTGAAATCTGAATGATCATGTATGAGTCTATGCCCTTTTGGACTATGTGATCTTGGAGTCTTGAATGATTATTTATGTTTTCTCTCCATGTGTCGAATCTGTATGGTCAAATGTATATTATTGATTCATGCAAACAAAAATATGTTGTTTGCAATGGTATACACTATCTTTGTCTAACGATGCATCGGCAAATAGCATTTTCTCGTGCAAAATGTCATCGGCAAATCGATAAACAAAAATATGTTGTTTGCAATGGTATACACTATCTTTGTCTAACGAATCTGTCGGCAAATAGCATTTTCTCGAGCAAAATGTCTGCCGGCAAACATTTGTCTGTCGGTAAAGGTTGTGCATCGGTAAAGATTTGTGCTGCCGGTAAAAGTATAGTATCGTAGACAAATTGTGCATCGGTAATGTTTTGTGCATCGGCAAAGGTCTTTAACGCATGTGTCTTTCCCCGACAGCATCGTCGCTCGGTAAATCCTTTACCGGCTGATCGATCGATGTTATATATGCCCTTTGCCGACAGACATGCTGTCGTTATATTTGGGTCATGGTGTAGTGAAGCAAGAACGGTTCGATGGGGTCTAGACTCGTTAGAGCCTTGACAGCAAGTCATTGGGGTCACGTGAAAAGCAAAGAAGCATGGGTGATGCTTGGAGGAGAAGGAAGACCGGTCATTGGCATAAATTGGTTATTTATTCAATATCGACGGTCGAAGCGGTTTGAAAAATCGCAACGGTGGCCTAAGTAATTGAAAAACCTGTTAAGGTTGTTGGGGTTTCAGGTTAGCCCATGTAAGAGTGGATGGTATCCACTTTAATGTCCAAGTTTAGGGTTAAGGTTCCTTTTACTATATAAGGAGATGTAGTGGAAGGTGAGGATTTGAAACCTTAGACTTAATCACTAGGAGTGTGAGGGTTTCTCACAAAATTTTGTGTTCTTATGTGGTATATTGTGTGTGCTCCTTGAGAGTTTTACCCTTAGGTGATAGGCTTTGTAAAACTTTCTTCATGATCTAAATGCAAATCATCTATTTGCTCAAATGTTTGCTTCGAGTTTTGTTCTCCTTCTTCTTTACTTTTGATCTTTTCTTAAGGTTTCTTTCTTGATTTGGTACTGCCAATGATATATGATTGATAGATATATCCTCTATAGATCATCTCCTCAATCATCTAGACAAGTTTCTTTTTGATCAACCAAGTTTCTTCAAAAAAACCTTTTTTTAAGTTGAGAAGGAAGTTTTTGAGGTAGATATTGATCCTATTGATTTGAGGGATCTTTCTTAAGTATTCTTACTTGCTTTGATATGTGGGAGACCATCTAAGGTCATCTTGACCATTAAATCCCTATGAGCAAGTATAGGGTGAAGTTTTGAGTTTTGATCTGGTTTTTGTGTACTCTTCCTTGATCTGGGAAAAGGTTGAAATTTTGACATCAATCCTTAAGATTAAAGGTTGGAATAGGTTCGTGAGACCCATAGGAAGGTGCATACAAAGTTTTGCGAGTTTTCGATCAACCAATCAAAAGATACAACAATTTTCCTTTTTGAAGTCGCGCTGATTTACTGTTCATCTACATGTTTTTACTGTTCACCAGCACTGCCGCCATAATAACCCAGCAGTACCGAGGTTACTGTTCATTCCGACACTACCGGTCTTTATAGCACGATAGTGCCACTCTAGAGCTGATTTTTCGGAAGATTTTCTTCTTCAACTCTTCTGAGGTTTTGGGAAGTTTTGATTGGATTCTTTGATAAAAAATTTATTATATGATCATTCACCCCGTCACTATTTTCGGTTTCACATACATATGATGGTATTCATGAGTATGGACAGGGTTCGCTGCATCACACCATGTTCAAGACCAATCACAATGTGCAAGTCAACACCATGGTGAAAGCTATCTTCCGCCTCTCTTACTAGCTAGCACTGCTAGCTCCTTGAGCACAACTTGTCACTTTCATTTCATTTCATTTTTTTTTTGAGATTCTGAATCTGCCGGAAGGCATATATATACTTGAAACAAATATTGTCCTTATATGGGAGCTTCACTACAGGAAACAGAAGTAGTGTCGTCGGCCGAAAAGTTTGTGTCGTCGGTAAAAATCCCGACGACAAATTTTTCATCTATGTCGTCGGCTTCAAGAGATCCCGATGACAAACATACACCCTGGAAGACTGTGTCGGCGGTAAATATTCAGCCGCGATACAAAAGACGATGCGTATCGGCTCGGGATGAAATTTGAAATTCCAGATCCCGCCAAGACGAGCTATGTCGTCGGCCGCATCAAAACCGCCGACCTGACCATCGACGGGATGAAATTTGAAATTCCAGATCCCGCCAAGACGAGCTATGTAAATCGCCACATAAAAGCGCCGACACGGGCACTCCACCCAAACCGAGAGTTCGGCGTGTTCGCGGGATGCTCCACGTGTCGTCGGGAAGAAACAGTAGCGAAAAACAATATTCATTGTCGGCGGCATTAATTGTGCCGAGGACACAGGTGAATTTGTGTCGGCGGCATTAATTTCACCGAGCGACCACGAGTAAATTTGTGTCAACGGTTTCATCTTAGCCGAGGACAATAGGTATTCCAGTTAATTTAGAAAATCTATTTAGAAAGTTTTTGTTGTTTTTAAAATTAATTAAAACATGTAATAGAAGTAATCCCCTTCTCATCATTCAACAAGTATCATACAGTAAAATTAGAATATACATCAGAATCAGATACAATATTAATTACTAGTAGTATAGAATAATGTCTCAAATGACCTATAATCTAATCTCTGGAAGACCATCAGCTCCGACCGTTTGAAATCGTTTAGATGTTATAAATATAAATGAGAGCTAGACAATAAGGACTTTAAAAGACCTGTAGCGAGCGCTTATCGAGATATCATCAGACTATATATATCTTGGGTTAGTCAACACCTCTCGCTAGAATGGGTTCATCATCTGGTAGGACACAAACCTATTTTTGTCAAGTATCTGCAGCCATACGGGAATAGTGCAAAAATATCACCTAGTAAAAAGATAAACATTCATATGATAAAAAGATAAAATGGCACGATCAAAAAGGAGAAAAGAAACCGGGATCGAGACCGAAATCCATTTCTCTCCCAACATTCGAAGACAGGGCAAGGCCATCACCACGAGCAAGCCATGAATCGGGAACAACCAAGAAAAGGCGTAGAGAACAGCCGAGAGCTACTCCTCACCAACCAAGGAGCAGGGCCACAAGCACTTTGTGCTTCCATCCATCTCACAACCAAAGCCCACCTCATTCTATCAAAATCTTCCTTTGCGTGGGTATGCGTGTCGGTGCATAATTATGGCCGGCGATCTTTGGTCCTCAGTATTTGTCTGTGTCGTGGCGAGAATTATGGCCGCGACACGGTGCCCCTGTGGTCTCGTGAGTGCAGGTTCTCGATCAGGCCCGCGACGTGCCTATGCGTGTCGGCGACATAATTATGCCCGGCGACACTGGTGCCGATATGACCCCAGGAGCAGATGGAATCTCTCGCTCGTCTGCTTGCTCGCTTCGCCATTGCCGTTTCCTCCAGCAATTGACCAACCAAGCCCGCCTACCCGTCTTGCCGGCGCCTCACCCGTCCGTGGCCGCCTCCTCCCGTCCGGTTGGCGGCAGCGCCTCCACCCGTCGGCGGCCCGCCTCCCACGCCGCCGCCGCCGCCTCCCGTCCGCCGCCCTTTGCACCCGCCGGCGATTGCCGCCCTGACCGCCGGCCGTCGCCTCCCGCCTTGTCCGCCACCACCTCCCAGCGCCTCCCGTCCGGCCTCCCGTCCGCTGCCACCTGCAACCCGCCCGACCGCCGCCGCCTGCCGCTACGACGCCGCCCGGCCGTCGCCTCCGCCTTGTCCGGTCACCACCTCCCTAGCCCGACCGGTCTTCTCCACGCGTCGTCGGCGACCGCCTCTACCCGCCCGGCCTCCTTTCTTGTTTGAATTACTGGTTGAATTTTCTTCATGCTTTGCATAGTGGTAACGCAAATTTTGACATTGTTGCTAATGATCCAAACATGTGGCGGCATGAGTTTGTTGGCGGTTCAACCATTATTCTGGAATACCGACATTTAGTTATGGTTCTATTTGATTCGTTGCTATTTGATGCCTAGGCAATTGATATGATGCTCTTTTGGGCTGTTAGTCTAAATTATATTTTAGTTAATGTTCGTGATAAAAATGCATTAGAAATTCTATTCTGTTGATGTTTTGATTAACCATGTTGAAGTAAGAATTCATTGTAGAAATTTGCTATATGTGGTTGTTATTATATTAAATACTGTCTTTTGTCTGTTGAGTGGATGTCCTAGTTTTAGGGGATGTGCTGCCGAAATTTCTAGAAATGTTACTAATTGACACTTTCATAATTAGGCTTTTAGCTGGTTCAACATTTAGCATCTGTAACGTCAACCGAGCCAGAGTTAAACCCGTTCGGGGGCGCTGCATATTTTCGTAAGGAGCTCAGACGGTGATTCGTTGGGTTCCATTACGAAAAGTGTTGCGCTCTCGAGCTGTCCACGTTTTGGACAACTCACGGATGTGCGCTTGAGTACAGTGGTCGTGACACGAGGGTGTACGGGTTGGGATTCCGGCGGTATTTCCTTGTCGTTCTCCTAGTGCATAACATAAGTGGTACGCCGTACCCGTCGTTGCACTCGGAGAACAACGGGGTTATGCTGCCGGAATTCCGACTCGAGCACCCTCGTGCCCGACCATCCATTATAAGCCCACATCGATGGTGGGTAAGCCCTCCTATTTAGCAAGGCTTAAACTGTCTAAATCTAAAATTTGGATACATGCATTGACGTTATGTAGTAAGCGATCTTTGGATGGAAGATCGGCGGTGGATGTACGATGGTTGGATGAAGTCTGGGAGACACACGGACGAGTGGATCGAGAAGGCTAGAGCATTCGTGGATGATGCTTTCCAAGATTCCCGACCCTAATGCGTGCGGTCGTGTGGTGTCCTTATGTTGCATGCTCGAACACCGAGAAGAGGACCAAGAAGGATATTAGCCATCACCTATGTAGGCATGGTTTCAAACCAAATTACTTTGTATGGGTAGCTCATGGCGAGAGGAAGCGTCTGGCGCCGGTGTGTGGCCCTGTGGATTTTGAAGAGGGCTACGACGAAGTCAAAGTTGATAGATTAGACGAGCTCACGGATGATGTGGCTCGGGCTTACGATCTCTCCCCCGAGGAAGAGTCCGAGCCACTTGCCGAACAATTCGAGAAGCTCCTTGATTCTGCCAAGTTGCCGCTGCATGAGCATACCGATGTGACTGTACTCTCGGCAGTGTCACATTTGAAATTGAACTGCAGGAGTTTCATACGGGACTTGAGCCCGATGGGTTCACCGTGTGGACGCATGCACACACGCCCCGTGTCCGCTCGACGGCACGCAACCATCGATGGCCCCTTTGCCGGAGAGGATTGTAAGTGACTTTCTTTTCGCTACTCTCTGACTATCGCAAGCGTGGCGAGCTAATCCACTTCATATCTTATTTGTTTCGCAGATACATACTGGTGCAGCCATGAAGGAGAAGCACGGTGATCGGTGTGACCCCTTGACCATGCCGGTCGACCCTCCGGTCATCTCGACCGGTTCGGTGGGAAGAGTCACGGCAGACTCGGCTTCATGGACTCGGTGGTGGCGCCCGAATCGTATAGGGGCCAAGTCAGGACACGTCGACAAGAAGCAGCTGTTCCGCCAAAGGCACGACTAGAAGCCCAGGCGAAGATGATCGCAGAGTTGCAGCAGCAGATGCAAAGCGGATGAGCGGCGGAGGCAAAGTGAGCGAGAGGAGGATAGGAGGCGATCGAGGCCCTCCAGAGTCAGAACCTCTGGATGTACAACTATTTCCAGGTAATTAAGATTGTATACGTAGCTACGTTGTACTTACACGTTTTAGATGCTAACATATCATATCCACAGCCGTTGCAGGGGGCGGTACCCTCCGCCACCGCAGATGCCACCTCCGCCGTTCTTCACGCAGACACCGACGCCGACGGGTAATGCATTTTGTTCCAGTTTTCGCTAACTATTCATACAAGTACACAAATGCACAAGAGTTTTGAAAATTGTGGTTTCCTCTATTCTTGTAGGAGTCCACCTCAGCTGCGCCTGCTCCTGCGACGAATGCTCCGTAGGGAGGTGATTCCAGTGGCACTAGATCGGCTGCAGATCAATTCGTCGATTTGTGTTTGCGATCCGTTTCTTTGGTTCACAGACTTAGTTAGTTATTGCTTTTGCTGGTTCATAGACCTGTTGATTGTGAATGTGATGTACACTTTTGGTTTGTGAGCTGAATTTGTGAATTATTAATGCATTTTGCTATATGTGCTTGGTTGGCTATCCTAATTTGCTTTATGTTGTTATCATATCAACTGTTGTCTTTTGTCTGCTGAGTGGATGTCCTAGTTTTAGGGAAGTCTTTGCCAAATTTTTTACTCTTTAAGTGCATTACAATCTTTTAATAAATGGAAATTGCTTTAGGTTGAGTGAAATATGGTGTTGATCATAGTCTTCAGAACTTTGAGCAAAACACATTAGAAACAGCTAGTGAAGAAGTTGCATCCAAAATAAGAACAATTGCTCAGTGGAGGGAAAGTTTGGTTGTAAGTACTTACATACTTTTGTTTTCTTTCAATATGTATGCCTAGTTATTATTATGCTTTATTTTGTCAGTAAAAGGAGTTATTATTATACTTTATTGACAGATTGAGAGAGTTTTAAGTTGTTTTATTTTGTTTCCTGCAGGTACAAAATGTCAGGAATCAGGAGAAACTAAAATACCCCCCATATCCACTAAGTAATCTTGTGGAGCTTGTAAACTTGCTTCTAGGTACATCAGAATGAGTTTAGAGCACACTATGAAGGTATTAAAAAATATATTTTTAGAGTTTTATTTTTCCTTAACAGTTTTGCTAGCTAATTATGGCATAGCTCAGTGTCCTGATGTTTTGTTTGCTGGTTTCTTGTGATGTCCATACCTGTGGTCAAGAAGCTGTATCAAGTGGATTCATTAATTATCCCGTGACGTAAATCGATAATTTCTCTCCAAACACTGACCTACATGACAGTTTTGAAATTTACTAGTGTGGCTTGTCCATGTTCTTATTTCTTGTCTCGATGATTCATAGTCTTCAGAACTTTGAGCAAAACACATTGGAAACAGCTAGTGAAATTATATTGTCATTGTTCTGGGCAATATATTTGTGAATGTGAATGTGTCATTGGAAACTTTGATCATTTGTGAATTGTATTGGTGAATGTGAATGTGTGTGAAATTATATGTTGTGATTGTTCGGGCAATTGGGGATATAAACTGCTTTCGGAATGGGGTTTTTTGCGAGTTAAAATTGGATTTTTTAAATTCCCAAGATATTTTTTTATATTTTTACAACTGTGTCCTCGGCTCTAACCATGCCGACGACACAAGATAGCCCTGAGTTACGCACCGAAGAAGTGCGTGTCGTCGGCTATAGCCGGGCGAGGACACAGATGTCCACTCTTTGTCCTCGGCTCGACCATGCCGACGACACAAGATAGCCCGAGTTACGGCACCGAAGGGTGCGTGGTCGTCGGCTATAGCCTGTGCCGAGGACACGATGTCCACTCTGTGTCGGCAGCATTAATTAGGCCG
The DNA here is from genome assembly GCA_036346375.1 of Guadua angustifolia. Classification (NCBI taxonomy): domain Eukaryota; kingdom Viridiplantae; phylum Streptophyta; class Magnoliopsida; order Poales; family Poaceae; genus Guadua; species Guadua angustifolia. Next base: position 21,521,599 of record CM070515.1, read on the forward strand.
AGGACACAAGTATCCCCTCTGTATCGGCAGCTTTAAGTTGGCAGACGACACAAGTGTCCCATCTGTATCGGCAGCCTGAGTTAAGCCGACGACAAATGTCTGGGTGTCGGGCCGGCCCCGGATGGCATCTGTGTCGTCGGGATTTATTGTGGCCGTCGACATAGGTTGGTTGTGTCGTCGACTCTGTGTCGTGGGACTTGTGTCGTCGGGAGGCCGACGACAGAGCCCTGTGTCAGCGGTTTTGACATCTGTGTCGTCGGTAAAAGTCGAGGACACTGAGCAAGATCTCTGTAGTGCTTCCAATTTCCAATCGGGCAAAACCGGTGGCGTCCAGCCCAGACGCGCATGCCCTCGGCAGATACATGCATGAATCGCTCCGCGTGCCGTCAACCTAGCGTACGTACTTACATGCGTAAAATCAAATAATGGCCATCTCAGTCTTGCCGGCGATCACCTCAGTTCCATCGTCTCTCTGTGTCGTCCAAAATGAGGCACTGGATTTACACGGGGTTAAGTCGAGAATAAGCGTGTGGGAGTGGGGATTGTGCGTGTGCATGGGGCACCACGTCCAATTAAGTCGCACAGCGAACACATACCATCAATCGCGCTCAGCCGATCGACCCCGGCCGGTGACCATTTAGCATCTCTCTATCTCTCGCTCCGTGCAAGGAGAGAGAGCGAGCAACGAGTCAGTGTCGATCGTCTAGCTTGCTAGGCCGGGCATGGCCCAGCATATCATCTCATTTAGAGAGAGAGAGAGCGAGAGGGAGGGAGCTAGGGAGAGATCGATGGGTGGGACTAGTCGTGGAGTCGACACTGCGGGAGTACACGTGCATGGGGTTCAACGCTGTCGACGCGGCGAGGGCGACGTGCACATGCGTGCGCTCCCTGTCCTGCCGCACCACTCATGCATGCATCCTATGCATATATGCCGGTCCCTCTCCACCGCCGTGCCGGCCGCAACGTCCACCACCAGCATCTGCTTAATTGGACACTATATCCTCCGCCGTGCCGTTCAAAGCTTAAATTAAGACAGGCGGCACCCAATCGGTAATCAACGCTTAGGTCCGCAACATCTAGTCTATCTTTCTCTGTACCTATCTATCTTATCTTTACTAATATATAAACTAGCAAACTTGCCCGCGGAATTTTTTTAAAAATAATATTATTTTTTTTAGAAATTACGATATTAATACTCGTATTAAAAAAATTGCAGAAATAATATCCGGTCGCCAAATCGTTTGGCGATTATACTATTGTCGCCAAACGGTTTGGCGATAATACTATTAATAATAAGCGGTTTGGCGACAATACAATAATAATCTGCCGTTTGAATGCAAAAACCGAGATGACCCGATGAGTCGCCAAATGGTTTGGCGACAATACTAAACGTCCGTAACTTTTACTCGAACTCCGATTTATGTGATCTTGGACTCTATGCGAAGATCTCTTCATAAGCTTCGCATAGAGTCCAAGATCACCTAAATCGGAGTTCGGAGTAAAAAGTTACGGACGTTTTACTATTGTCGCCAAACGGTTTGGCGACTATCAGATGATGAGTCGCCAAACCATTTGGCGACTCTTCGGGTCATCTCGATTATTTGCATTCAAACGGCAGATTAATCTATTATCGCATAAACCGTTTGGCGATAATAGTATTGTCGCCAAACCGTTTGGCGACTACACTATTGTCGCCAAACCGTTTGGCGGCCGGATATTATTTCTGCAATTTTTTTAATGCGAGTATTAATGTCGCAATTTTGAAATAAAATAATATTATTTAAAAAAATTCTTTCAATGTACGTTTAGATATTATGATATAATTACCTTTGATATACAACTCTACTTCTAATTATTGAAATACAATTATATTTGCTATATATGGTTAATCTGTACCGTTATAATCTGGTCTCACCAAAATGAGTGGTGAAGATTCTTCTCTTTTTCTTCCGATTAATGTGAGAATTTCTAAAATCTAGGATTATTATGGGATTTTCTTACTCTTAAAACGAAAGAGGCGTCTTTATATATATATATATATATATATATATATATATATATATATATATATATATATATATATATATATATATATATATATATATATATATATATTATATATATAAAGATAAAGATCGTCCGTCCTCCCTCTCCTATCTAAAAAAATTTGGCGCCGACATATGGGCCGTGGGATAAAAAGAAAACTAACCGCATATCTCTTTTCACCCACACTCATCCTACTGGCCAGGCCAATATGCACTTCTCCCTCCCCGTAGCAACTTAAGAGTGCAATTTTTTTTAAACACATAACATGATTTGATTGTTTGGTTAAAAAATTTATATCCATTGCACCGCATGGGCAGTTGACTAGTTCAAGCAAAAGAAAAAAGAAGCACCATGTTTGCTCTTAAGGGCTAGAATTTCTTAAGTTAATCAAAGAAATCGTTGCGATTCAGACTAAAAGAAAAACCCATATCAAGTACAATCTAAAAATAAAATATAACTAGCAATTTGATTTTCATACAAATTATTAAGTAAAATCACTAAACAAATATAATTTAGAATAAAAATTAAACTAAAAGTAGCAATTGGATTTTCATATGAATTCCAACAAAAAATAACTAAAATTCAAAATAAAAATATAATTAGCAATTTGATTTTCATACGAAATTCAAAGTAAAATCCCTAATAAATACAAATTAGAATAAACAATACTACCTTATTAAAGTAGAAGAAAAAGGAGCCACCATATTTGCGCTCAGAAATTCCGACATTAATTGGAGAAAAAAGAGAAAGATCTACACCATTCATTGTCATGGGTCTAGATTATAACAATATATATTAAAATAAAAAGTATATGTAAAGTCAATCCAAAAATAACTGAAATTTAGAATAAACAATAATATAGAATTACAATTTGATTTCCATATGAATTCCTAAGTTAAATCACTAAATACCCATATTCTTAAATAAAAATTAAACAAAAATTAACAATTGGATTTGTATAAGAATTCCTAGAAAAGTAACTAAAATTTAGAAAAAAAAAGAAAATTAGCAATTTAATTTCCATACAAATTCCTAAGTAAAATCCATAAATAAATGTAATCCTAAACAAAAAATAGTAATTGTATTTGTATACTAATTCCAACTAAAAATAATTGAAACAAGGAATGAAAAAATAAATTTAGAAATTTTATTTCCGTAATAATTCATAAGTAAAATAACTAAATAAATATAATTTGAAATTAAAAAATAGGAATTTGATTTTTACGCAGATTGCAAAAAATGAAATTTGTAGTTTGAAAATAAAATTAGCAATTTGATTTCCATAAATCCTAAATAAATATAATTCAAACAAAATTTACACAAAAATTAGCAATTGGATTTGTACATGGATTCTAACAAAAATAAATGAATATCAGAATAAAAAGTAAATTAATGATTTGATTTTCATATGAATTCATAACTAAAATTCTTAAATAAATATATTTCATAATAATGATTAGCATTAAGCAATATTTAGAGAGAAAGAGAAGATATCTATATGATAGAGCACAACATTTGAAGGCATAGTAGCTGAGAGGGAGGGATCGATCAAGAATTTGACTTATTGTTGGATGCCAAAGCAGAAAAGTTGTGGTGCAAAGAAGAGATAGAAGATACATGATTCGATGATGCAGGAGACGTGTTAAGGAAGATAAGTTCAAGGTAGGTCAGCTATGGTGCGTTGGTGCATGTGTGAGCAAGGTACTCTAATACCATAAAATTTATAAGATAATTTACTGCACACATAATTAACATTTTGAAAAAGAGTAATTAATGGAGGAATAATGGGGACATCCAGCTACATGAACCATACATGCTGGAGAATTGTTTCGTCTCTACGAACCTCGGGAACTTAATTACGTTCATCAAGTTGTATTCTCCTTCAAACTTCTGCTGTTATTTTCAATATTTATGTTGTCTTAAAAATCTAAATAGCATAAAAAAATACATAATATATTATCAAGCGTCTAAATCATATACCATTTACTACTACAAACTTTGAAACAAAATTAGCCACTCAAATGCACAAACCTAGAAACAAAATTAGCTATGCAAATGCACAGGCCACCCTAATAGATAGGCACAATAGAGCATCCGAGCCAAGCTCGATCGGACCTCTCTGCTGCGAGGGCGCTAGCTGGACGCACGGGAAGGCACGCTCACACGTGTCGTCTCCACGTACGTGCGATCGATCTAGCCATGGCGAGCGCGCCAACGGCGCTGCCTGCTGGAATCCGGCCTAGCTCTCAGCTGGCACTGAATTCTCAGAGCTGTGCGCGCAGGAGCATGGCGAAAGCTGCCGTGCCCGCTAGCGTGCTGCTGGGTCCGGCCTCGTCTGGCGATAGGCAGCCTCGCTCCCGTCCCAGCCTTGATAGGCCCGTTGACGTGCTCTCCGCTGTCATCGTCGCATCTACACCACGTCGGCATATGCATATGGCTCTGCGCGCCTGCCTAGTACTCGACGTACGTCCCTGCAGGCTCCCTGCCGATCGATCACTCATCCACTCGCATTATTTTCCTTTTGGTTCCATTCGATCAATGATACGAGCTACCCGCCCGGCTGGTATTTCTTTACTATATGTTGTCCATTTTGTGCACGTGATGACAGGTTTACGGATGAACTTCAATTATCACAGTGTGGTAGTGTCTGCCCTTTTCTTAAGCTGCTTCGACTGTTAGATGAGCCGTCTATATTCAACACTTCAATATCCTGCCACGCATATGTCTAGCTAGGCTCAACCAGACCTACGAACTCGATCGATCGATCAGCATGGACCTGGCCAACCGCTAGCATGCACCATCTTGGTCGTACCGTACCGCTAGGCTGTTGAGGCCGGTTCAATCGTTGTAGTTTGCTCTCATGCATTAATGTCAGAAGAATTGAAGTTGGCAAAACATTTTATTCATCTTGCGTGTATGATCAGTTGAAGCCCAATATTCTTTTCACGTGGTTAATATATTGTGTTTTGGCAGTACGTTTGGCTCGATCGATCGAGCCTGTTGCACGCTGGGGCTACAGCTCCACGCCGGCCATGGCCAGCCAGCCAGCTTTCGAAATTTTGAAAAGATTCGACCTGCGGCCTGTCACTTGTATCGTGGAGCTGTCTGGCCATATTATGAATGGACGGCTGGAGTGACAGTGGCACAGTATCCGGGCATACCATATCAAGAACTCAGCTCCCATGCATGATGCATTGTCCTGCCTTTTTAGTCTCGTTGATTTGGGTGCCGACGAGTGAGGATCCGCTGCAGTTCTTACTGCCAACTCCAGGCTTGCGGCGAAGGATTACACCTGCTCTTCATCTTTGCTAAATTCAAGTTTCTATAAATCCGATTGAGTTCTCCATGTGCCTGTTTTTATTTGTATGATAATATACATGTTACTTGTCGAATTCGATGCTACTGATCATAGATCAACATAAGACCAAATGAATAACAAAAGAAAACAAAAAACAGGGATAGAATAATTAACATCTGTCGGCATGGTAGAACTAGGCGGAATAGTTTTGTTACAATGCAGAAAACTGGATCGAAATATCATCTTCTAACGTGCCGGTGGTCATCATCTTTGACCTGTCATGTTCCATGCATATTCTCAGGTCTGGAACAGAAATAAGACAGAGAGATGCACAAGACATATATATATCTATATATCAAGAAGAACGGACGAAGAACTCATTCATCAAAAGAGTACGTAGCAGAACATTCCGCACCCATTATTGAAAAGATTATCTACGGATCCGACAGAAGATGATGTCTGAACTGGTGGTGGATGCACACTCCACACTGATTCTCTATCACCAGATTTCTGAATTGTGAGGCGTCGGCTTTGCTCTCCTGTTCCTGCATGAGCATCTCGGTGCAAACCCATGTTCCCGGCTGCAACAGTGCTAGGATGGGTCACATGTATTGTCCTGTCCTGGAAACTGATTCGATCGGATTAAATCGTTCCCTTTTAATTAGTTGAAACAGCACTTTCATAGCACCTTGAGCACTCGGATTCTTGACTTTGATAGGGAAAAAACAACGATGTTCAGTGCGAATACATGCAGGACAGAAATCGAGGTGCGCAATCCAAAATGGATAGATTAGCTAGAGAGAAACTGATCAGTTGCACAATCTGACGTCCTGTGCCGTTCATCACTACCAACGTAACTAGGCTGTGGATTGTTACTCGATAAAATCCAGCCAGTGACATCCCGATTCCATCCACTCTATATCCTAAATATCGTTTTTTCAATTCCCTGATTACTCCTGGCGTTGCACGTGCAATTTGAACTGAAAGACTGATGCACTGAATTTGGACAAACATCATTTCACTCCTGCGGCTTGGGCACTTGCTCACAGTGAAAAGATTGCCATTGCCACGGGGGCGCTGCGCGCATGCTGCTTCTGGCAGCGTTCGTGCCGCGCAACTTGACAAAGATCACATGGAATTTCTCCTCCAATGATTGCTGCCGCTGCTAACCATCCGGTGATGATTAACAATGTCAGTCATCTAAACCACTGCAGAGTAGCCAGGGAATTGAGAGGGTAATTAACTAACGGGCTATTCGGTTAATTTGCGTCTCAAGCAATTAACACAAGCCATCCGATCGTTTGTCTTTAATTGGAACGCAGTATTCTTATACTGATCACGTCAAGTGTGAGGAACAGATGTTTTCTCCGTTCCAAACAAGGCCTCAAGCATTTTCCGTGTGATCTGGAGGAGATTAAAGAGGGTGATTAGCTCTTCGTGGTGCTGGTGAGCCAATTAATTGTGTGTAGTCGCTGGCGATCTCAGGAGCAGCAGCTATCTGTGCAGTGGCCATTTTAGCATCAGGTTGGATTGAGATGGACTGCATGCGAGGACAGAGCCCCATGACAAGGAAGAAACAAGTGCACGAGACGTGGAGACGTCAAGCAATTATTACCCAATTTATCGAGCTGTCATCTCGCCACAACTACGCGCCCCCAGCAGCCGGTCATGCCACTGTTCCTTCTCTCTTTTCAAAACCAGATTCTTTTCTTTCCATGCTCGCTCTGTTCGCGCACGAGCTGGCCCAGGGCCAGACTGGAACATTGAGATTTTATAGAGAAACTAAGAAACATATAGAATTAGAGGAGGACTAGTAATTGGACGTCTGATAGGAAGTTTTTATTGGACTAGTCGGTGCAATATTTTTAAACAATACGTGCAACAATTGTAATCATCGTGTGCAGCAAAATACAAGAAATCCATTATAGTTGCAATATTTCTTTGCAATGTATGCAACAAATCTAACTATAGCTACAACAAAAGGAATTTATTAACCCCGCAACAAATTCATAGCACAACGCAACAACGATTGCTACTTGTGCAACAAAATCCCACTCCAACTGCAACAAACCCATTGTAGCAATTAAAGGATACAATGACATTGCAACAAACAATCAAAACATATAGGCTATGAGGTTGCATTATTTTGATTGAACTTGTGCATCAAATCAATTGAATGCCTGCAACAAATCCAGCAAACTCTTGCAACAAAAATCATACCTAGAGGAGGCACATGGATCCTACAAGAGGAGGAAGGTATGCGGGTAGTGACGATGGCCGAGCTCGCTAGGACAGCGGCTTGAGGCGCAAGGAGCTAGGCTTCGAGCACCTACAAGAGGAGACTAGGGACGGCCAGGCGATGCGGAGGCGTGAGGGACCCAAAGGTGAGGAGCTAGCCTTGGGGCGCCTGCGAGGATGCTAGGGTCGGGGAGGTGGGACGGCGGGGCCATGCGGAGGCACGAGGAGCCAGGCCCAAGGTGGCGGTGCTCGGAGGTGGTGGGCTGGAGCGTCTGGCGATGTGGATCTAAAGCTAAGCTTTGATAGTCTGAGGAGAGGAGACATAATCGACTGATGAGGAAAGGACTGGAGGGCTCCTAGCCGGCTTGAACAAGTGAGGAATTTAAGTAAGTAAATAATATGTGATATGTGGGGAAAAGAGACACTAAAGGAGGGTGGGATACCCGTGACCTATTAGGACTCAAGAGCGGAGCTGCGGAGGCGTTCGAAATATAGAAATTTCACATGAAAGAAAAAAATATCTGTGTCGCTATTTTTCAACATGGATTTACTTATGATTTGTGCTTGACTTCACTACTGATCACTTAAATATCTAGAGAAGTACTCCACAGTATGAACCCAGGTCAAAATGTATTAACTTATAAGCTGGCGACATGAATACAGGAGGAACTAGCTGAAGAGAAGTACTCCCTCCGTTTCAAAATATAGGGCGTATTAGAATTCAAAAAAGTCTTTTGAAGTAAACTTTGACTATTAATTGCTATTATAATATATTATGAATTGTTATAAAACCAACGATAATTGAAAGATAAGTGAAATATGAATCAATTGATACATCTTTTGTAAATTAAACATACACATAATTTGACTAATTCTTAGTCAAAATTTATGTAATTTGACTTTTCTAAATTCTAATATGCCCTATATTTTGGAACGGAGGGAGTAATTGACAGTGGTACTCAAGGGAGGGATCATAGTGGCGACCGCATAATTAGCCTGTAGTAATTAGTAACACTGCTATTACACTGATCTCGGTATATTATCTAATAAAATATCGAGCACACCAACATTTTATTAGTTAATATACCATATTCAAAATGTTACAGCAGAAAAATAATTAGAGGCCGAAATGAAAACTTATTACATTACATTGCCATACATGGCTATAAGTCTAGTACAACTAATTATACATAAGATCTAAGTACAACAAAAATAAAGTACATCTAACTAATTACCCTAAAGATCGCCAAAAGCTAGGGTACAGCCTAACCAACCACCTAATCCTCTTGGTAGTAATCCTTCTCGTAGACCTGGTCCTATGAGTAATCCTCACCCCATGCCTCATATGTGGATCCATAGAATTCACCCTCTAAATAAAGGGAGATTTAAGCAAGAATGAGTAAAAGGCCTCGACAAATATTAATAATAAAATTCAATATATGATTTTCTCTCATATTCCTCCGGTGATTAAATTCCCTCAAATTCTGATTTTTTTTCTAAAATTAGGTTTTTGGGTTTTCTTTAAGGGTTGTATATTTTAGTTCTGAAAATAACTACTAGCACTCGTATATAACATAGACTTAGCTTCCATAGCCTCCAATCCAGGAGATAGGCATGAATTTATGATTTTAACTCTTCGCAAATTTGTACCACATTACCCGTAGTGACCCCATCCTATGAGGCCCCAAAATGTTTATTACTATTCTAGTATTATATCTATAACCCTACTAACTCAAACCGAAGACACCATTTCTAGGCCAACTTGCCTGACTAGTAGTTAACAGTTGTACTCTAATGACCAGTTGACAGTAATTCTACCCATGATTTCAAATATAGCACCATTCCAAATCGCACGCCTCTCCGAGCCTTCTGGCCTACCCAGATTTGTGCATTAGTTATCTACTCATACCCAATGTGGAGAGCAAAACTCATTCTTAGGATAACCTTTTCTGACCGATTTCACGCACTATGGTTGATACTAGATATACAGCTCATTGCTCGAGTGTAGATGTTCATCCTTATATTATAGCCTATGTAACGGGCCCCATCAGCCTACATTCCTTCTTATCAGCTCTCTCTACTCACCATATATATAATTAGGTCACCGGCTCCTTTCGTTGGATGAGCCATTTTAACATATCGATATTATTCTGCTTCAGCAATTTCCATACCATCTTTCTGCCGCATCTAATTTAGATTTTTATTTCAAAAGATGACTTTTCCCATGCATTGCTGATATCATATAAATGTATCTGAAACCTTTTAAAAGCATTTCACAATCATGATCAATAGAAGCTTGCCTGGAATAGAGTTAAAATATTCGGCCTCACTCGGATTCTGAAGGTGGCCTTCTGTCGAATTTAGCTCAATTCCTGAAATCACGAGATATTAATTAATCATATGACAATCAAATTATTGCAGTTTTTATGTCGTACGTCCAACTACACCATATATATGTGTGTGTGTTGCTCGATGCTTCTTGTTCTAAATGGTTGCAGGTAAACTACACTAGAGATTGCATGAAGATGGTCATAGTCGTAGGCTACTTTGCAAATTACTTTCTTGTATTTTATTTGTTGTAAGCGAGATCTATATGTAACTCTCATGTATGAATTCTTTGTTGTAACTAGGTATTTGTGTAATATGCGACTTATGATTATATGTAAGACATTTTTGTTAATGAAATGGAAATGATAATTAGCCCTTGTTGAATGATTTACTTATATGTGCTATTACTTTTTTTAATGATCTCTTTTGCGCTACTAATTGCTAGGGTTGTTTCAATCATCAAGCAAAGCAAGACAGATCGTACTCCTAGCAGGCTAGGGCTACGAGGGGGGCTGTTCTACGTTTTCTTCTTTGGATTAAACTAAAAACAGGGAACCACAGCCACCCTACCCTAACCAAATAGCTGCACATTCGTCTCTTCCTTACTCATAAGCTCAATCCCAGTTTGGCTATACGCTCTAAAACATCTGCCAACATTTTAGAGGCTGTTTAGCTCATAGTCAAACCTTGCCACACATGAGTTAGACAACTTTAACCAAGTTAGGCGTCTATTTGATTTATAGCCATATTTATGGCCAGATTCATTTTCTGCTATCCAGGATCCACGCATCAGTGACTCAAAACAGTGTGTAAATTTTGTCATAGCTAAAGTGCGGCTTTAATTTTGATGATCTAACGCTAAGCAAGTTTGGCTAGAAAATACGACAAAGTATGACAATCTTATTATATAAATCAAACAGATTATTAGTACTCCTTTCTTCAAAGAAAGGTATTATCAAATATTATTCCTCACTAAATATGTGTCTATATATGATCATCCGTGGCAGCCACTGCCACCCTACCCCAACCAATAATAGCTGTACATAGTTTTTAAGACATGGCAAGCACACTAGAACTGATGGCCTGTGATGGCCCCAAGTATACCTCCTTACAGCTCAGTCTACACAGCTTAGCAGAACCTAGTTCTCCTCCCACATGGCCAAGTGTGAAATATTTCACTTGCCTTTGCTCTCCCCGCTCTCCCCTATATATGTACACCCCCTCTCCCCTTACACCCCCACACCACACCACACCACACACACACCACAAGCCTACAACCAAGGCTACAACACAGCTACACATTGTGTGTAGAGAGAGAGAGGGAGAGATGACAAGGAAGTCGTCCATGGTGAAGAGCAGCAAGAGCAGTAGAGTGATGGTGTCGTTGCGGAGGAGGAGGCCGTTCCAGCTCATGGTGCTGAGGAGGCTCCGGGAGCTCAAGAAGATCGTGCCGGCCGGCGCCCGGCGCCGCGACGCCGACGTCGACGCGCTGCTCCGCCAAACAGCCGAGTACATCTGCGTGCTGGAGCTCAAGGTGGCCGTCCTCCGGAGGCTCTCCGCCATCTACGGCGCGTAGCTCTCGTGGATCGAGCCGCGCCCGGACCGGTCATCGTTTTGCATGGCGTGCAGTTGCCGCTGTACATGTAATAGGGGAGAGAGAGAGAGAGAGCATCCATCCATCCATTTCTTGCCTTTGTCACCTCTCCCTCTCTTCAACTCTTCCCTCATCTACCCCCCACCAAGTAGTACGTAGCAGCAGCAGCAGTAGTATATTGTGCCTCCTCTGTGTGATCATTGGTTGGTCACACATGGGAGTGTGTTAATTACTACTTAATCTGGCTGCACAAGCCAGCCATTTATTCAGCTGACAACAAGAAGATGTTTTGACTAGGTGTTTGCTAGTTGGCTGGAAGAAGTAAGAATATATGCATGCATGATTCAAGTATTTGTATTGTATGTATGTGCCATGGATTATTAATTGTTGCCTAGCTAACTTCTTCAGTTCTTTTGATCCCTGCATCACTCTACAATTATCTCCTGCCTCTTGTCATTGTCATCAGTGTCCTGGCCTTATTAAACTACACTGGACAAACATGCATAGCATCCATTCTGCAACGAACTACTCAATAAAAAACATAGAACAAGTGATGAACTCTATATGGATACAGGAGCATTTAGATGGCACTTTGTCGCATTACGAATAGTGGAGTCACGACTGACTGTACTACTCATCAGGAGGACGTGTAGCTGTGTGCACCACTGCACCTACCAGCCAGGGCCTAATTACAACCGTCCAAAACAAATAAAAATGAGGACAACAGCAAAAACATTTAAAATTAAGCTAGGTTCCTTCATTTCAATCCATGTGCTGATTAATATATTGATGATTAAAGTAGGATACGGCTCTGGATCTTGTTAGATTGGGCGAGGCAAGTATAGGTGCCACAAGGAATTCCCTGCCCAGAATCCTTATCATAGGAGTCAAGATTCTTCAACATGCTGCATTGGCATGTTCTTCCTTTGGATAAGAGCATGCATACAGATAACCTGATTATTAAAATTGCAGACAGAACGTATAGCTAGCTTTTTTTGCCTCTACTAATTAAGCAAGATTGTCATATGGGTAGGGTTGTTGCAGCTGAAAGTGAGGCTGCTCATGTCAAGTCCATTTCTTCAGGTAGATGCATGCATGGGTAGGTGATGTTTGTAGGATTTGATACTTTTTACCCATGGAGAATATATGCTAACATGTCACATCAACTGGTGATCTACAATCCTACTTGAAAAGGATGCCAGGATGAAGAGAGAGCAGGCTGTACGTGTGGGGATTTAATTCATAGGTAGATACACTGCTGACCAGATGGATCGCAGCTAGGATATTAGAGGAAGAGTCCAAGGGCGGCATGTGCATGCCGAGACTGCTCTGGCATTTTGCTCCAGATCACCGGAAACCCCCATCTTCCTGGCTCTTGCTATCCATCCATCGACTTGAACTTGCTAGTTTTTGTTTTCCAAATGAAGATGATCCGGTAATAACGAATCTACCGTCTGTTTTACCATCTAGATCTCTGTTTTCCTTATGAGGATGATACTACATATGTAGCATAGAAATTCTTCAACAGAATCAATCAAAAGGCGCATCTCTTTCGGACTCGGATCATTCGGTTGGAATTCATGCAGATTGTCTAGAAGCAAACTCGATAAGAAACTAAGACGCGCAACCATCTTGCGTTCAGGATACTCCATAGTTCGTTCGTACCGAACTTCTTCAACCATACTGCGTTCAGGATACTCCATACTCAACTTCTTCATTCTTCAGCTACGAGCATTTGGTATCCGAACAGACACAGACAATGCTGCTACTCCTATACTTCAACTTCAAGAAGCAGGGACGCACAGCTCGAAGGAAGAAGGCGGCCATTAATTTTAAATCTAGTGAGTTGTCTCTCGGTGGGTGACATTAAATTCATCCTGGAGGGTAGTACCCTCTCAGCCCAGGCTTCCTGTCGGAGCATCGGGGAAAGGAACACGCTGAAGCGGCGTGCTAAGCTGAAGGTGACAGTAAGATTCTGCAATTTACAGCACAGCCATGTGGGGATATTCCTTCAGCTTCTTGTTCACAGCCAGGCATGCCACAGCTATGGGCTATGGCAGCGACGGCGTTTCAGCTACAGCCTGCAAGTGCAAGCTGCCAACTCAGTGAGCCGTACGTGGCAACATTCCCAGACGTGGCAACTTATATAGAACCATAAATAAACGAATATTTGTTTGCTTGCTTGGGGTTACTTCTTCGAGAGAGGGCTGCTTGATTCACGGCTGCAATTCGCTTATGGAGCTTCACTGCCCACACTAGCTCGTCGAACAGCTCATCAATGGCGGCCATTGGCCCCGAAAAACTTCCCAGGTCGCCTTTAAGGCAAAGCTCAAAGACTTAATTACCTAATCTCCATACCAGAGAGACCAAAAGCGCCATGTCCACCCCTGCAATCGCTCAATTTCTACACACTCCAAAAGCAGGCCCTGCGGTCACAAACCACTGAGGCTCCACACTGACAATCCACTTAAGTATTAACAAGCATATAATACACCGGAGACATCAAGCCGCGCAGTCGCTGAGGACGCAGCCAATCCAGGCACAAATCATGGACGGCCATAACACACCGCCCCTTGCTTTTGCAAGCTCCTTAAACCAAACAAATGCATTGCCCTCTCTCCCAAAAAAAATATGCAAGTTTCTACTAGTAACCAATCTCACCAACCAAAAATGCGGCCCCTCATCTTTGACGAAATCTTTGAGAAAGTAACATGAAATCAATGCACATATACTCGAGTGATAAGCGTGTGTATGTACACAAGCTCATAATGTAGTGTCAAGGTCCCATATACCTCAATGATACAGCTCCGAGAGGATGCGTGGCTTTTATTGCAGCAGCCTGGAGCCCATCCATGTGTGAGTTAGTCCTTTCCAGAGAACCTCCAAATCTTATTGTCTCGGTATAAATCTAACTTGTGATCGTCATGACAACCACGAGTAGTCTTAACTTCTTAAGTGCTTCAGCTATCACATGAATCATCACTCATGTCAGAAGTTATATAATGCAAAAAGTAAATTAATTCACAGGTCCCTTAACTTATCACATTGGTTTTTTTAGGTCCTCGAACTTTAAAACTGCAGTTTCATATCCTCAAACTTGTGTAAGTAGGTCATTACAGATCCCAAAGATGATTCGCTAGGCTTTGACCAATGATGTGAAGTGTTGACCACTGCCATCCTGGCACATGTGGGCCTGTCTAGCATGATTTATATAAAACATTCCTCAACTATTGCATCCCATAATTTTTGAACTCCTTAATTTCTGGACTCCTTCATTTCCTCACTACTATGTGAATCCATCGGTCGCTATTCTGTAAAGTAAAGAAATGAATTCAACGTGGCCATGGATGCTGTGGGTAGGCAACAGATCAATCGCATCGTGGCACTTTCCCTTGTAGCAACTAGCCATGGGTGAACTCAATGCCACAGTCATAGATGATGCGAGCGACAGATAGATTTACATAATAGTGAGGGAAAAGGAAGGAGTTTAGAAATTATGCAGATGCAGTAGTAGGGGACTTTTTAATATAAACCATGCTAGACAACATAATTCAATGTCTTATGAATACCTAGAAAAAAAAACTAATCCTCAAAGTGACAGGCACACATAAGCTAGGATAGCGGTGGTCAACACTTTACATCAGTAGTCAAGCTTGACGAATCGTCCTTAGAACCTGTGATGACCTACTTAAACAAGTTTAAGGACGAGAAATTGCAGTTTTAAAGTTTAGAGACCTACGTGAATCAACATGATAAGCTAAGGCAACTACGATGTAATTTACTCGATCTAAAATACTGAAACAGAGTAATCATGCAAACAAAGTTGCAAGTTGTAACTACTGGAGATTGCACGTGGACAAGACGCGCACCATACCACGGATCTGTCTAATACTACAGTTTTAGTAAGATTTTTAAGAACCCAAGACAAATGATGTCTTCTCAAAGCAATCGGCATCCGGCAATCATCAAACAAGAGATATGACACATGGCACATGTGTCTTGATAAGATGTTAAGAACGCTCCTCGATAGAAAAGAAAAAGGAGACGATGATATGGTATGGATGACTTCTCCTTGTTCCCTTTCCCTTGAAGACAAAAGAGAGGCAACGATGAAGCTTATTTTATGCAGTACCAGTGATGTGGTGGGTCTCTAGTGCATCTGCCTTCACATGTAGCAGGGCAGGGATTACATTCTCAAAAGCAACTTCATAATGCAACTTTATCCCCCAGACAGAATCTACCAGAAAAATAGCCGCGCAATAATTGTCACACGATGCCTTCCTAGGTTTCATCAAATGTTCTTGCACATAAGAAGGGCATAAATTAACATTCAACCACGAGTTTGAATAGAAACGCACCTTCGATCATTAAGATATCTAGCATCAGCACTTTCCCAAACACGGTCAGCATTCTTGATCCCAGCCACAAAAAATCGATGCAAGTAACGATGCAAGTAATTGACTCTCCACCAGCAGAAAGCAAAAGCAAACAACCATTAGAAGATTATTCCTGCGTCTTCAGCGGTCAGACAACGGGTAGCCTCTACAGGACCTGGGGAAAAAGCTAATAGCCTTGTTTCGGCGCAATTAGTTCAAGAACTCCCAATGATTGTATGACTGAACTTTTGATGTGAGTACCACCTACCAGAAAACAGAAGAAAAAAAGAAGCTCGAAACACCAAATTTTGTAGTCTGTTTTTCTTCTATTGTTTAACGACTCTCTAGTAAAATCAAAACGAAACCAACAAAAAACGCTCAAATTGCAGGAGCAGGAACAGCTTCCTCACCTCTGGAACCTCATTTCCTTTTCAGTGTGCAGACAACAGTTGAATCCCATTTAACTGGTACATGCATATCCAAATTCAGTTGCAAGTCCATGCAAATGTGAGGGATCCAAGCCATGTGCAGGCATGTGGCTGGTTCTGTTCTTCTGTTGCAACCAATTCAGATAGGTCACCTTCCTACCCTCCTTCCGTATGGATCTCCCATGCCGTTCCGGACCACTAATTAAGCCCCACTATATCCCCATAGGCAGCACCACAAAAATCTCAGGCATGGCCATGGAAATGTACTTCTCTGATAAGGTCCAACATAACCGGTGGTCATATTCAACAATGTTTAAATCGGATGAGATCTCATAATTGTCCATGCTTGCCCTCGCCCCCACGAGAGCTCATGATTCCGTGTGTCTAACCTTATTATGCAAGAGAAGAAGGTATGGGCGAGAGAGATGGAAACGCACAGCACACCTCTTGCGCTGGGATTCATTGATTAAATATACAAGGTACAGGAAGCTATACAAAGCAAGTGCTGAAGATGGAAAAACTATACAAGGAAAGGTTACGTAAGGCAACTAGCTAAGTATAGAAACTGTATACAAGGAAAGACACTGTACAGGAAATAGCCATGCAAGGCAACACAGGATTCTTTCCAACACCCCCCCGCAGTCAAATGGTCATGAGGTCGGCGCATGAACATGCAGACTGGAACGAAAATCAGCAAAGAGCTGTGTCGAAAGGCCTTTAGTCATGATATCAGCAAACTGATGAGAAGAAGGCACATGAAGAACATGAACCTGCCCAAGAGAAACCTTTTCCCGGACGAAATGAATATCAATCTCGATGTGTTTGGTCCGCTTGTGCTGTACTGGATTGGAAGACATATAAACCGCGCTAACGTTGTCACAATAAACAATTGTGGCGGTAGAGAGAGGCACATGAAGCTCAGCAAGGAGTTGACGGAGCCAACAACATTCAGCGACGGCATGAGCAACAGCCCGATATTCTGCCTCTGCACTGGAACGAGAGACGGTAGCCTGGCGTTTGGAAGACCAGGATATGAGATTGTCGCCTAGAAAAACACAAAACCCAGAAGTGGAGCGCCGGCTGTCAGGACAGCCGGCCCAATCTACATCCGAATAAGCTGTTAAGGTTGTTGAGGGAGAGGCATGCAAAGATAGTCCATAGGAGAGGGTGCCCTGAATATAACGGAGAACACGCTTAAGAAACTGAAGATGAGGTTCCCGCGGGGCGTGCATGTAAAGACAAATCTGCTGTACTGCATAGGCAATGTCTGGACGGGTCAAAGTAAGGTACTGTAAAGCACCGGCCAAACTGCGAAATTCCGAAGGGTCACTAACAGGAGCACCGGCGGTAGCAGACAGTTTGGCATGAGTATCAACAGGAGTAAGACATGGCTTGCAGTTAGACATCCCAGCACGTTGAAGGAGCTCGCGAGCATATTTTTGCTGAGAGAGGAACATGCCGTCAGCAGTACGAGTGACTGAAATCCCAAGAAAATAGTGCAAAGCACCAAGATCAGTCATGGAGAAAGCACGACCAAGAGAGCTTGTGATTTCCCGCAGAAGAGAGACGGACGAGGCAGTGAGAATAATATCGTCCACATAAAGCAACAAGTAAGCAGTTGTTGAACCTTGGCGTAGAATGAAGAGGGAAGTATCTGACCGGGAAGCAGTGAAACCAATAGTGCCAACAAATTGAGCAAAGCGAGTGTACCAGGCTCGAGGTGCCTGCTTGAGGCCATATAGCGACCGATGCAATCGACAGACATGAGAAGGCCGAGAAGGATCCACAAACCCAGAAGGCTGCTCACAGTAGACAGTTGTATCAAGAGTCCCGTGAAGAAATGCATTTTTTACATCAAGTTGATGAACAGGCCAAGACCGGGAGACGGCCAGACTGAGAACTGTCCGGATGGTGGCAGGCTTGACAACCGGGCTGAAAGTTTCGTCAAAGTCAATGCCGGGCCGTTGAGAATATCCACGAACAACCCAACGAGCCTTATAGCGAGCGAGACGACCACTGGAATCAAATTTATGTTTATACACCCATTTGCCTGAAACAACATTGCTGCCGGCAGGACGTGGAACCAAGGTCCAAGTCTGATTCTTTAATAAAGCATCATATTCTTCAGTCATAGCTTGACGCCAACAGGGATCCTGGAGAGCAGACCGGTAATTCTTGGGAATAGGTGAGATATCTGAGATAACTGCAGAGAGATTCAAGCGATCAACAGGTTTGACAATCCCGGACTTAGCTCGTGTAGTCATTGAATGAGGCCCTGGAGCAGGCCTGGGTTGATGCAGCACACTAGCCGGCTCAGATGGCAAGACACTGGGACCGGTGGAAACCTCAGAACCATTGTGGGAGGCTTGCCCGGGCGTCAGCGACTGTCCAGGACTCGGCCAAGCCAGCGATGAGCTAGAACTCGGCGAGCGTCTGCGATGGGCGAACCAACCGTGATGGGCAAGGGCGATTCAGACGTTGAAGGAACCAACTATTTGGCGGTGAAAAAAGAAGAAGCGGCGGATGCGGCTATGCAGACGCAGACGACTGAACGGCGGGAGTGGACGGCGCATGCCCATGCACTGGAATGTGCAGCGAAGCAACCGAGTCATCCTGCAAGAAATCAAGGGCAGCAACAGTAGATCGTGGCACCACATTTGTAAAGGGAAAAACAGCCTCATCAAACACCACATGCCGAGAAATGATGATCTTACGAGTGACTGGGTTATAGCACCGGTAGCCTTTGTGAGAATGAGGGTAACCAAGAAAAATGCAAGCAGCCGAACGGGGTGCAAGTTTATGAGAGCGGTGGCAGAGGTGTTTGGGTAGCAGAGACAACCGAAAACGCGAAGATGAGTATAAGTGGGAGATTTTTTGTAGAGAAGCTGAAAAGGAATTTGGTTTTGAACAGCGGTGGAAGGTCTTCGATTTAGAAGATAAGTAGCTGTGGCAAGAGCTTCAGCCCAAAAAATAGGTGGCATGCTGGCTTGGATTAGAAGGGTGCGAATAATGTTGTTAACTGTGCGGATGGTGCGTTCGGCTTTTCCGTTTTGAGAAGAAGTATAAGGGCAGGATAGACGTAGGAGGGTGCCATTGGAAGCGAGGAGTTCAGAGGTTCGTGAATTAACGAATTCACCACCATTATCTGCTTGGATAGCTAGGATGGTTTTGCGAAATTGAGTACGAACATAGGGAAAGAAATGACGAAAAATATCAAAAACGTCACTCTTACAGCGGAGAGGAAAAGTCCACAGATAGTGAGTGTAATCATCAAGAATGACAAGATAGTATTGAAGCCCTGAAGAGCTAAGAACAGGAGAGGTCCATAAATCACAATGTAAGAGTTCAAAAGGGTTGCGAGTCGAAGACGTAGAACGACTAAAAGGTAAACGAACATGTTTGCCTAATTGGCAGGCATGACAAATAGAAGGTTTACATGTAGGAAAATGAGGAATAAAAGATAAATTGCCCGGCGCTGGATGACCAAGGCGCCGATGCCAGAGGTCGGTAGTGGTGGCCGCAACGAAGGTAGATGGCGATGCAGTAAAGGTGGAGGGCTGGAAGGTGTATAAATTGCCACCACTATTGCAGCGAAGAGTCTCGGTCTTAGTACGAAGATCCTTGACAGAGAAACCAAAAGGGTCAAACTCGACGGAGCAAGAATTATCACGAGTAAACTGACGAACAGAAAGAAGATTTTTGACAATGTGAGGAACAATGAGAACATTATTTAGTTGGAAATTATGATTGGATGTGGACAGAGTGGAATGACCAATGGAAGAAATAGGTAGAGATGAACCGTTACCAACAGTGACGAAAGGAGGGGAATGGAACGGTTTGGAAGAGCGAAGTATACCGGCATCGGATGACATGTGAGAAGTGGCTCCGGAGTCCATCACCCAGTCACCAGTGTGATCACCCTGGACGGACATGGCATTCATGGCTGCAATGAGACCGGTGGCATCCCAAGATGGTGGCACGGACTGAGGCATCGGCGGAGCAGGCAACGCAGGAAAAGTGCCGGAGGTACCGCCGGCCATGTAAGCCTGAGGCACACCAGCCATGTAAGCATGTGGTGCTGTGGGACGTGGTGCTGTTGGACGTGGCCCAAGAATGCCAGGCCCTCCACTGCGCCAAGAGCCCCCCCAATTGGGAGACCATTGTGGTGGTGGACCGCCGTACAGGCTGAAGCAGAACCATGGCCCTCCTCCAGGAGCAGCACCATGGGTGAAGTTGCCGGTGTTGTTGTTGTTGCGCTGCTTGTTGAATGATTTTTGCCACTTCTTGCCTCCAGAGTGCTTGCGCTCTGGTTGCTTACTCCCGTTGGAGTTGGAGTTGGATGAGGCACCAGTAGTGGAAGACAGAAGTGCCGTGCCTCCCTCCACAGCAGTCTCATTTTTGAGTTGCTTCTCAGCCATGTCAAGGATAGACCTGGTACGTAAAAAACTTGGAAAGGGTTCAAGTAAAGGAAGCAATTGAGCTGTAGAAGAGAAACGCTTGTTCAATCCACGGATGGTGTTGAGGACAAGCGCTTTGTCGGACACCGGCTGTCCAACATCACGCAAGGCATCCGCAATCTTCTTCAGCTTTCGGCAATAGTCAGCAACGGGCATGTCGCCTTGGACTATGCTGCGGAACTCCGCCTCGAGGAAGACAGCGCGACTCTCCTTGTTGTCGCGGAAGAGTTCTTCGATTGCTGTCCAGGTCATGCGCGCCGTTTGATTTGGCTCGACGATGATCTCAAAAATTTCTTCACAGATTGAACCGTACAGCCATGAGCGCACGGCAAAATCCTGGCGTCGATTTGTGTCGTCGAGGTTGGGGTCGATGGTGCCGTCGATGAAGCCGAGAAGACCGTATTTGCCGACGAAGACAGTGAAGAGGGTGCTCCATTGAGAATAGTTGGAACCAGTGATGTCAAGGGTGATGGGGACGTGTGTTTTAACAGAGGCTACGTTGATGACAGAGGACATGGGATCTGGCGTGGTGGCTGGCATAATGGCCTGTATGTGTTGCAGAAGTGTTGGCAGCAGGAGCGCTCATGGATGAAAGAGAAAAAAAGAGGAGGGTGAAGAACAGCAGGATGGCGAAACGCTGCTCTGATACCATGCAAGAGAAGAAGGTATGGGCGAGAGAGATGGAAACGCACAGCACACCTCTTGCGCTGGGATTCATTGATTAAATATACAAGGTACAGGAAGCTATACAAAGCAAGTGCTGAAGATGGAAAAACTATACAAGGAAAGGTTACGTAAGGCAACTAGCTAAGTATAGAAACTGTATACAAGGAAAGACACTGTACAGGAAATAGCCATGCAAGGCAACACAGGATTCTTTCCAACATATTAGACCCAGAAGAAAGAAAAGAAAGTTACATCCAATAGCAATGATGAAACTGGCCCAAGAGCTGATGTTCCATGCTGTTCTAATCTATGCTACCAACTACCAATAGAAAGGGGTTGCAAGTTCATCAAAGAAAGCATTACTGGAAATGCTATAGTGATGGGACTGAGTAAGCACTGGCTGGCTAGAGACACATGAGGTCGTAGAATCCTTACGGCATGAGCATACTCCCTCCAGTCACACCAGAGTGATAATTTTTTGACTTTTCAAAGTCAACAAGATGTTTCTTTTACTATTAATTCTCTTATCATATATTCCACAAAAGTTGTAAAAGTGCAACATTACGAAAGTATTTTTTTTATGACAAAGCCGCTAGTGTAATTTTCATATATCCAAACCACATGTTTTAAACAATATCTTTGGTCAAAGTTAATAGGATTTGACTGAAAGAATTCGAAGGTATCACTCCTGTGACCGAAGGTAGTAAACATAGCATTAAAAATAAATGGAAAGTATAGAGTAGGGGAGGGGAGTAAAATATAAACAGCAAGACACTTTTACACTAGCAATCCAATTTTGCTGCCTCAGACTCTCAGCCATCAGGGACAGGCATTTCAATATTTCATTCACATGTTTCCCAAAATGCTGGTTCTCTATAGTAAAATAATAAAAATTCCCGTATAATAGGACTAAATGATGAACAAAACAATTAAAAAATTGCAAGCTAATGAAACTAAATCTATATATGAGAGCGGAAGTAGACAAAGATTTACAGTAGCAGACTTTAAACAGAAATGGCACAGAAGCCATACAGAGCAAATAAAAAGTGAGGGTTGAGTTCTCTTAGAACAGCAATTCAATATTCAGATGGAACACAGTTAAAATAAGGTGAAGAATGAGGTCTCTTGACAGCTGATGGAACACTATTTTTGTTCTTTTCTTTAGATAATCTACTAACTGTTCCATTCGCCAAGTCATAAGCCAGAACCATGAACAGGTAACTTACTTAATCCCAATGGTAGCGTGGGATAATCTCAAATATCTTTTCTATATCCCTTCTTTCCCAGTTAACAACTCAATACAACAACTTTATTATGCACAGACATTTTATTCAAGCCTCAAAATTTACAATTATATCGGAAATAGCTTCTTAGAATCTCAGCTGTAAATAGTCAATCAGGCAACAGCTATGTATGGAATATAGTGAGTTGCAGGACATATATATACTTCAAATGAAGAAGCATCTTGATTCTCTCAACTAAAGCAGCTCGGATTGACTAACACCATGTACCAACACGGCCGGGGCACAGGGGGGGGGGAGTGTATTCTAACTAGTGCTGAGTATAAAACCGATACTCAAGAAGTCACTTCGAGTGAACACACCCCGCTATATGCATATACTTTGCTGAAAAGGGTATACTGTTTATACAGCAGATAAGGAACACATACCATGCCACATTCTTAAGCAAGAGAAGTTAGCAGTTGCAATAGAATATATACTACAGTCAAGAATGCAGTGGCACTTTTCAGATGCAAAGTGGGTAAATAACACAAAACAAATGATACACATATTAACCTACATCACAATCCATCAAATAACGTAATAATGAACAAAGAAACAGAGAATGACAAAGAAGCTGAACAGGCAGAAATACTGACACAGTGAAAAGTCTGGCTACATTAGTGAGCATACAAGACAAGGTACAGATAGTTAAATATGCTCCCCACATATAACATGGTTAACCTTTCACAGGAGATAGGAGCTCCTGAAGAAAGGAAACTGTTAAGAGACAGCATCTACGCATTAACATAATGGAGAATAATGGTGGTTAAGCTTAAGAACTTATGCGTTACAACTCCATCAACAGCTCCAACAACTTATCCACGAATGCTTGTAGCAGGCAGTAAAGGTACCTCGCCGAGAGCATCTGTATTTTTGCACCAGAGTTACTTCTTTCTCTGCAAAATTTGCACGGCAATACATCGTAAAGTGAACACCTCACATGACTAAGGTAGATTGAAATTAACCATGTGTTCACCAAAATCCATATGCCTGCAAGCGCTACAGGTTCAACTAAATGGACAATGCCTTGAGGATTGTTATACTCAAGGCTTTGAAGACTGCACATAATAGTGTACACAACAAGGTGTATCGCTGTTAGTAATTTCGTTTTTCTTAAGAGGACATCTAAAGCAGAACAGGCTGAACGAAAAGAAGGAAGTTAAAAAGATTAATTACAAATCTTTCCTTAATCCTATGTCCTAACTGATTGACTTGCTTTGCGAATCTACTCCTGTTCAACCATCGTTGCAGAATCAACAGAGGAATACAATCCATATGACATATTGATCACCCAAATGCTGTGAATGTTGATTTCAGACAGTATCAATTATTATGAGTTACCAGAAGCATCTGAATTATCGTGGGCAACAACGTCGTCTATTTATTTCATTCTGCACTTTTCTGTTGCCCATTCCAGTTTTCAGTTTTACTCTACTGCTAATAAATTACAGCTCTACTGCTTTGGTCAAAATATATCAAAACTATTATTCACTCACAAGATTCAGTACTCCCCCCGATTACATACTAGGCACCAGCTTGTACTGTGTAAAGATATTACTAGTGTTCAGTTGCTCAAGCCTCAAGCAGTTGATTGTAGGCTGCAGACACGAAACAGACTGAAAGTTCACAATGTTAACACGGAATTAAGGGCAGAATCTGTGCCCAATCTGTAGGTTTCTAAGTAAATATGGGCCATAGAGGCCTTTGGTCTATAAAGGAATCAAGTGATCAAAGTAAATATGGGCCATAGAGGCCTTTAGTTCGGTTGTGTGCGATTGCAGACACCGGATTTTAATCCTTTATAAAAAAAAAAAAAAAAGGCCTTTAGTCTATAAAGGAATCAAGTGCAGTACCTAAATTGCCACAATCTACCACCGGAAATTTGCACAAGTGCACAACGGGAAACTAGGACAACCATTACAAGCGGGAAAAAGATTTTAGAGCGCACGAAGGATTAGGATTGGGGAATCGATAACCAACCAGGAGAGCCTGTCGCTGGTGCCTGCCGCGGGCGGCGTTGGCGTCTGGGGATCGAAGACCAGCGGCGCGTACATGTAGGAGTCGGAGGCGAGGTAGGCGGCGATCGCCTTAGCGAGGCCCCCACCGCCGCCGCCATCTGCCGCCTTGCGCCGCCTCTTCCCGAGCAGCGGCCTGTTCCGGACGCCGAGCTGCTCCTTCTTCTCCATGGCTCGCTCGTTCTAGGGTTTTGGGCCTTCTTCTTCGCAAGGTTTTGGTTGGCCTTGTAGCTTTGGATCGGTGGAACAGGAGGAAGGGGTTGACGTGGCACGTTCTGGAAGCTTCCCGCGTTTGCAGGGCGACTCGTGTCGGGCGGGTCTTTGGATCGCAGATCACCTGCCGTTGCGGCGGATGGCCCAACAGCAGAGGGCGTTGGGAGAGGATCCGCTTCCGTGTCTTTGGTGGGAAGCCGTGGAGCCCAACGGTCGCGCTGGTGGGCTTTGGGCCCAATATGTTAGGCTGGGCCTACATTTCTCTTTCACATTTTCACGTGCATGCATTGATGCTCGGTAGGTGTTATGTTTTTTTTCGAAAGAGCAGCAAGAGAATTGCTGTAAATTTTTATTAACAGGAAGAGAGATAATTGGTCCCAGTTTTTTATGGAGAAAAACCGGAAAAAAACCTCACAACACAACCCCCAAGACAACCATACAAACACGCCACTGCAATACGGTCAGAATCGACTCAAGAAAAGGAGCTAAAAAACAAAACAAACAACCGAGCAAGACAGAGAGGACAACCCAAGGAAACTAAAACATAGCCTACGAAGATGTGGCAAAACCACGAGTGAGCACCGCATCCTTGATTGATATTGCTACCTGCTCCGGCGTTCTAATCATCCCCTGGAAAATGCGCTGGTTTCTCTCCTGCCAAAGATGCCACCAGAAGTAAATAATCAAACCATCCAGCTGCCGTCTTCTCTCTTTATCATATCGAGTTCGTAGTCTTCGCCACCATTTGTACACCGAACCTCTGTAGCTCACATTTTGCCACCTCTGCAAGTTCCCCTAGTGCACAATACACTCCCATACTTGTCTAGTAAACGGACAGTCCTTACAAAGGTGGTTCGATGTCTCCGATGCCACATTGCAAAGGCTACAGGTGGTATTGTAGGGCCAACTCCTCTTGAGCATGTTATCTGCAGTTAAAATCTTGTTGTGCAGCAGTGTCCATGCAAAGAAACGACATTTAGGTTCCACTTGCGCCTTCCATATCGGACAAATTTTCATCTTATAGTAAACCGCGTTGAATTGCATTAGGTAAGCCGTCTTTGTTGAGTACTGACCATCAGAGGTCCAATGCAAGTTATCTGATCTTCTCTCGTTTCATCTCTATTAATTCGTCGGATCGCTTCAAAGAGTGCTACAAACTCCCTGATTTCTTTTTCTGAGGTTACCGGTGTACAGAAACGGATCCAGTAGTTGTTCGCCAAGGCTTGTTGGACAGAGATGTTTTTTCTTCGCGTGATTTGAAATATGTTCGGTGCAATGTTTTTCGGTGCATGACCATCTATCTAACTTGACCTCCAAAAATCTGCCATTTTACCGTTTCCTATGGTAACAATCGTGGAGGCATTAAAGAGGGCAATATCTGTTTTGTCACAAGGTAGCTCCAATCCTGTCCAGGCCCTTTCATTGTTTTTCCAACGAAACCAAAGCCACCGAAGCCTAAGGGCCCTTGCGAATCGCTCCAAGTCTGTGATCCCTAGGCCCCCTTTGCTTATTGGCAGACAAGTCACAGGCCACTTAATTAGACAGTGCCCTCACTTCTGATTCATTGGTTCTTTTCCTCTCCAAAAAAGCTTAAATCGAGTTTATCAATACCTCGGATTAACCACTTTTGAGCTGGAAAGACCGTGAGATGGTATATAGGTTGAGATGATAATACGGAGTTAACTAAGGTCATCCTTCCAGCCTTGGATAGCAGCTTACCTTTCCAGCCTGCTAGTCTGTTGCCTATTTTGTCAATCAGTGGTTGTATTTCAATTCTCCTTAATTGCCTAATATGTAATGGGAGGCCGAGGTATTTCCCTGGGAAGGTTGAAATTTTTCCAGGGAAGACATTCAACAGGTCTTGCAAGAGGTTTTGTTGGTATTTGATCGGAAAAATTTCAGTCTTGGAAATGTTGATTTTTAGCCCTGAGCACCTTCCAAAGATATCCAGAATCTTGCTTAGGGCTGTCAGCTCTGCCGCGTCTGCCTTTAAGAATATCCCAGCATCATCAGCATATAATGAGCACCTAAGTCTTGCCGTTGTCGGTAGCACTGGTTTGAGAATGCCACGGCTCGCCGCCAACTCAAGCAAATTTTGTAGCGGATCTATTGCTAGGATGAATAGGAGGGGATAAGGGATCTCCCTGTCGCACCCCGCGCGCATGTCTAATTATCCTTGTTGGCTAACCGTTGATCAACACCTTTGAAGAGGCCGTCCTGAGAATGGCAGCGACCCATTCCCGCCATTACGGCCAAAACCAAGGGCCTGAAGGACCTCCAGAATATAGGTCCAGTTCAGTGAATCGAAAGCTTTTGAAATATCCAATTTTATGAAGAGAGCCGGAGTTTTGTCTTTATGAAGTTTACGGATTACTCTTTGCACATAAAGGAAGTTATCATGGATACATCTCTTTTTTATGAAAGCGTTCTGCGAGATCGAGACCAATTCATCAAGTCTGAGGGCGAGCCTGTTTGCCAATATTTTGGTAATGATCTTCATGAAACTATTTATTAAGTTGATCGGCCTGAAACGATCGAGTCTGTCTGCGTTCTCCACCTTCGGGAGCAGAACAATGTTTGCCTCATTTAACTTGTGCAGGTTTTGATGGCGAAAATTGAAGAAGGCCCTGGTTGCTTCCATTAAGTCTGTTTTGATGATGTGGAGACAAGTTTTGTAGAAAAGGCCAATGTATCCATCCGGTCCTGGCGCTTTTTGATTGGGAAGTTCCTGTATAGTGTTAGTCACTTCATCTTCAGTGATGTCGCTCTCTAAATCGCTAAGGTCCCTCCCTGTGTAGCCCAATGAGTTCTAATGGAGCGCTTTGTCCCTTACTCCATGCTCGCCCAGTACCTTTGTGAAATATAGGTGAGTTTCTTTTAGTTTATCCTGCTGTTTGTACGTTACATTGTCTTCGTTTTGTAGCACTCGAATCAAGTTTCTTTTTCGTCTTGAGTTGGCCATCAAGTGGAAGAACTGCGTGTTGGAGTCTCCCAGGCGGATTTTTGTTAGTCTTGAATGTTGTCTCGCCTTGGATTTCTGTATTGCTGCGAGGCCGAGCAATTTAGATTTGAGAGTTTTTCGGAGGTCTAACTCATGTTGCAATAGAGGACGCCTTTCTTGAGCATTTTCTAGCAAAGTGATCGTGACCTGTGCCAAAGCTGTTTGAAGGGTTATGTTCGCAAAATTTTTCTCCTCCATATCTTTAGCGCCTGAGCTGTTCTATTCATCTTAACATACAACCGAAGGATCGGGTCTGATGTGAGGGTCTGTTGATTCCAGGATTGAGACACTGTCTCCTGGAAGCCCGACATCGTGGTCCAGCATGCTTCGAAACGAAATCCTCTGAAGAATCTGAATGTTGCATTTCCTTGCATGAGAAGAGGGCAATGATCCGCCGTCATCGATGCCATAGCGCATAGGTCCGCGTTTGGAAAAATCTCATGCCATTCAGTTGTTGCTAAGAAACGGTCAATTCTCGTCATGATGGGATGATCTTGCTCATTTGTCCATGTGAATCGACGGCCTTGAAGGTCAAGCTCTAAAAGCTGCAGTCTGTTGATAGTATGATTAAATCGTTGCATCATTCTCCTATTTATCGGGCCTCTATTTTTCTCATCGACTCGTCTGATGAGATTGAAATCTCCTACTATGAGCCATGCAGGCAGGACGTTTCCATGCAATGTTTCTAGTTCGATGAAAGTTTGTCTTATAAATGCGTCGATTGTGGCCCGTATCTGTGGGTGATGTCCCATCTGGTAGCATCATAGCGGGAAGATAATGTTGCGGTGATCAAATTGGGAGTTGCTTTGCAATTTTGGATGTCATAAAGATCGTCCATAGCTGCCAGGAGGATACCACCAGCGGTTCCAATGGAGGGCGTGTAAACCGCCTGGTTAGCTAATCGCGGCCCTAATGTTTCATGCAACAAGCTGGGCGTCCAATTAGAAATTTTCGTCTCTTGCAGACACACCACAGTAGCACCAGTTGATTGAATTAAACGCTTGGTGCTTTCCCTTTTAGCTGGGTTGTTAAGGCCCCTAACATTCCATGAAAGAATATTGCAATTTGTTGTCATTAGCACTTGAGAGTTCTACTAGCAAAGGAAACTGACATAGGTTCCATAGCAGACATAGGATCCACTCAGTTAAGGAAACTGACATAGGCAATACAACAACACAGGTTCCATAGCAGACAGATTCCATACAACAACGCAGGTTCAATACAACAACACATTTTCCATACCCAAAGCTAAACAGCACATACCAGACATAGTAGGATCGAAACCACCTGAGCACAATATCACCGGTTCCAGACCTCATGCGAACCGGGAAATAGCTGCAGCGGCACATAGGCCTAATGGCCACTAAACTGACATCAGCTAGAATAGCATTACAAGTAACGACTTGAACTACAACCTTTCTGGCACAATGAACAGCACCAGGAGACTCCAGATCAGCAGGAAATTGCGGTAAGTTCCAGCAAGACATGAGCACCAAAATGCAACCTCCTCATCTGGGAAGATATCCCCGATCAGTCCTTCAGGCCTGACCCGCTACATGCCGCCAAAAGGCCACTGGCCAATTTCTTCCTGCTACTTTTGTTGAGCATGCCCTGATTGACCAGTTCGAGGATGGCTTCAACCTTTTCTTTGGTTAACGGCCTGTCGAAGTGCTTCGCCAACTGTTCAAAAAGTTCATCTTGTGAGTGCTTTTGTTGTGAAGGTGGGGAAAGATCTTTTAGCTTAGATGCTAACAGTTCTTGTGCTAGTTGGATTGTGCCCTTGTTACTGCCAAGCCTGGTAGATGTTATGTGTACGGTGTATTTTACTGGTGTACAAGTGCATGTTCGGTGTCCTGTTGATCGAACCTTTCTTTAAAAGTTAAGCCCAGTTTATTTCCAAAGAGGGATTTTAATACTCGAACAGGTTAACACAGCGTAGTGTTTCTAAGTACTCGATACAACTAGCTAGGAACACCTGCTAACTAAACCACCCAACTAACAGAGCGTCGGCCATGTTGAGCTAGCTCATGAGCTACCCTATTCTGGTCCTCCCTGCCTTCGTCAACTAGACTTCTCCTAGGCGCCCCATCTGATCCTTTGCATCACCAAACAAAGCAGCATGTTTCGACCTGTCTACCTCTGAAGCTTGCAAGGTAGGAATAAGCGAGGAGCAATCAGTTTCAAGAGTAAACGAAGACTAACACCATTGCAGAGCCCAAAAAAAAATCCCTCTTGGTGAGCCATAAAAATCAGCTTCTTCCGCAGAGGCAGAACCGAAATGATGTCTCCAGGTTGAAGATGAAATCACAACTAGAACCTCGACGTTAGCCTGCCCTGACTGCTCCACAAAACTTCCGTCGACGTTGATATTGAGCCGTCCCACTTTGCTAATGACGATGAGGCCATCACAATGTATTATTCCTGCATTCAGATTTTTCGCAGGATATAGTTGGCCTAAAGCTGCTTTTCCTTTTACAGTGGATCCTTCTGTCCTTGTATGAAAGGCGAAAAGGCCGATTTAATTTTCAACAGAGAATCTTGCATCTCCATGTGTTAGAGCATTCTTGTCACTCCAGTTTTTCCAAAGAATGAGCAGTAAAAAGTCACGGTCCTCTCTTGTCAACTTATCTAGCAACAGAAGGAGGAACCAATCTGGACCATTATTTAGGAACTGTTCAACGCCCGGCAGACCGGCACACACCAATCAGACCGCATCATGTTGGGATACAGAAATTTCGCGGAGAATTTACAGATGCTATTTTAACTTCTATAGAAACGGAGAAAAATTAACACGTTCCAACAAAAGCTAATGATGGAATTTTGTCGAGTTCGCCGTGATGCACGCTTACTTTCAGTAACACTCTTCGTTTTTTCTATAAGACGTATTTTAATTTTGCACAATGACTAATGTTGCGTTGAAATTGAGAAAGATACGAGAAAAAATAACTTAGATATCCCTACTTAATTATCTTGGAAGATGAAAGATATATTTTGTGTGGGTGGTAATGAATAAATGCATATGGATGAGAGAAAATAAATAGGAGTATAGAAGGAAAGATCTCATTAAATCTACATACAAACTTTATATTTATAAATAAAGCCATTTATAAAATAGGTCATATGAAAAAAAAGGAGGAAGTACATATTTGGGCAAAATGGTCTCCAGCGTGCAAAAATTAGTTGCATGTCGGCGTCACTATGAAAGTGCGTGTGTCGAATCGCATTCCTTGCAAGTTGCAAATTAAGCTGGGGCGAAAATAACGCAGCTGTCGTAGGATCGCTCTAATCGTACAGCAAAGATAATATACGTGCTGCATGCACCCATTGTTGGCAACTGCAGCTACAAGCAACCATAGACGATATATAGTTTGCCTGTTCCTAAACATATATCATTCAAGCTTTCGAATCTTATTTCTAAATACATGCTATTCTAAACTTTTAAGGTGATTTTTTTGATTATTTTTTTATTTAGCTATTTTCAATGTCATTTATTATTATAGACTAAAGTAAGATATATCATTCAAATATATAGCGAAGAGACGTACCATAGCCATTTGTAGACGTCGGCTCGGAGACGGAGGGAGTTAACTGGTGAGCCACATGCAGGGGCGGAGGACAGAACAAAATTAAGGTATGGCAAAATCAGTGGCGGAGAACAGAACAAAATTTTACTCCTTCAATAGTACAAAAGCATCACTGCCTACACGTGGCAAAATGGAGCAAATGATTCTCAAAGTTGACCAAGAGATGCTCATTATAGCCTTCATGTCGCTGCAAATTTACTTTAATATGCCAATTGTTGAACTCAAGTTTAGGTGTATGTACCTTATGTGCTTAACTTCTACTACGTTGTGCAAATTTGCATGAATTTGCTTTTTGTAAAACCTGCTGCTACTCCTTCAGTAGCAACAGTACATTTAGTCATTACTCATTAGAGCTAAGGTACATGAGTACACTGATGTTATCATTAATTGTTCATGATCATCAGTTGCATTCATCAAAGTTTTACATTTCCAAAAAAGTTTCTTAGACCATGTGATTATTATCACACTTATCATTATTGATCAATCTCTTCTTAAATTGTTTTTCTGTATTTGTCAGGAAAAAGTGCAAAACTCGTTCAGATTTCACCAGAAAGATATGCAAGTCTTACTGAATCAGAAGAACAAGTGAAGGTTTTATATGATAATGTGAATGTGTTGAACGAAAAACTATCAGCAGCAGAATCTGAGATCAGCACCAAAGATGGCCTAGTAAAGCAGCATGCCAAAGTGGCAGAAGAAGCTGTATCAGGTTTGAAACTGATTGCTATTCTTTGTTTTTGTTGTTTGCGTTTACTATAGAGGAAAATTACTGCCTATAATCGTTTCTGTCCATGAGCTTGACCTTGATATAGCCACATGAAAGCCAGGCATTACTGATGCCTACCTTATTTCCAACCCTCGCGACAGCGCAGCTAAAGAAATGGACACATCAAAGAGCAATCGTGTGATCCTGCTATTAGTTGTATTTTGGAAAATCAACGTGAAAAAATCCAACAAAAATCGACGATCTAACCTAAGTATTTTATATGTATCTAACCTAGATGTATATGATCCCGTGCGTTCTTCTGAAAAATAAAATTGGTAACGAAATATAAAGGCCAAGCAATAAAAAGAAAATTGTGCTACAAGATCAAACATCCATTTCTCCCGATTACAAAAGTTTTTATGGTTTCTTCTCCGGTATAAATTAAAACCAAATATATTACCAATCTCAAAAATCAATCAATCATTTTTATTCCTTTTTGCAATTTATATTACCAGCTTACGTTCCTCTTCCTCTCGTCGTGCCCACAGCGAGCGCTCCTCGGTGCCGTCGACCTCGTCTTCCTCGTCGCCTCGCTCGTCTTTGTCATTCACCGCCTTAGGGTGACACGGGCTTCCCGAGCACAAAACCTTCTTTGTTGAAGCCACCGCCATTCCGGACCACTGGCCGCTACGCGGTTGCACTCAGGGCGTCCACCGTATTCGTCGCGGCGTTCGTTGTCCTCCTCGCGCTCGCGTTCTTCCTCGCCATGGTGCACTATGGAGTCTGCCTTCTTTACCGTCCACTTCGTCGCGCACACTATGGCCGCGTGGTCAGTCGCCTTGGAGAAAGGAGCCACCGCCGCCACTCAGTCTTTGCACCCCCGTGTCTTCTAGATCGCCACCGCCCTCGGCGCCGCGCTTTTCTCCGCTTCGGCGATGGTTCGCTGCTCTTCTCAGATGACCCTCTCACCTTTGCCGCCCTACTCGTCTCCATACCTCTGGCGTACCTAGCTATCACTGGCTTCATCGGTCATGACGCCGGAGCCCATGAAGGTGAACCAGAAAACACCAGCGTCGAAGCGCCCACCACGCCGTGCGCCATCGCGTCATTTCTCTCTCTCGCAACGTTCAGCTGGATAAACTCGTTTATCTCCAAGGGGTATGCCAATGACTCTCACCGCCGACGACGTCCCACCGATGTCGCCAAGCACGCGCGCCCGGCGTTATGCGCTTTGTTCACGTCAAGCGGCGGCGTCGGGGTCACAACACTGTAGCGTCGCGCTCTGGCTATCGCCGGCGCGATTACTCTTGGCTGCGGTGCTCGGCCTCCTGCGCCTTGTGGCCATGTACGTCGGTCCGTCACTTATTGATCAGTTCGTCGTGTTTATTCGCCGCGGCGGCACGACATGGGAGATCTTAAATGAATTCTCTTGATTGATTCTTCGAAAGCTGTATAGCATATATAGAGTACAAAAGGAATGATTGGCCGACTATTAATTACCAGCAATAAATAGGGATTTTGCTATAATAATTAGCTATATTTAGGGAGATATGGCTGGCTATAAATCAGAAAAGAATAATTAGCTATAATGACCGGTTATTATTGGAGATATGCCGGAGGGGATAAGAAGAACGGACCGGTTACCACCAACTGTAAATTTATATTAGTAGAGATAGTGCTGCAGTGCCCTTAAAAATTCATCTTCAAACTTCAAATGTGTTGGAAAAAGATAAGTTTTGTTCGAATAGTATCACGTCCTTTTCTTTTTCCCGTTCCTTTTTATTTGTCATTTACCAGAATTTCCTAATATGTGTTACTATTAACATAGATTGAATTTAAACTTGGAATTGTGCATATAGCCATATAGGTTGGCCAAATAGAGATGCACTGTAGATACTTTTTGGGGATTTTTTTTATGTTGACTTGATGATCAAATCAGATGTGATTGTGCGGTTGCACCTAATAATATGATTGCGGCCCCACCAAAATTTCCTCGCTCTAAAAAATCTCCACTTATAAAACGTAGTCGATCTCCTGCAATCAATCATCAAATTCGTAGACGCAATCCAAGAGCAAGAACACAAGAACACGCAATATAGGTGGAAATCTCTCTCGCCTTTTATTGATTCAATGTTTTACAAAGGGGGCACCCGATATGTATAGTAGCGTGAGGAGAGAGCTTGGATTCGACCACACCATAAAGAGATAGAGTTCTAACCATATTTGGTTTAGATTTTCTTATCTCATAACACTCTCCCTTGGTTGAATATCGCGTAATGCATATGTCTCGTTAAAAACTCCACTTAAAAACCCAGTAGGAAAAAGGAGATGGAGAAAAGAGTACATCGCACTCGCATGCTGCTATGTTGCACTAATTGCCTCATTAAAAACCTTTATGTGAAAAAACTTTAGAAAAACTCACAAAGGGAAAAAGAGTACAATTTATTACCTTCAGGGTTTTATTAGGATCTTCAGGATCAATAAGGGTTATGATTCAAGGGTTTTCTCCCCCTGAACTCTGCATCTCTCTAAGTCTTCTTATTCCAATGCCTTTAACATATCTTTGAAATGTGGATTTAGGCAAGGACTTAGTGAATAAATCTACGAGATTTTCACATGACTTAGTTTGCAGGATCCTTATCTCACCACTCTTCTGGAGTTCGTGAGGATAGAATAATTTAGGAGCAATATGCTTCGTGATGTTGCTCTTTACATAACCCAATTGCATTTGTGCAACACAAGCAGAATTATCTTCATAGATAATTGTGGGGGAATCGACGATGTTAAGGCCACATGACTTCTTGATATGGCTAATCTGCGTCATGACCAAACACATTCGTGAGGCTTCATACGGGGCTATAATCTCTTAGTAGTTGGTAGAAGTTGTTACGATTGTACATTTACAAGACCGCCAAGAAAGCAATTTGTACCACCACAGAGAAATACAAAACCGGTCGAGATTTGGCTTTGTGGGGATCGGACAAATAGCCAGCATCTGTATATCCCATCATGGTCAAGTCTTGGTTCTTCTGGAAAAAATAACCCAAGATCTTGAGTACCTTGGAGGTATCTGAGTAAAGTCTTTACACCAGCCCAATGTCTTCTGGTTGGAGCTGAAAAATGTCTTGCTAGCAAATTCACTGTGAATGCAATATCAGGCCTTGTGCAGTTCGCAAGGTACATGAGTACTCCAATGGCACTTAAATATGGGACTTCGGGTCCTAAGACTTCCTCATTCTCCATCCTCGGTCTAAAAGGGTCTTTATCTACTTCAAGGGATCTTACAACCATGGGGGTTTTCAAGGGATGTGATTTATCCATATTTAAACCTCTTCAATACCTTCCGGTTATAGGACGACTGGTGAACAAGAATTCATTTTGGGAGATGCTCTAGCTGCAGGCCTAAGCAAATTTTGGTTTTACCCAAATCTTTCATCTCAAACTCCGTCGTGAGGTAAGCACTTGCTTTCTCTATCTCCTCTGTGGTTCGATGATATTGGATCATCAACATACCTTGAGATAATCTGAGAATCCGTTCAGGATTTCTTTATGAACACATAGGGACAATCATCATTATTGGAGTATCCCTTCTTCAGGAGGAACTCACTAAGCCGGTTATACCACATTCTTCCCGACTGTTTTAATCCGTATAGCGATCTCTGCAGTTTGACGCTATACATGTTGCGATTATTTGGATCCGGGACTTTTACTCATTCAGGGACTTTCATATAAATGTCCAAATCCAGTGACCCATATAAATATGTGGTCACCACGTCCATCAACTGCATTTCTAATTTTAAGCCAACTGTCATTGATATTAAATATCGGAACGTTATTTCACTCAACACGGGAGAATAGGTTTCATCGTAATCGATACCGGGTTTCTGCGTGAACCCTTGTGCTACAAGTCTCGCTTTTTATATCTCACCACCGGGGTATTTTCATTTCTCTTCTGGATGAAAAACCCATTTGATCATGCAGGGAATCATTTTAGGAAATATTCAGTCAACAGGACCATAAACTTTCCTCTTATTAAGCGAGCGCTGCCTCAATTGCTTCTTTTGTTTGACCCTATCTGAGCGCTTCTAGCACTCTGCCATGGACTTTGGATCTGGATTCAGTTTTTAGCAATTTTAGAGGCAAATATATGTCGACAATTGTAGTCTCTCTTTTATTTATTTATTTATTTATTTATTTATTTATTTCTCCTATATCACTTCGGGGATATATCTATATTAATTTCTTCCAGCTCCTCGTGATTTCCCACAATGAAGGAGTCTGGGTGTTCTGACTTCCCAGCATGGAATTGTGCGCACAAATGTACGCTGGAGTTATCATCTTTAGGATGAATCACTTCAGGGATGTTACCATCTCCGGGATAGCTCACTTCAAGGATTTTCTCAACATCAGGTTGACTTCTTCTACTGTCACAGATAGTGTTCTTATTTATTTGGTTCTCTACTTCTGCGGACGTCTCCGCGGAATTGAGTCCCATGCACCTGGAGGCCTCCCCCTCTTCTTATCATGAGGGTCAAGAGTAGGTTCAATATCCTTCTAGGGTATTTCTACTCTTTCAGGTGCATATACTGCAGGTATATGAGATCTTTCACTCCCTTATGACCAGTGAAGGTATTTGGCAGATTATTAGCTTATTTATTCCAGATTCATTATCCTTCGAACTTCAAGTTCGATCTTTCTAGTGCATGGATCTAAGGACTCGGCATTCTCTAATGTGGTACTTATCTCCCTCTAATGCTGAAAAATGTCCTTAATATAATCAGCGTACCAAGCCGTGTACAGATCCCCTATCATAGGCACTAGGTATTTTAATACATGACGGAGATTCATAACCTACATAGATCCTCAACTTCTGGTGAGGTCCTATGGTTGTACGCTGTGGTGGAGAGATTGGCATGTATACAGTACAGCCAAATTTTCGCAGATGGGAAATACTTAATTATTTTCCACGCACTATTTGCAACGGGGAAATTTCGTAATATGCAGTTGGTCTGAGTTGAATTATTACCGCAATATGCAGCACTGCGTGGCCCCAACAACTGGTGAAAAACCAATTATTCTGCAAGAGCGGCCAAGCAATATGGTAAGTTTTGTTCTTTTAATATAATGACTCTGCAGGGCCATTTTAAGTGTGGACATTAGGTACAATATGCTCTACATTAATTTTTGAAGCCTTATAATAATTATTAAATGCTTTGAGATAACTCGCCAGCATTATCCATTTAAATAAACTTGATCCTTTCTTCTGGAAAGTAGGCTCTTAATTTAATAATTTGGGTAATTAATTTTGGTAGAAGCATGATACCTAGTAGATAAGAGATCTACATAGGACCATCTAGTAGAAGCATCTATCAGCACATAAAATATCTGAAGGTGCTCGACAGGGGCTGAATTGGTCCACAGATATCACCTTGAATTCTCTCCAGGAAATTCAGTGATTCTTCCCTAATTTTAAGATGAGAGGGACGAACTATCAGCTTTCCTTTAACATATGCAGGGCACATAAAAGCTTCAGGTTTAGAAAAGGCTGTAGTTTTTTTTATATTATGGCTAACAGAATTATTTATTATTCTTCTCATCATATTCAACCCAAGATGACCCAAACGATCATGCCAGATCTTAAATATTTCTAGGGTTTTAACTATGGTTTTCATCGCAACATAAACTTCTGGTTTTCATCGCAACATAAATAATATAGAACAAGCATAGTACGATTAAATAAATTTTCTGAGAAAATCACACTTTATTAAATTTGACTGATAATCGCTCAACAGGAGCGTAGATCATTGTTCATTCAGGAACACAAAGACTAATCTGATAAATGAGGCTCTTAAGGAGACTCTAAACGATAATATGACATCGACTCTAAAGGAAAAACTGGGAGGCTACTCCAGGTCTCCATATAAATCATTTATATCGTCCTCCTGGGACTTATCTTTATTCTTCTGGAATTCTTTTAGTTCATCCCCAATGAGATCATTCTCTTCCATGGGAGTATCACCATAACCAAGGAGGCCCTTCTTGAATTCTTTCGTGGGGCGTGGGGTCGAGGACTTTATCGTCATCCAACTCCATTTTATTGTCAACAACAGGTTGAGAAGTGAAGTGTGCCTCCGCCTTATTCCCTTGATTCTTCTGGAATCTCCCAGTGGATTTCATATACAATTCTACCAAATGCTTTGGGGTGCGATATGTACGTGACCAATGACCAGTACATCCACACCTATAGCATGGTTGTTTAGGATCAGTAGCATTATTTGTTGGTCCTTTCTTCTGGAAGCAACCTGATTCATTTTCTTTTGTTTTCCACTGGGATTTACCTCTTCCTTTATGATTTTTGTCATTCTTCCATTTATCCCTTTCTGTTTTTGACCCTTTCTGCGGCCTCGACTATTGCTAGCCTGCTGAGCATTTGCATGTATTTCAGGCAATGCATGACTCCCACTAGGTAGAACTTGATGATTCTTCATTAGAAGTTCATCATGTTTTTCTGCTTCTAGCATAATGCATATCAGCTTAGAGTACTTCTGGTACTTTGCATGACGATACTCTTGCTGCAGTATCCTCATGTTGGGATGGAATGTGCACAAAGTCTTGTCAATCTTTTCAACACGTGATCTTACGGTCACAAAATGCTAGTTTTGCAACAATCTTGTGCATGGCGAGGTTGTCTGTTGCCTTGACTTAAAATCTTGGGCGTAGGAGGGTCCATTCACGTTGTTATACAGCGTGAACAGATCTTTCTTTGGTTATATCGTTCCTTCAAGGAATTCCATAGGGCCAGCGGGTCCTCCTCCATCATATATTCAACCTTCAGGTCCGCATGGAGATGGTGCCTCAGGAAGTGCAAAGCTGCGCACTTAGCAGTTTCAGGGAGAGCTGGAGTGCCAGCTTTAGGCTAGAAAATTGTGGCTCCAAGAGATCGGGCTGTCAAGTTGATCTTGGCATCCATTGCCCAAGTGAGGTAGTTGCCACCATTCAGGGCAAGCTCAGCAAACTCTTTCTTTGCGATGTCAGACATATCCTATATGTAAACAAAATAGGGATTTTACTTCAGGTAAAATATTGTTTTGCATTATTGCTATTGAATCAGTAAAGTATGGTCTATATCTATTCAGTAGATAATTATCACAGATTTCCCAGGGTTTCCTAGCATTTCTCATAATTTTCTGCTAATTATTAAGCAATTTCTAGAATTACTAATTAACAGACGGATAAACTTCAACGTGTAATATACATGGCATAATGCTAATTACATCTTACGTAACTCTTTTGGTTGGGTATGAAAACATGTAATGAATGCCTCCGTCAACATGACTCTTGGCCAGGTCAACCCACCCCAAGGGCTCATATGAGGGAGGGAGCACTTCCCGATTTCGGGTGCCAATTAAGAAACCTAGCCTCATGTGTGTTTTTCTTAGACACCAATTGTCATGTATTCGTTCCTTCAAAACTGAGATCAAAACCCAACCACTTATGCCCTCAAGCCCAAAACCGTTTTGATAGCTCGATTATTTCCATAATTTTATAGCATTTCTGTTAATTACTAAGCAATCTTCGAAATTACTTAATAATAGGAAATAAATATTCTGCGCATATTAAATCATGGCATAAGGCTAGAACATAAAACCTAGAGCATGGCACATATTAATTTTTCAGAATTACTTAAATAACAGAAGATGAATATTCCACACATATTAAACATGACATAAAACAGGAAAATAAATCCAGAGCAAGGGACTTCCAGAGGGTTAAATATTAATTTTACCAAAATTTTACGGAGGTCCATATACTTAGGAATGTAATTTCTAGTTTTATTATCAATTTTGCAATAGACAATGGGCCGGCTTGGCCCATTGGGACCGCATAGCCCATCGAGGCCCAAAATTCCAAGTGAACAAAGTGGGCAGCTAGGGTTTCCTCCCCTAGCCGCCACTGCCATTAGCGCAACACAGCTATCATCAGCATCACCAAAGCGAGGGACTTCCAGCCGCCGTCGCACTTGCAAGGATCCTGCGCACCACCTTGGCCCTTTCTCTGTGGGCACGGCCGACAATGCCGCTACCTCTCCCTCCGTGAGCACTCTACCGCGGCGTAGGTGGCCTTGTTGGAAACATCGCGGCGAGCACTCGAGGCGTGAGACAACTTGGCGTCAAAAAGAAACACTTCGGCGTGAGGGCTAATCGGAGGAGTAGGGCCGCCGCCAGCGAAGAAAACTAACACATGCGGACGATTCTGGCACAGGCGAGCGAGATGGGTGTGGGGACAGCCGTCAAAACGCGATCGTCGAGTCTTGTGCGACCGCCGATTGGGCGGAATCGAAGGGCGGAGCGTCCACAAGCGCATCACGAGAATCGAGGCAACCTGAGCCGGCCTTGAGTCTGGCCGTCGTCGTCGCGAACACGGGCATTGTTTCCGCCACCGTCAAGCGCATGAGCTTCGGGAGGCCATTGTTGCGCGGAGTGGGCGAGACGCCACCCAGGTCAAGCTCTGCGAGAGCAAGGCAAGGTGGCAGCTGGCTGCGCGATCTCACGCTTCGAGGGCGTCGGCGACCGGCTGGCCGGGTGCGGCTTGTTGGTTGTCGGCCTCCACGCTTCAGGTGCGAGATGATAGTGGCGAAAGGCGGTCTATTGGATCGATCGCAAAGAAACCCCAAATTTCCGATATACTAAATTCATGCGTAGAAGTTTCGATCTGCTATTCAACTTTAATTGCGATCCAATAGCTCATACCAATTTGATACCTTGATTCGATCGGGGGGAATTTTGTAGGCTATCGCGTAGGATAGAGTCGCGTAAGACTTTTTCGGCAATCTGAGTGGATGCCGGCGTGATGGCGAGTTGATTGTAGATTGGATCGGGCGATCAATCGCCAGTAGTAGTCGTTTGTTGTAGTCGATGATCCTCCTCCTTGTGGTAGAGACTCGTGGTGATAACGTGTTGTAAAACGTAGTCGATCTCTCGCAATCAATCACCAAATTCGTAGACGCAATCCAAGAGCAAGAACACGCAATATAGGTGGAAATCTCTCTTGCCTTTTATTGATTCAATATTTTACAAAAGGGGGGCACCCGATATATATAATGGCGTGAGGAGAGAGTTTGGATTCGACCACACCATAAAGAGATAAAGTTCTAACCATATTTGGTTTAGATTTCCTTATCTCATAACAATGAAAAAGCTTCATTTTTGTTCGTGGTATGTATGGGCGGACATAGACAAGGTTACAAATCCCGATAAAATTTCACAAAATCTCAGCGAGATCTCGAATTCAGTTGGGAGATGAGATTCAAAATCTCGCCCTAAAGAAATTGAAAAAAATTCAAATTACCACAGTATTTTCAAAAATGTCAACAAATCTCATCAAAATCTTGGGATTTTTTTTAATCAAAATTTGACTTTTTATGACCAGATTTGGCCTAATAACTCTTAAGAATGTCATCTTCCTTGAAAATTTGTTAAAAAAAATTGAATTCTTGTGATGTTTTATAATTTTAATAGAAAAACTATTAGATTATTATAAAATTGTACAAGCTTGATTATACTTTGAAAAATTTATGTGTGAGACCCCGGATCGGCTACCCGGAATCCGGAATCTCCTGTGTATTTCTGTACTAGTCCCGGATCGATGCATTGGTACACGGTCGAACAATGATGAATCATTACGAACGAGCGAAGTAATAGTATAAATATAAAGTACCGACCACATGACTATTTATTACATCTCCGGTCACATGACCCGGAGTTCACTGCAATGAAACAAATAACAAAAGATAAAACCCAAAAGGCGCCACAGGACGACTAGGAAGCGGCAGCTTAGTTATCTTGGCGATCTTCAACGAACTTCTCGTCATAGAACTCACTGTTTTTGGCTGCATCTTGGTAATTCGCTGATGACAAAATTTGTGTAGCATGTGAGTACAAACGTACTCCGCAAGTCTGAAAAATTATGCAACATGTAGGGCTTTCCAAGAAAAGCATTTTAGGGTTCTTTTGCATAAAGCCAAGTTTCAACAAACTATACTTAATAATAATTTTCACAATACATATTTTAACAATTATTTTAACAATTGAATATATTTATTATTATAGCGAAGGTTCTATCCACCATCACTAGTATACTGGCTCTATCCACACAGTTTAAAAGATTAAGGTAAACCAACTCATGACTCTATCCATCATGATCAAAACAGGTTCCATCTACCTAATTGGCTCAATCCGCCAAATAAACATCCGAGAGTTCTAACCACTCCCGAATCCCAAAACATCAGTTATTTTTAAAACCAAAACCAAGTCTACCAGTATGAAAGCATTCTTTGCTTTGCCTTTGACCATAGGCACGACTATTCGAATAGTTTTTACACTCTGCAGAGGTGTACTGCTTTACCCACAAGACATGATCTTCTCTTAATGCCAAGCTATTAACACACTTCCTTTGGTGTGCCGGCTGAGAGATCATGACAAGGCCTTTACAATGTATACATCTAACCCGACCCACCCGCTGAGGTTTCACCGCTGTTAGGGTTCCATCAGCCCAGTACAAAAGCCCCCTCTTGCGCCTTGTGGGAAAATACGACTTACCTCCATCCGGCACCCATATTCTACCATCTGGTGAGTCTAAGTTAGGTTTCTATAAATTATTCAGCCAGGTCGTACCCATCTAAACTTGTGGTTGCACGGTAATGCTTAGAATGGACAATCATAAGCGTCGGTACTTAAATTGATTAGGGCGGCTTTCACAAACCAAGACTAGTGCTCCAACCGCACTCACCCGACAAACCATTCCGCCCTAATCTAAACCATTTTTATTTTATTTTTATTTTGCAATCACAGTCAGCAGTTATCTTGCTACAATTTTGTTAAAACATATTTTAACAATATTTTAGAATTTATCCCACTATAGACATTTTTTATCAATACAATTCTAAGCATAATCTAACGCACTAAACAAAATATATCACAATCTAATATGATTATGATATATCATAGCAGCCTAAGGTTACAAATAAATATGGATTTCAATATCAAGGTGGTAATAACAATTCGGATTAACTACCAACCTATATTTAACATCATCTTTATATAAATAGCAATGCATGTTGTAAAACATTTGTAAACCATAGGATCAACGTGCGTCAAGGAGACTTGCCTTC
Organism: Guadua angustifolia; assembly: GCA_036346375.1. Classification (NCBI taxonomy): domain Eukaryota; kingdom Viridiplantae; phylum Streptophyta; class Magnoliopsida; order Poales; family Poaceae; genus Guadua; species Guadua angustifolia. Next base: position 21,565,002 of record CM070515.1, read on the forward strand.
GTTGACAAGGTGCGATGCGCTACTCTGAAGATCTTCTACTTCGTTGGCGACGTCGACTGCTTCTTCGACTACACGCAAAACGGAGCACGAAATAAATAAAATCTAAAAATTATAAAATTATTACTGACAAATAGATTATGAATTTAGAAATTTGAATAAGCTCAAACGAAGTTCGTATGAGAAAGAACGGGCTTTTCGAAGTTTCATCAGAAAAGAAAATCGAGTAGAGATGAAATCGCACTGTAGCATTGCTACAGTACTCATCACTACAGTGCTCACCTCGAAGCTACAGTCTCGTCATGATGCTTCGGGCAGAGGCTGTTGGCTACGGTTTGTGCCAGTGAGGAAGAAGATGGAAAGGTTGGGAAAAAGTGAGTACCGAAAAGATCTCGACGACGTGAATCCAACGGTGGTGCCAGAGTTTGCAGAAGATAATCAGAGTGCCCGCAATCGACGTCGGAAGTGACGAACAACCCGGCTAAGATTTCTTCGATTCTTCCAAACCGCTGCACCAAAATAGAAGTTGCTTGAGGGCTTTTGCTCCTTGAGATGAGGGGCTCAAAGTGACGCAAACGGAATTTGATTTGACTCACCGGAGCAAAAGTTGATACGACGATGTCTTAGGTCGACGTCGAGAGCGACGTCTGCTCAAAATATTTGGAGAAAGGAAAGGTGGGGAACCTTGGGAAGGTAAGCACGGGGATAAGGAAGGTGACGAATACTTATACCAGGGGTACCCCACAGCAAAGTATACATCTATTTTAAGATCGTCTTTCTCTCAGTCATACGGACATGGCAGCAAGACTAGCAGCAATGCATGGTGCTGAAGAGGGTATTACCAAAGTCTCCGACCCTCATAGATGGAGTTATCACCGAATATTGGACGGAACACAAAATGGGCCATTCTAGGCCATGTTCTGACTAAAGGCCTTATCAGGTCACGAAGGATCCTCGTCCTCGGTCAAGCCCACCGTGAGAACTCCGACCTGGCCTCGGGTCGGGTGCCCACCGGCTCGACCCGGACCGGGTCCAGCGCCCCATGAGCCTCGACCTAGACCTAGGTCCGCGCCCCATGAGCTCCAACTGGCCTCGGTGGGGCCCAGCCGAACTTCAACTCGCGACCTTCGCCACGTCGACAATCGGCGACAAAGTGATCACCGCCTGGACACGACGGCCATGTCGGCGGGTGGCTCCTTCCCAAAGGCGGTCGAGGCCGCCGAGTCAAGCGCCGTCCCTTCACGCCGTCAGCATGTCGGCGGAGTGACGGAAGGCAGTCGCGCACCTTCCCAGCGGGCGCTATCCGTTGTGTCTACCAACCGAGGATGGGATAAACAGGAACCTGTCAATCGCCGGGACCAAGGCGGGACTCCGGGCGTGGCGTGCCCTATCCTTTTTCTCCAAACTCCGTGTAACTGCCCCCTCCGCCTATATAAGGAGGCGGGGCCCCCGGGAAGGGCATCCGAACTAGGACAACTTCTCATTCGATTCAACACGAGCCCTCCGACCCAATCAAACACGTCTGACCTCTAGCAAGTCAAAGATACAAACGAACTCCCCGAGCTCCCTCACTCGACCGAGCGCTAAGGGTCTGTCCTTAGCCCTCGCTTGTAATCCCTTATAGTCCGCTGCATCCCGAGCAATAAAAACCACCACCACGAACTGGACGTAGGGATATTCGGCCCGAACCAGTATACATCTTGGGCTCCCTAAGTCAGCCATCAAGGAGAGGGAACGCGTGGCCCCTTGACTTACAAATTTACTTGCCGGTTATACGAAACACCGACAGAAGGTCAATGGAAGATGTTTGGTGCCTCATCCATGCAAGAAAACGCACGAAAATGACCGAATTAAAGGAATTGAAGGCGTCGGTTTTCGGTGAAATAAATGTGATTTTGGGAGAGAAACAAATGGAAACGGCTGAGTAATAGATTGGTCTAACCTAGAGGCACACCGTGACGCAATTGGCTCGGTTAGAAAGTATCTCGATTGATCACACCATGAATAGAAAGAAGAGGCCATGGAGGGGAAGAGAGAGACAAGCAGGATGCTGTGTTTCTTGGAAGATGAACAGTAACCATGAGGAGAGAAAAAGAAATGAAAGAGAGAAGAAGAAAAAGAAAAAGGTCCGGGTGAGGAAAAATGGATCAAGTTGGACAGAGAGGACTTGATCAAAGGAAGATTTTCAGGTTTTGGGACTTTCCGATAATTTTTAGAAATTGATTTGGAATTTCAAATGAAGTTTAGAATTGAATTTTAAATTGGAATTGAGCCAGATAAAATAATAATCCAAATAAAATCCAAACTTTGAATTAATTAATTTTAAAATAAATTTTTGGAGTAACCTAGGTTCTGAAAAGTTGTACTCTTTCTTCGGAGCTAAAAATGGCCATGGTTATTTTTTCAAATCATGTTTGTCATTGAACAGCTAAACGCGCGCTCAGAATTGACATATTTTGGCATGCCATTGCCATTTGGATTTGATTAGTATTACTACTGTACCAGTAAACGTCTGGTGTGATGCACGTGCAGTATGATACGATTGAAGTTTTTAAATAAGGAGGAATTTCAACTTTTTTTTCATGATCCAGACGCGCCTGAAAATTTTCAAATGAGTCGAGGGAACGCTCATCAAGAATTCAAGATTCATTGCGGCCCTACTGTCGATCAAGATCCAAGCAAAATGATGGAATGCCATTGCCGTGCTTAATCGCCACCACATGCAGCCTTCTCCGCCGCGCCCATGCCGATCGAGCGGAGTAGTAGCCGTCGCGGCCATGCACCTGCAGCCGCCGCACAGCCGTCTCCGCCATCTCCATACGCCACCGCCGTCCCTGTCGAGGAAGCTTTCTCCGGCCCATGAGCTGGACGGCTGGACCTATCAGCAAATGTTCACTGTACTATTCTCTTTTTTTTTCATATAAAATTAGCCTCCATGTGAATTTATTTTTTAAAATAGTCCCTCGTCCTAGCGTGGAAGGAGCAGGAGTTGAAACCTGTCTCCTTTCACGTCTGGGCTCCATAGGAGCCTAGGATGTTGTTGTGCCAGAGCGTGGGAGATCGGCGACACAGGACTGGCACGAGAGACCGTCTTGCCGTGGTGGGATGGCGCGGGAATAGCAGCGTCGTGAGTGGGAGGTGTGGTGGAGTTGGCTTCCGCAGCACTAGACTGTGAAAGGTGCTGCCACGCTTCCCACACGTGGAATATGCAGGTGAGGAGATTATTTCTGAAAATAATTTCACAGGAAGGCTAATTTTGTAAAAAAAAAGAGAGAACTAGTACAGTGAATATTTCCTAATCAGCAGTACTTCAGCACCGTATCGTCCATGTCTGAACTATTTCTAACTAATGCAGCCGATACTGCGTGTATGTTTAGCTTTCTAGCAAACAAGGGCGTATTGGTGCTTTACGCGTAGGGTCAGATGTGGTAGCCGAATTAAAAATTTTAAAATTTTAAATAATTTTATAAAAGTAATACATCAGAAATAATTACAGTAATATGTCTCTGTCACCGTATCAAATGGCAATAGAAACTCTGTTGGCAATCCAGTTGACTACATTAATTCTACTTTTGAAATGATGATAGAGACCTTGTCATTTTTGAAATGGCAACAAAATGCCATGTGGATTGCCACATTATTTGTCATCATTTCAAATGGTAATAGAATAAACTAATCACCATTTGAAATAATGATAGAAGCATACGTTTAAAAGATTGTGCGGCCAGCTTTGTCACTATTTGATCGGTGACAATTGAGGAAGAGAAGAGGAAAGAAAAGGAGAAGAGGAGGAAGAGGAGAGGAAAGAAAATGAGAAGAAAAGGGGATCATATTTTGTATGTGCGATTTGTAACCTTTTAGATTATATTTTGAAAACCATGGTTTTGGTTAGCGATCAAAACAATTAGATTTGTAGCTGTTTACATATATAGATGTGTAGATATACAGGTGTATAGGTATGTAGTTATGTAGATCTTTAGTTGTATTATGTTGTAGCAATGTAGCATTGTAGTTAGGGAAGAAAACTGATGGGATAGATTCAACACTTCGAACAATTTTGAAATATGGATTCAGTTGACTGAGATTAATCCATACAATTTTAGAAATCGCTGTCGTATTGTATCCAGTGTTCAAGAGTTCGCTCGGCGGATTAGTGGCGGTTAGGCACCGCTAAGCGCCAAGGCGTATTCTGGTGCAATTGCATCTCGGCGTTTTGACCTCGTGACTAAAATTAATATAATTCATATATATTATTAATTTTATTATGAATAAAAATTTTAGTTTTCTTTTCTAGTTATTTGCAAATTGCAAGACATCAAATATTAAAGTAGAATATTAAACTAAAATACTTAAACACATGCTACTCAATTAATAATCAACTAATAAACTAAGTAGTAAGTACTATGTTAATGACTTAGTGTACCTTATTTTGTGAATGACGGCGTGAATCTTTCAATCATGATCATCGGTTTATGTAAGCATAGATCAAAATGGTCTCTCTCATAATTTTGTGCATACGCTTAAGGACATAAAGCCATAAGACCGACAAGGACATAAGACCTAAGGACATAATTTATTAACGCCAAATAGGCATAAGGGCTGAATTCATTCGTTTATAGCCAACCGCAATATCGATGCATAATATCGCCAAGCACCGAATTTTGAACACGATTGTATCAATATAGAATTGTACTGTTATTTTTTAAAATTAGCAATGTAGTTGGAAAAATGTTTGGGGCGTTGTTGACTTAGTGTAGAATTTTAAAAAGTCATTTCCTTGAATATTATAATATTAATTTTTTGTTAAAAATTGTAACACTGATATTGTTAAGAAGAAAAAATTGAAATATGTTGCATAAAATGAAGAAAAACTCAGAAATACATAAAATATTATTTTAAATATAAATGAACATAGAATGAAAATATTGGGCCATTACATGAATATCTACTAAAAAAACTAGTCATGGTTTTGTTCTTTTAGTGCGTACAGCAGTGTGATGCACGAGGAGCCCATTTGTCATGAAGCCGAAGAACATGGGGGAGTCAGGCCGCAGGCATCCATGCATAATGAGCCAACATATGGGAGGTGGCGTAGCTCTCGGTATGGCAAGGTACGGCACCTGCCATACCTTGTTTTTTCGGCTTGTCTATTGCGAGGCTTGTCCGCAAAAACTTGTCTATTGCGAGGCTCTCAGCTAATTCTGCTTCTAGTTCAGCCTTTATCATCTCCCACTGTTTGGTCTTTGCAAACACTACATCATGCAGTTTTTGCTCACTTTCTTCCTTCACTGTCCTCACTTGCCTCACGCATTCCTTTAGAGCTTCATCCAGATGGGCAGCTCTTTCCTCAGCTGCTAGCTTGGACAATGTAACAGTTTCCAGTTGAAGTTTCAGTGCCGATGCCTCTGCTTCAGCTTTCTCCCAACCTAACATGATAATACATGTGTTAGCTTAATAAATGCTTACAGAAACAAGATTCATTGCAATTGAAATATCATGTAGAATTACTACAGATTTTATTCCATCCAAATAAAATACTGTGTTGTACACCTCCATCAATTAATAGAAATGACGAATGTCTATATCAAGGTCAAGCTCATGGACAGAAACGATTATAGGCAGTAATTTTCCTCTATAGTAAACGCAAACAACAAAAACAAAGAATAGCAATCAGTTTCAAACCTGATACAGCTTCTTCTGCCACTTTGGCATGCTGCTTTACTAGGCCATCTTTGGTGCTGATCTCAGATTCTGCTGCTGATAGTTTTTCGTTCAACACATTCACATTATCATATAAAACCTTCACTTGTTCTTCTGATTCAGTAAGACTTGCATATCTTTCTGGTGAAATCTGAACGAGTTTTGGCACTTTTTCTTCCTGACAAATACAGAAAAACAATTTAAGAAGAGATTGATCAATAATGATAAGTGTGATAATAATCACATGGTCTAAGAAACTTTTTTTTGGAAATGTAAAACTTTGGATGAATGCAACTGATGATCATGAACAATTAATGATAACATCAGTGTACTCATGTACCTTAGCTCTAATGAGTAATGACTAAAAGTACTGTTGCTACTGAAGGAGTAGCAGCAGGCTTTATAAAAAGCAAATTCATGCAAATTTGCACAACGTAGTAGAAGTTAAGCACATAAGGTACATACACCTAAACTTGAGTTCAACAATTGGCATATTAAAGTAAATTTGCAGCGACATGAAGGCTATAATGAGCATCTCTTGGTCAACTTTGAGAATCATTTGCTCCATTTTGCCACGTGTAGGCAGTGATGCTTTTGTACTATTGAAGGAGTAAAATTTTGTTCTGTTCTCCGCCACTGATTTTGCCATACCTTAATTTTGTTCTGTCCTCCGCCCCTGGGAGGTGGTGATGGCTCAAACAAAGTGAGGCTGTAGATCTTGCTATGCCGAAGATGTAGGAACTGATAGGTATTGCAGACGAAGAAAAATAGATCAAAATCTTAGTTGAACATATAGAGTCATGTGACCGTGATTACGAGGCATTATAAGACGAATGTTGCGATGATAGCCATGATGGGTGTGAGAAGGGTATTCACAAGCTAGCAGCCAATGAGGGTGATGATGTTGTATGAGATTATCAGCGGAATGAGATTTGATAAGGAGCGATGTACAAAAGTAATGAAGTGGTCTAAGAAATAGTCAAATCATGAGCAGTGTTACTTCGAAGGATATTTAAGGTATCGTAGGACTAGCAGAGCGAACATATACACCGAACCTAACTCTGCGCGCCATGTCATTCGCACATTTCTTACAAAATTGTATGTCAGGCTTTATCTGGTTTGTTTGAACAAAAAACATCACTACACTTGCTAACATACGAAGAACGAACTCCTAGGTTATGCGATATAAAGAGCCGATTGTGTTCTCCTTCCCTTAAGAAAAATATTATCTACTTCAACACATGGCTAATTTCGGTGTTTCTATTTTTTTCTGCTATGTACTAATTCATAATTTTTTCATAGCTGCAAAAAATTAACAAGGTTCTATCACCGGTTGAAATGGAGATACAGCTCTGTCGCTATTTTAACTGACGACAAATCCTCTATCGCCAATTCCAATAACGACACAATCTCTGACGCCAGCTCAAATGGCAACAGAGTTCTACCACTAGTTCAAATGCCGATAGAAATCCACGTTGGACATCATGTCAGCATTTCGTCAATTCGATTGGCGACAGTGGTTCTGTCACCAATTAAAATAATTCTAGAGGTATATTTTAATTATTTTTATTGATGTATTACTTCTGTAAAATTATTTTTTAGAAAAAATCGGCGGTAGCGCATAGGTACAACAAGGACTAATCCGGAGCGCTAACTTCAAAAGGGCTCCGTCAAGGTGATCCACTGTCCCCAATACTTTTTAATATTGTGGCAGATATGTTGGCTATTATCTTGGCAAGAGCGAAAGAAGACGGTCAAATTAAGGGAGTGATACCCCATTTGGTATATGGGGGTTTATCTATTCTCCAACATCTTGATAATCTTGTCATTTTATGGACCATGACACGGAATGTGCAAAGAATATGAAACTTCTTTTATGTGCTTTTGAGCGACTTTCGGTCTTAAAATTAACTTTCACAAAAGTGAAATATTACATTTTGGTCAAGCAAAGGATTATGAGGAGTTTATTCAAATTTGTTTGGTCGTAAGATAGGATCTTTTCCTTTTAGATACAGGGATTCCAATGCATTATAGGAAGTTGAATAATCTTGATTGGGGGTGTGGTCTAGAAATTGAGAAAAAATTAAGTGGTGGAAAGGTAAGTTCTTTGTCGGTTGGCGGGCGGTTAGTGTTGATTAATTCATCTTTGTCTAGTTTGCCAATGTTTATGATGTCTTTCTTTGAGATCCCGAGAGGAGTTCTGAAAAAATTGATTATTTTCGATCTCGTTTTTTCTGGCAAAATGATCAACACAGAAAAAAGTATCGGCTCGCACGATGGGATATCCTATGCCAGCCAAAAGAACAAGGTGGGTTAGGGATCATTAACTTTGATATGCAAAATAAAAGCTTACTAAGCAAGTGGTACATTTAAGTTATGCAATGAGAATGGGATGTGGCGTGATTACTTGAAACAAGTATTTAAAAGGCAAGACTTTAAGCCGAGTTGGTAAAAAACGGTGATTCCCAATTTTGGAGTAGTTTAATGGGAGTAAAATCTCAATTCTTAAGTGCGGGGTCCTATATCCTAAAAGATGGGACACAAGTTAGGTTTTGGGAAGATACTTGGTTGGGAATTCATCTTTCAAAACTCAATTTCCTCTCTGTTTAATATTGTGAGGAAGAAGCATGTAACGATGGTGAGGTCCTTGGTTCTCCTTTGCTAAATGTGTCTTTTAGGAGATCCTTAGTGGGGAATAATCTGCGTGGCGGGGACTCTCGTTCTTGAAATTGATGACCGTGAGTTTACATGGAGGAATGATTATTTTAAGTGGCATCTCCATAAAAGTGGGGTGTTCTCGGTCAAATCTATGTATAGATATTTGGTGAATAATGGAATTCAGTTTCTCGGGAGATTTGGCTTACAGTTACCATTGAAGATCAAAATTTTCTTATGGTACATCAAGAAGGGTGTGTTATTGACGAAAGATAACTTAGTAAAGAGGAATTGGATTGGTGATAAGTCTTCTTTATTCTTGTAGTACAATGAGTCTATACAACACCTTTTTCTTGATTGTGGTTACGCTAAATTTTGTGGAGAATAGTATACATGACTTTGGGTATCCGCCCACTGTAAATATTCAGCATTTATTTAGTGGTTGGGTGAATCGGGGATCAATCAAGGTCTGTATTACTATTAGGTCTTTGTCGGGTTGTTGGGCTTTGTGGCTCACCAGGAACGATACCGTTTTTGACAAGCGTGTACCAAAATCTTTCTTGCAGGTCTTGTTCAGAGGAACGTACTGGCTTCGCACTTGGGCCAAATTACAGCGAAGTGAATCGACAAAAGAAGATCTTATTAATGTTTGTCGTCAGTTGGAGTCGGTAGCTTTGCAGTTGTTTGCAAATTTTGGTTGGCCTTTGGTGGCTAGAATTGATTATAATGTTTGATGTTTTGGTTTCCTTATTGAAACGGTGTTTTTATTTTGAGTTTGTAATAAGTGTGGTCTGATTCTCTCCTGGAGGGATGAAGCCGGAAATATAATTTTCCATTATCTAAAAAAAACTTCAAATCGGACGTTTCTGAGAAAATTTCCCATTAAGCAAGGCTTCTGCAGACTGCATCCACGCTCTTGCCCCAATTCTAAAACGTAGTAACTAGTCCCCCATCTCCAATCCTTCGTCGTCGGCGGCGGCGGCGGCGGCGGCGGAGCGGACTACCTGTCTTCGTCCAGCCTATCCTAATCGGGTAGGCGTGCTCTGATTCCTTCCCTCGCGGTTCGCTTGTCCCCTTGTTTTTGCTTCTGGTTATCGCGCGCGCGGTGTCTCACCGTGGAATCCGTCCCGATTCTGAGAATTTTTTTTCTCTTGGTTCTAGCTTGGGTTGATTTTTCCGGGGTTCCCAACTCTCCCGTCCAGGATCCGGACTGAACCCGTCGGCCATCATGCAGGTTAGTAGTCCCTGAACCACCTCACCAGATTACTACAGTTTTCTTGTGTGACAAGAGCCGGAACGATGCGTCCCTGCTCTGATTACTGTGATCTAGACAACCTTTTGTTTAACGAAGGTACAATAAGTTCAATTTAGTGGATGGTTTCCTGTCATGTTTGGACATTAGGGAATTCCTGAAATTCTGTCAGAAACATGGAGGTGTAGTCATTGCAGGAGGTAGGTAGAGCAGATTAACATAGTGAAATAAAATCCCTCGAGTCCCGATGAGCTTAGTGCCGGATGGCTCAGGTTCATGTTTGAATAGATGTTTTCCCATGTTTATCTTTTGACCTCGAATTGAATGTATTAGAGCATGTTCACCATGCATGTCATTACATACCTTGGGCGTGTTCACCATGCTGCTTGTCATTTTCCTAAACTTTTAATGATTTTTTGAGATTGTTTATTTTGTATAAAACATACTCCCATTAGAGCGCATAGACTTTTTCCCTTGGTGGTGGTAAATTGGAGTCAGGGTTTCAAATTCCGTTTCGGTTCATATCTTGTCACCCTCTGGAATCCGATATTTCGGACGAAATCCAAACAAAATTCAAAAAGCAAAATTCAAATCCAGTCTTTTTTCAAACGAGATTTCCGAGATTTCGGTTGGAAATACCGAAATCTCGGCAGAAAATGACGAGATCTCGGAAAGTTGAAACTTGGATGGAATCGACGCGGACGGCGCGGATCTGGCGAGGGCAAGGACGGTGCAAGGATCTGGCGTGACCACGCGAGGGGGAGCTCGGCGCCAAGAATGGGGACTGCGTGAGGATCTGGTGCGACTGCGCGAGGGGCAGCTCGGCTTGGAGAATGGGGATGGCGCATCGAGCGAGCTCGGCGAGAATGGGGGCGGGGCATCGGGCGGACGATAAAAAAAAATGAAATCTGTTGAATCGCAGCACGGGAAAAAATTTGGTGAAGCTGGGGTTCGATCCCCCAACCTCACGCATGTGACACGGGCAGCTTACCAACCGAGCCAAGCATTGGACCGTGTTTCCGTTGTGTTTGGCCGAGTTTTGTATCTCGCCGCCCACCGGAAACCAAAATCTCGCCGAGATTTTGCAAGATCTCAGCGAGATTTTGAACACTAATTGGAGTATCTTTTATTGCATAGCATAGGGCGTAGTAAGGTCTTGATATACTCCGGACCTTCTCAAGATAAAATGATCTTGATAGTGATATATCTAAACAACTCATTCTTGTCTTCTCGATGAACAAAACTTTTTTAGGTCCATTGTATTATTAGAGTCCAATTGGTTTATGTGTTGCTATGATGTGAAGTGAATCTCCAATTGGTTTATGTGTTGCTATGATGTGAAGTGAATCGATATGTGTAGATCAGCTTATTCCCTCTTAGGTTTTCTACTGTCAAGAAAATTGGGCTTAACCTCAATACCAGCGGCAGGAACAGCTGATTCCCAAAAATTTCAAGTTGGCACTTTATCTAGAGAAATCGACTTTTTTTTTGTGAAATCTGTGCCACAAAGCATCTAATTTTTTATTATTTGATAGGACAGTCTGACAGGATCTTCATATCCCAAAACTATGTCTTGTATAAAAGTAAAACAGCTCTCTTTTTGTATAGTCCATTTCTTGATCTATGACATCTGTTTTTTTAAGGATATCTGGTTGATTTGTTATTTGCTGCTAACTGAATTGGTATAACAGTTCACATAAACTAAGAACCTGTGCCAGACATTCTTAAATTTTAGACATTTGAGGTTGGCATTTAGCTTTTCATTTTGGTACTATTGGTTAGCTTTGGTTAGGTAATTTAGCTGCCATGCTAGTCTCAGAGCTCACCTGCTATTATAGATTTCAGATTTCTGATATTGAGATGTCATTTTTTTTCACTAGCTGATTGAGAAATCATTGCCAGGTCTCCTAGAGCTCTTCTTTTCTTTTTGTTTGTTAAGCTTTGCTTCAGCTTAACTAGGTCATAGTCTTCCTATGTACTATTGCTATAGTAACATCTGTTTACATTTTGACTGCAGTGTTTCTAACACAACTTACTGTTTTGAAGGCTAGCGACAGATTCAATATAAATTCTCAACTTGAGCATCTTCAAGCCAAATATGTCGGAACAGGGCATGCTGACTTGACCAGATTGTAAGTTCCTTTATTATTATTATTATTCACCAGCTGGTAAGATATCAACTATTACCATTTTCTGTGATTACAGTGAATGGGCTGTAAACATCCAAAGGGACAGCTATGCATCTTATATTGGACACTATCCAATGCTGGCATATTTTGCCATTGCTGAGAATGAATCAATTGGAAGAGAGCGTTACGATTTTATGCAGGTATGTAAAAGGCACCCTGTCTTAAATCATCTAGTGAGTTATAGCTGAAAATTCTGTATAATTAATCTGGTGTATAAGCACTGAAGTACTGTACATTATGACTAGGATGGCTTTTGATTCTGTTGCATTATACTTTTATTGGTGACATGCTAATCTTGCCTTGGTTTCTTAATTAGTTTCAGTGTATTTTCGAGGGAGTGTCTGCTTGCATCATCATTATTTTTGTTTCACTATGGCTTTGTACTATGTAAATGTAATTACCTTTTCAAGTTCCAAAAATACCAGCCACTCTCTGTCAACCCAGCATGCCGCAGCCGGACAGATTTTCTATGCTAAATCCCAATACAGCATGGTCAGTAGCTGGAAGTTGTGATTTTCTTATTTACCAAAGAATATTATAGAAGAATGCTTTTTGGTTAAAGAACAAACTTGGAAACTTGCAAAATAGTCCTGAATCGGCTAATTTGGTCTAATTTAACATAGATTTTGCTCTCATTACTCATTAGCCAACCCTACTTCCTGGGAAATCCTAGAATCAAATGGCTAGTTTTATTCTGTTTTCTGTCTTCTGTAGTATATGCAAGGTGACGTATCGCCACCAAGTATATCTATCAATGCAAACTAACTTGGTCCATATCATATTTGACCAAGGGTTTTAGGTTCCTAACAACACAATCACAAATGATCCTTCCTATAAATCGTCACTACAAAATAGATAATAAATTGTAGTTCAATTCTCTGTATGTCTTTAATCCACTCATTTGCTTTTGGTAAGAAATCTATGAAAGTAACTATGCGACTACTAGATGCATTGTAACAACCAGGGTTACAAATTTCGGCGATTTTTTGCCGAAATTTCGGATTTCGGGCCTCTACGAAATCTAAACTACCGGCCAAATAAATTTTTTGAAATTGCTACAGTAATTTCGGAAATTTTGGCAAAATTTCGTGAATTTTGACCAGAACAACTTTTAGGGCCGGATTTGGTCCAATAACCCATAAGAAAGTGATCTTCTATGAAAATTTGTTGAAAAAATGAATTTTTGAGACATTTTAAAATTTTGGCAGAAACATTGTTAGATTTTTATAAACTTGTACAAGCTTGATAATGAGCTGAAAATTTTATGATACTGTCTTGAGTAGTGTAGGATCGTACAGAAAAATTTTCAGAATAATTGAAGTTCGTTTGTTATCTTTAAAAAATCAAAAACAGAATGAACATAATTGGGACAGTTACCTTGTCAGAATTTTATAAATTTTCTTGAGTGTGATCATGATCTAAAATTTTTATGAGAGATTAAGAATTGCCTTAGTACCATTATATAAAATTTTCAAAAAATTTAACTTTTTTGTTTGCTCAATCAAATCTATGTAAACACTGAACTTCATTTGTTATATTATATTTCAAAAATCAAAAGGAGAGAACATAAATGGTACTGTGCCTTGTAAGAATTTTATAAATTCACTGGAGGGTGATCATGATTCAAAATTTTTATGAGATATTAAGCATTTCCTTATCAACCTTCTGTAAAATTTTCAAAAATTTTAAACCTTTTTTGATTGCTAAAGCAAATCTATGTATTGATCATTGGGATTTTATCAGGACGTAGCACTGTCAGAATTTTTAACAATTATTTAAGCATGATCATCATATAAAACTTTTATATGGTTATTAATGCTACATCAGGACCATCCACAAAAATTTTCAAAATTTTATAACATGGTTTGGATAATTTTTCATTTCGTTCAAATTTTGTCGATAAGCCTTTTAACAGGACAGTAGCACTGTTCGAATTTTTAAAAATTCATGACTTTTGATAATCATCTGAAAATTTTATGAGAATATTATAGATGTATCAGGACCATCCACAAAAAATTTCAAAATTTTATAACCTCGTTTGTTCTAATTTTCATTCGGTTCAATCTTGCCGGTCAGCGTTTTATCAAGACAGTAGCAATGTTTGAATTTTTATAAATTCCTCAGATTTGACAATCACCTGAAAATTTAATGAGAACATCTCTGATGTGTCAGGAACCTTTAAAAAAATTCAAAATTTTTCGACATCGTTTGAACCATTTTTTGATCAGTTCAATTTTGCCGAAATTTTGGGAATTCCGGCCGAAATTTCGGTAATAAAAAAACCGGATTTGAATTTTTCTTTTTGAATTTTGAACGGATTTCGTCCGAAAAAGCGAAATTTCGGCTGGCCCGCGGCGAAATTTCATCCAAAACGAAATTCGAATCCTTGGTAACAACTAGCAAGAAAATGTTTTGAATCCCTTCATTGAAGTGATGGGATTGACACTCAGTCGTTTATAATTAGATGCTGTTTTAGTATTCGTTCAATCAAAATTTTAAAACCATAGTTACCACAAACACAGTTTATTCGAGTCACAATACGGGATTCGGGTTCGCGGTTCGCCACTTCCAATTTCCACTGTGAACACGAATACCTACCTAAACTAGTTAGGGTTCGACGAATCCGGTTCGTGATTCGCGGGGGGTTTACAGCGAATCTAGTAATAAAACTTGGACCACTAATACACACAAAAATATTGAGATTTGTCACAATGGAAGTGGTATTAGCAGATATATCATAAGTAGAAATAGTAATGGTCAAAGGTGTGTATTGAAGACTTTGTCGATGTCTGAGCTGACAACTAATTATAAACAGAGGTAGTACTCTAAATGACTGTACTTAAATATAACAGTCATCTTTTGATAATGCAAGCATTCAATTAGCTACATACACTTGGATACATTTATTGACGTAGCTAAATGATGTACTTAAATCAAAGGATTGGTTTTTGATAAGATAGCATGCAAGTAGCTATGCACTTTGGTACACTGTAGCTAGAAGAAGTTTTGAAACAACTGAATGGTATGCATAAAAAATGTTAGATGATCTGTCCTTTATTGAATGGCTGGAAGCAAAACACCCCCATGAAGTATATCTTAAATTGTTTACCTTTTGGCCTTCAAACTGATGCTAACCTGGATTTAAAGCTAGTAGGCTACATCTTTTGTGTTCACCATCTACTGTTGAATAAGCTTCAGTCTTACAGCCTAGTAGGATTGGTACATTCTGTGGTGTGGACAAGGAGATGCTTAGCTCGTTATCTAATTGACGTCGTAGGATTTATGTTTTCCAATTTGATTGAGTTCTTAAGCAGTCTAGTACTCCAGTGGGTGTATGTCTATAATGAGGTTTTGACTCTGCAATAGCAATAACTAAGAAAATTTGTTGGGCACAAATGAATATGGATTTAGAAAAAACACAGGTATAGCTATCTTGTTGCAGGCTTGCAGCCAAATGTTGAGATCAACTTTCATACTCAAAATTGAATATTAATGGTTGTCTTTGTACTCAAAATTTGCTATTTGAGACTCTATACCATGTTTCAAATTGCAACCTATCCCTTTCATCATTTTTATTAGGTTGATGTCTGATTTAGCAAACATAAATTTAAGTAGCAGCTCATGGTGATATTTGGCCATAGTACAGTGCTCTTTGTTCTTTTTTTTTTTTTTGACATGTAGTCATATCATTGGCGTATTACAATATAAATTTGTTGATCCACTATTTTTGGCGTCGCAGAAAATGCTGCTTCCCTGTGGCCTCCCTCCTGAGAGAGACGAGGATTGAGGTGTTGGTGCATGTTTCTGTTGTTACCACTGCAGCAAGTCGTGTTAAGTTGGGGTTTGCTACCGAAGTGTAAGGCCAAACTAGATTAGCCACCTCAATACTATGTGTGATTCTGTTCGAACATCCTGAACATACTTGTACTCCATGGATGTTTATCATGAATGTTTAGCACATGTATGCAATGGATCTTTATTTAAGAATGGTCTTAATTTTCAGAAACAAAAACACTCGTAGGAAGTGAACCTTCTGAAACAAAATTTTGCTGCTGCTGTCATGGGTTCGGTTGCGCGTTTGCTCATATAAAGGCAAAAGATGATGTCCCTTTCCAATGATTCAGAAGCCTCTGCTGCTGCTAAATGCAAGTAAGGATCGCTTCGGAAAGAACCTGGAGCAGATATCTACTGCTACTAATTATCTACAGGGCCCCATTTGCAGCAGACCTGCTGTTCCTTCCTTCCTGTTACATGAAACGGGCTCTTCCCAAGGTCTTGCTGTTGAGCCCACTTCTCACGGTAGGCTTACTTGGCAACATGTTCACGCCATTTTCAACAAAAGACGGACATGAAAAAAGAGAGGAAGAAATGCATGGATAATACAGTAATCTGCATGGACATAAAACTATATAAAGATCATTGGACCCAGCTAAGAGTTTGTGGTCAAGATCGGCAATCACCAATCCACTATCACAAAAAGCTTTTCTGTTTGTCACATTTCGCGTTCAACACGACCATATCCATAGCGATGGATACCTATTCCCTGTATCTCTCATGTCGTTCTTCCAAGAAGCATCAAAACACACATGCTTAGCTACCGAGTATAGTATTAGTACGGTGATGTCAGATTAATCACCAAGTATCTGGCAACCATTAGGGCAGGGGATATGATTAGCGGCGAATGCAACGGGGCTTTATCACGCTCGAGCCTATCCTCCACTCCGACCCTGGTAACTAGGGTGAAACCGGGTCAGATACGGGCGGATATTGCTCGTCCCGTATCCTAATCCATATTTTTTCGGGATTGAATCGGATCACGGATGTCCCGGATCACGGATCTGGTCGGATTATTCGAGATTCGGATCGGAGCGGATACTGACGGATTCGAATTCGGGATCGAATATCATAATCGGATAGTAGTATAGTACATAATTGTGTGCGTAAAAGAGCGAATGAAGCATTAACCTTACAACATTAGCTTCAAGTCATAATTATTTCAACGTGGGATAGTAGTATAGTTAGAGGTGCAATTTAGTGACTCAACTAATTCCGATAATTTGAATAGAAAAGAAGTTTATCAAATAAGTTGAACAAATCAATTTAGGTAAAAGCATTATGTCATCATTCTATTTGTTTGTTGATAGATTTGTTGAAGTTCACGCTTAATAACAAAGTAGTGTTTTTAGTGCGATGTTAAACAACTATTCTATCTATCCAATAATGAACCAAATTAATGGAAGAATAACTGATTTTATCCGTATATCGGGTCGGATATTTACCGGATATCGGATCGGATATTTCTCTTCTCATATCCTAACCCATATTATATGAGATTTTTCGGATACAGATCAGATATTGCTCTTCCCATATCCTAACCTATATTACATCGGATTTTCCGGATACGGATACAGCTAACATCGGTACGGATTTTAAATGGATTCGAGATCGAATCGGGCGGATATTTCCTGTCTTGTTTTCACCCCTACTGGTAACCCCCCCTCTCCCTCCTCTTCGCGCTTTAGCCGTTCGGCATAGGGATGGCAACGGGTCCGGGTACCTCCGGATCCAGCCTCTATGGACCGGACGAGACCGAAATTTAGACCCAGACCGGACCCAAAATCAGTCACGGGTCCAAACTCGACAGACCGGACCCGATGGGTACCGGACCCGAACAGGTACCGGACCCATTACCAGACAAAGCAGGTTTTGAAATTTGGATAGCTTTTTTTCAATTTTCTGGCCGATGGCCTACCACCGGCCAGGTCCGCACGTTGGCACGCCGTGAGATGGGCGCACCGCGCGTGGGCTGGACCGGCAAGCTGTGAGGCCCATACGAGCAACGGGTGAGGCACTGAATGCACTCGGTCTTCCGCGTGCGGCTTGCGCCTCGTTTCGGTCGGGCTCAGGGCAATTTTGACCCCACGCCGCATTCCCATCTAGACTGAGCAGTGAGCAGTGCCCTCCTTTTGTAACCAGCTTCCACCGATCCAGCCGATGTCGCCAGGCGATGCGGTACTAACATTTTGTATCGCTGCTGGGGTGGCGAAGTGATAGCAAAAGGAGAACTGGACCGACGTATGGGCTTATGCTTACGGTGGTGGACTCCACTAACGTGTGGGCCTGGACGTGTGACCGTGGGTCTGGGGTGTCGGGGCAGTGGTTCCCACGCGAAACAGTTGAGCGCTAGGGGAGTTACACGTGAGATATGAACGGTCGGGTCAGGTACCCACGGGTCCAAATGAGACCAGACCAGACGAACCGACCCGGACGAAATAATACCCATGGGTCCAAATTTGGACCAGATCCGGACCCATCGGGTCGGTGCACCATGCAGGACCACGTATTTTGCCATCCCTAGTTAAGAGCCTCCGTCCTCCATGACCATGGACAAGTGGGTGCTGCCGAGAGACAATGAGAAAGACTTGGTTAGTGGTCATGGAATTCCAGGGCCTTTTCCGATTTCTCAAGCCCAGAATGACTCGAGGCACAATTGCGGGCTCATATCCACCCCACGGCCCGCTCTATCCCTAGTAACCCAATCCCCGCCCGGTGGGCGGCGCTCGGCCAATGAAGCCAGGAGATATTAACCGAGAGGAAAGAGGAGGACGCACACGCACCTGAGATAGAAAGAAACCCTAGGGCCTAGGCCACTAGGTGGGTGGCAGCGACCGATTGGCAATCAGAGATTTACAATGTACACAGGTCGGGAAAGCGACACCGACGATGTCCGACCTAATACATATTTCTTTAGTATATAAATATATGATCCTCTTATTACAAATTACAAAGTTAGTATTACGAGCTTATAATGACTTCAGCAACTCTGATGACTTTTTCTCCTAGATCCGCCCCTATCGGCAATGGCGTAAGGCAAGGGGGATGAGGGTAGGCGGCGTGTACGGGCTTATGCGCCTCCTTGCAGAGAAGGTAGTTTTCTTTTTCTGGCCATGAGGGGAACACCGAACACTCTGGCCCAAATAAGTTGGTTTTCTGCACATTCTTAGGCCACAGAAGTTGTCATACAATAGGAGCCCACCTCACGCCATTGTTACTCTCTGTCTCTCTCTCCAAAAAAAAAACGCCATTGTTCCAAACTTTTCATGGATGACCAGGCCAAACATGTTGATAATTTCAGCTGCAGCCATGTTTATCAGTTGCTGTGTTAAACACAGTTATTTCTGTTGTAAAATTAGCATAGTATAACATCAATTTAATGAGGTGTCTAGGGAGCACTTGAGTGTTTTCTTATTAAATAGCACTCAAATTTTAAGCATTCCATGCATGGTCTTTTTTACATCAATTATATACTAGTTTTACATAAATTAAATTATGTAAAAAATAATGTGACAATTTGTAAAAAAAAAAGAACAAACCAAACTATAAGGAACACAACAAACAAAAATGTGGATCACAAAATTAGATATTGACAATCAAAATGAGGAAGCACAACATGGATCACAAAGTAATATCTAATAGACAAAAAAATTGAGTGCTCATAAATAAAAAAACACTCGAGTGCTATTTAGCAATTCCCTTAATTTAATTCTATAGATACACAATAAAAACATGACGTTAAAACTTACGTCTACAATAAGATTACTAGCCGCAAGCATTCTCATCAAAATTAATCACAAAGAAAGATTCCTTGGACCAATAACTGAAAGATTCCTTGGACCAATAACCAGTTGGTCCCAGACACTTATAGCAGGATTGATGTAAAAAAGAAAGTTGCGTTGATGCGATGCAATGATCGAATATGAAGACGAGCAGTCACATGGTGTGACGCTTTCCAGAAATCTGATGGTTGGACTCCCGTGTAGGGCGTCAAGTGGCCGGCATCGGATCGAAGACATTACTCTCTATCATGCCAATTGCACGACAGACGAAGGGACAAAACAACTCGGGTGGCAGCAAGCACAAAGAAAGCAGAGATCGCTGGAGAAGAACAATATTGGTTTTTTATCACGTATTGTCTCACGAACAGGGACATCTCCCTTAAAAAAGCGTGTATTGAAAATTTCCTAATGAAAACACAGTCAAACTACCACAATTCTATGAACAGCCCCCCGGAATCTCACATCACGGGCGAACGACTAACTACATGAGAACATGCGTCCCCTTGAGTCCGTGGCGTCACATCAACAGTCTAGGTGTAAGATGATATGGCATAGTCGGTACATATGGTAAAAAGTTAAGTACACTTAGCACGTCTCGATCACGGTTCACTACTACAGAACGGCACATCAGAATCGGTTCTTTTTTAGCATTAGAATTGGTTTTAGTGGCGATACGATGTCCTTAGATAGTGATGAGGTGGAGCTATCAGAATCGGTTTTGACCCGATCGTGATAAAATGTCATCAGAATCGGTTCTTTAAGGGAAGTGATTTTCATCGAATCACTTCCTTAAAGAACCGATTCGATGAAGTCATCGAATCACTTCCTTAAAGAACCGATTCTAATGACCCATTGGGGTGTGCCATTTTGCAAATTCTCTAAAAAAAGCCTGATTAAAAGCAGTATGCACAATATATATCATCACATTCTCAATACAGAACACAGGATGCATATATCACATTCACAGAACAGAAACACTTTAATTACAACACATATATATCATAGTCGTTCACAATATACAACTCAAACATGCTTGACAATCAGTACATGGACTTCCTCTGATACATATCAAATTGACATATATTATTAATATTGTTTACATATGGACTAGTAGGATGCTTGGGATCTCTAAACTGCCATCCTCGATATAACTTCTAACGATACCAACGGCATAAGTGGTCTCATAAATTGTTGAGTGCTTTCTTTGTCTAAAATCTTACGGGGATATTGATCTTCCGGAAAGCGAAATAGCGTATTAATTTCAGTTTCAAAATTTCTATGTAAAAGGCTAAGTATATTATTATGCACATACATATACCTTAGGGAAAAGTTGTGAGTTGCCGACCACGATGAGCATGTCTTGCATGACATAGAAGCATAATGGTCACCGCTGCCTGTTGATGGCCTTGTGAAGAGAGAAAAGAAATTTAGCCCACGAAGATTAGATGTCAAAAAATTAATCATATATATGCTAGGCACTTGTACCTTAAATCGCTTATTGCGGTGTCTTGCCCTTTTTGTCGTCGTCGGCCCTCCTTCATCGACATAGTCGAGAAACCCTGCATACATTGGAGAGCACCATTGAGTCAAAAAAAATAAGCGTAGTTAAATTCCTCGAGATGTGTTAGGTTACAATAATGTGCTTACTACGCAAAGGAGGCTTGATCGCGTATGCCATCGGTCTCTTCTCGATCGAGTTAAATATGTAGATGTGTTTTCACTCGGAGCGAGGATGAGTAGAACCCAATGGTTGCTTATTAAATAAAATGTAGTGCAAGGAAATAAGTTCACATACGGTTTTAAGTGCGTACAAGTAATTGAATCGAAAAGTACTACTTACTCCTCGTAGTGCGGCAATACAATGAAGTCCTTTTTCGACCAAACATGCAATACCCCTTGATGTAGCTAACAAGCGAACACGGTTGAAGCCTAGCCAAGGTCGCGAACACAAGCTCGGGTCGACAAACCCAACCGTGTAGATGCGTCACGGCTCGTTGTCTCATTATCCCGCAACTCGTGTTGAATGTGAGAAAACATAATGCAAAATCCTATAAAAGTCATGGCGCAAGCTATATGGTGTGATACTCACGGCGTCCATGATCGTAAA
Source organism: Guadua angustifolia (assembly GCA_036346375.1). Classification (NCBI taxonomy): domain Eukaryota; kingdom Viridiplantae; phylum Streptophyta; class Magnoliopsida; order Poales; family Poaceae; genus Guadua; species Guadua angustifolia. Next base: position 21,586,518 of record CM070515.1, read on the forward strand.
GTAGAAATATCGATGGCTTTCATTTGGTACACGGAATAGATCCTCAAAAGCGGCGGGAATGTTCCATCCTCGTCACGGTGAAAATGTACCATTTTATACTTCACGTTGAAGTCGACTCGGCGCTCTTCGCCTTCACCTTATCAAGGTACCATCCATGGAGTATGCGAGTCCACTGCCTAGATGATTGAGTTAGTGCGATGCAATCGGGGGCTTTCCATGCTCGTAGGCCTTATAATCATCTGAGGTGCCTGTGGCTGTCTTGACTTTTCTTTTGGGCGAAGGAGTCTCGAGGTCAGGCGATGGGCTTTTCGGTACCTTAAGGCTTTGTGGCCTCTGTCGGCTTTGCCCTCTTGGCGAAAGGAGTCTCGGAGGCCTCTGTGGTTCTCTGAGGAGTAGGAGCAGGAGGAGGCGCAAGCGCATGGCAGGAGCGGGAGGAGGCGGAGGAGGCGCAGGCGAGGATCAAAGCGAGGAGGCGGGAGTAGGAGGCGGAGGAGGAGGCGGGAGGCAGGATCGGCGCAGGAGGAACCTCTGAAGCACGTATATATTTAACTTCTGCGGTAATCTTGGAATGGTAGAGAAGGCGTGGAGGGACTTTTTACCTTGACCAAGATCTGACACCGTCGTGGGCCACTTGATGAATAATATGCGTGCTTGCGAGAGTGGTGATATCTTCGTTGGAAATCGAGCACATGTGATAAGAAGTCTTCGTGGGCGTAGTCCACCGCACCTCATGTAGCCCTTCCCCAGGTGACCATGCACGATGTCGGTCTCATTGCATGGAAATGCAACCCAGCGTCTGACCTCGACAGAAATCCATCCTCCGTCATGATGGTGGTGGCACTTCGCAGCACCGCAAGAAGTGTACAACGAGGAAAAACATTGCGGGAGTTACACTCGTAGCTTTAACTCGGGAAAAATTAATTATTACCTTCGGTGGGGACCGGTCTTATCATTTTTGGAACCGCATTTGCTAGGTCGAACACGAACTTCTCTATGAGAGTCGAGGGCATCGCTCGACTCGGGAAATCATCGCCATCATCTCGGCCCTCGGCGATCCTCACGTGCCATCATCTCCTCTTATCTCCTCCTCCGTGCCATCATCTCCCCTCATCTCCTCCTTAATCTCCTCCTCATTTGCTCCCTTAGTGTGTCCTTGAGGCGCTCCTCACGTGCTGCCATGACCTTGATCTGGCACTTTCGCAGCGTCATCTTGAAAGTAGGACTTCTTCATGTGTCCCGCCCCTCGGCAAGCACCGCCCCTTATGGTCGGACTTCCGATCGCAGACGGCAGGATGTCCTTCGACCCTTAGCTCGGGAAGGTCCCTGTTCTTTTTTTGGCTTACCTCTTCTGTAATAAGCGAGTCTGAATTAGATTTGAAATACAACAAGTTGGGTCAATTGTATTGTACTAAGTTAGATGTCTTACGATGGTAGAGACGACTTGGCGGTAGCGAGGTTTGCAACTACAATTTGCCGTCGAGTTTTCTTTGTCCTCGCTAATACCCGGTTGCATGCCCGCTCCTCGGATATGTGGGAGTAAGGCATCACCATCCGGAGTGAGTGCACTCCTCGGCTAGTCGCGCCCACTCTGCCTTCTTCCCTCATAGCACTTTGTCGAGGTGGTGCGGGTGCGTGTTATGCCTCACGGACAGCGGTGTTCCTCTCTCTCGGTGCTTGTTGCCTCGGCGTACCCTTCATCCTCGTGAACTCCGCCCAAACATCGGGGTCACAAATGGATACCTCTCGAATGGTGTACGGCCTTTCAAAGACGTACTCGGCAGTGCATAAGGGTCTTGAAGTGCCTCAAGGCCACACCCATCCTCTTCAAGGCGTCACTGTCTCACTTTGGGTTCATCTTCCTCCTCTATAATCCATTTCTCTTAACCTCGTCCCATAACCGATTCTTACGCTTTCGTGGTGACTTCCTTTCTCCAATCCTTAATTGTTATGGGCACTCTCTCCTCACCAATTGGCCAAGAAATGACCGGTATCGCCCCATGTACTTAGGAGGGCCCGTCTGAGACCCAGTGGCATTGAAGCGGAGAACTGCGGCGTTCTCCTGTAGCCCCTTTGTTTGGTCCTCGGGTCTTCCTCACCTTACTCGGCCCTTGAGTAATTGGAACCATGCTCGGCCCTCGGAAGACACCTTCTACTCTGTCTGCGGACAGCCGATGCTCTCTAGTTGCGACATTTTGAGTTTTCTTATCGATAAGGTCATATGTGTGACATGAGAGAAAGCAATTTGAAGCTATTATATGCACTTGACAATAAATCTTGTAAAGGATCAACAGATAATTCATAGTTTACTTATACCAACAAGTTTGATTTCACAACATCAACAGAGAATTTAAGCATTAATGTACTAATGCAATGGCAATAATACTTGCAAGACAATGGGAACAATAAATTTGGTTTTCGATACTTGCAAGAATAGCAACACAAGAAGGTCAAGTTAGTAGCGACATAACATGCAATATCTGTTGACCAACTAAATCGTACCAACGATAACCCTAATCTCTAAATAGGTTTGGTCCTAATCCCATTCGAGGATATGTGGTTCGAGCAAGTTCCTAAGCCGTTGTACAACCGGAGAAAATTTAATGACATCTCATTGTTCTCCGGATACGTCTCGACAACAGTCAAGAGGGTGTGTATCCGGAGAACACCAGGGAAACGCTACCGAAATCAACTCTGAAGTTGTACAACATAGCTCAGGAACTTGCCCGAACCACATATCCTCGAACTGTCCAAAAAACGTGGACAATTCGAGATTGCTTGCTTATGAATATGCTATTCCAGCATATTTATAAATAAGCACTCTCGAGCACGGGAGACGAGGTTACATAACCTAAACTCTAACATATCTTTGAGATAAAAACAAAAGTAATATCTTTGAAAGTAAACACATGTCTAAACAAAAGTAATATGCTAAAAGTAAACACGTCTAAACAAAATTAATATGCCGAAAATAAGCCATTAGCAACACTGTGATTCGTATATCTACATATAACAAAATGGAACTTAACAAAGACTTGTACAATATATATAGGACCTCACAAACATGAAATTAATTTGAGGGAAGGACATTGTGAAGATTGATCATATCTGTGACAAATGCCAAAAAAAAAAGCTGGCAGCATACTATCCATACATAAGAATTCCCTCTTGCCAATATGACCTTCACCGCAAAACAAAAGGCGAAATACCAACCTAGTTCATGCAAGGCTCACAATTGGCATTCAATCACCAGAAATACAACTTTACATCAAATAGTAAACCATGAAGTAAATTCACTTTCTGTGACTTACATGCGTGACTTAGCTCCAACATTTTATATTTCCAACCGAATATGAGAAGTCTAAAAAAAATTAACCATGTTTTTATTTGAGTTTCTAGAATCACATTAACCATGTTTTTATTTCCAACCAAACAGGATCCAATTATTTGGCATACGGAATCACATGAATATACATTTGATAGTAAGCCAAGGCATAAAAGATTTTAGGGTTGGAAAAGATGCGAGTATAAGAGCAAGTATTTATTCCTTAATACATATATCAATTTGATTCCATATACATGATTCAAAGATGGCCATTAGGACATAATTAAGGAGAAGTAAATTATGTAGACTATGGCAAACAAGAAAAGAATCATGTCTACTTTGGCAATGTGAAGTTAATTAAGTATGATTGCTCTCAGTTATTGGGTTTAAAATGAAGATTAGAATCTTCACCTCAATCACAAATGGGCAAAACAATTGATTGAGTGTATAAGGCCTTAAATTCTTACCACCTTAACATGCACAATAAGAACCGAAAATGAGATTCACTTTGTTATTAAGTTCTTCTTGAGATTATAAATTCGAAAGAAAATTTATCTAAACGACATATGCGGTGACACTCTAAGTTCAGATCAACTTAATATCGGATCGACTTATGACAATGAATTGGTAAAAGCAGTAGGGCAAATAGCGGTCTTCTTGCATAATTTATTGAACCAACAGACAAGTATATCACAAGCAGTTTATTACCGTTAGCAATTCAAAGCGATGGTGAGCGAATAATTCAAAGCGATAGCTAATCCAATCTATCCGATTATCGGGACTTAGGCTGAAATCACAGACGATCAATATGCTACTCAAAGAACAAGACTTTCAAATAGTGAATAACTTCAATACTTCTACTGACATGTATCTCTATCAATTTAAGGCCTTATTCACAAAATAATTGTTACTATCATCATAACCCTAAAATCATCACGAGCAATACCTCTCCTTGACCAACAAGAACCAAGAAACAAGTGCGAGATCGTAGGTGAGGAAGACGGAGGCGAAGGGCACCAGGCGACGGGCGAGGCGGCGGCGAGGCACCAAGAGGCGGCGGAGGCGAGGCAGGCCACCCAAGCGACGGGACGAGCGGCGAGGCGAGGAGCAGGCCAGGCAGGAGGCGAGGCGGGCAGGCCACCGGCAGCAGCGCAAGCGGCAGGCGAGGCGAGGACGCGAGGCGAGGCAGGCGGCGAGGAGGCGAGGCAGAGGCGGCGACGGGCAGGGCGGCGAGGCGACACACAGGCGTCGGCGGCTAGGGTTAAGCGTTTGGAGCAGGGCTTAGCGCGCGCGAATGGCTATGTCGCGAGAATGGGCCGGGGTTTTGATAGATTGCTTTATCATTAGTATCACTCTTTTACGAAAACCGACACTGATGTTAGTCATCAGTATCACTCTTTTAAGAAAAGCGATACTGATGCTTCATCATTAGTATCACTTTTTTAAGAAAACCGATACTGATGAGTTATTATTAGTATCACTCTTTTAAGAAAACCGATACTGATGCTTCATCATTAGTATCACTCTTTTAAAAAAATCTTGATGCTTTATCATTAGTATCACTCTTTTAAGGAAAACCGACAACGATGCTTTATCATTAGTATCACTCGTTTAATAAAACCGACATCGATGGTAATCATCGTTATCACTTTTTAATAAAACCGAAAACGATGTAGTTTATTGCACTATTCCTTTTCAGACATCTGCAAGTTCTGAATTTTCAGCATTTCAACAAAGAGAGAAAATGCCATAACTTTGTCATACATTGTTGAAATTATTAGAAAATTTGCAAAAACATATTTCAGGATACTGCAAAACTTTTCATAAAATAATTTTTGGAAAAAGCGACCTCATTCAAGAAATATGCCAAAATTCATTTCATAGACATGATTTGTGCGTAAAGCGTAGAAAAGTCAAAACTTTTTCAAATTAATCTGGAATTGTACGAAAATTTCCAGAAATGAACTTTCGACTATTTACAAGCTTTTCCAACAATAATTTCGTCAAATGGAATTTTCTTTCACAAATTATGGCACAAAGTGCAGGCATAAAGAGAAATTGCATGCATTTCCATCGAAGCCTCCAAACAGCAATTAATCACCTTGGATTTTTTACTTTGAAAGCGTTGCAAACTATTTTACATACATTATAATAGTCCATTTATTTACAATCGCCCTTCATGATGATCTACTCGCATGTAATTGGCTCCATGTGTGTCGTCATCCCGCTAAGACAAGCCCCATCGCAAATGAAGGTATCTCATCGAATTGGTTATACTCTTCTTCATCTACAACATCTTCAACTCCTACGATCCGTCTCTTGCCATGAAGAACGGCGTGCAACCTCGGATTGGCGGATCGCGCGACGTAAAGACTTGAGTTGCTTGCCGCAGGACAAAGCGGATCATCTTTGTGGCGAGTCTCTTGAGATCCACAATAGTAAAGCCTCTCTTGTCGACCTTCACTCCATGTGGAAGTCGTACCTACTTACATCGGAACAATGGAACTTGGTATATTCCGTGTCGAGCTCCCAAATTTCTTGATCATCCCATAGTAGGAGTTCATTGCGGTTGGGAGGCTGTTTTGAGTGATGATCATCGAGAAAGCATTTATACTCACACCTTGTTTTGGGCCGATACTCTTGGCATCTTGACTCTCGGTGTAAAAGGTGTAACCATTAATATCGTACCCTGCCATGCTGTACATTAAATCTTGGTCCGTCGACCAACCATTTTACATTCTCACTAAAGGAGACCTCGCTTTTCTTTGAACCATGTGAGAATCGATCATTGTGTTCTTGTGCGATGGAAACTCATCCATTTGTGGATTCTCTTCCGTAATATCAACTTATCTTTGCTTTCGATGTATGGGCGAACCTGCGCTATTACAGAAGGCGTGAAATCGCCTTGCAATACATATCAAACCTCGGACTCATTAGTTTGGACCCGCGGTTCCTTTACCGGCAAATCTGCCCTCATGACGAGATCTGAGAACACCGATTGCTTGTCTTTTACCCGGGTAGTCCGCAAAACTCAATAACCTCTTGGTCCATAACCTTCAACAATACTACCCTCGGGCTTGACCGATTCCTCACGTCGACTTTAATATACCCATGTACCTCTCGAGCGGATACATGTAGCGTAGGAAAGCGGGTCCACATATCTTAATCTCTCGACAAGGTGAACAACAAGGTGGACCATTCGTCAAAAACGGCGGTGGGAAATGCATCTCAAGGTGACACGAGTCGCACCACCTCACTCTGTAAGTTGTCTAGTACATCGGGGTCAATAACTGCAGGAGATCGCATTGAAGAAATAACACAACTTTGTGATTGCCAACTGACATCCTCTGGGAGAATATTTGGATTACTGGCTGGAAGCATTTGGGTCATCAAGACATGGCGGTCATGGGACTTCATGCCCAACAACTTCAAATCATCCATAGACACAAGCTTCTTAATGTTAGCGGAGTAGCCAAATGGAACTTTAATACTTTGGAGACATTTGCGAGATCTTCTTTCTCCTTCTTAGGCAGGTGTAGCATGCGGCGAGGATGTCACGGACCTTTTCCATCCTCCTCTATCCTTTGCAAGTCTGGGCACGATTCCCATGTAGGCCATGTCGCGGCGAGCATTGACACCATCTTTGGTCTTCCGGTATGTTCAGCGGGATGCCAACCAAGTTATCGCAGACATTCTTCTCAACATGCATGACATCAATACAATGCCGGACATCTAACTCCTTCGATCACGGTAAGTCCCGAATATTGACCTCTTCTTCCAAATGGTCCTAGGACGAGCAGATTCTGGCTCTTTTCGTCTTGAACATCGATATCCTCTACGTGAATATACTTGGCTTCCACTCATAGGTGCGGTGCGAGCGGACTTCCCTCTTCCCATCAAATTTGTCATCTATCTTACGGTATCGATGACTTGAGGTAAAAACCTCGGTGACCCATATACCGATTTTCTTGGAATTCGCGACCATAGACTCTCGGTCTCCTCTTCACAAATAGGACACGCTTTGGCTCCTTTCGTCTTGTAACACGCCAAATTACCAAGGGCGGAAATCATTTATGGTGCAAAATACCATAGCCGTAGGGTGAAATGCTCTCTTTATACGCATCCCACACGACGACCCCTCATTCCACAATTTTACCAAATCCTCGATCAATGGTGCAAGGTACACATCAATATCATTTCATTTGTTTGGGTCCCGAGATTAGTAATGACATCATGATATACTTCGCTTCATGCACACCAAGGAGGAGGTTGTAGATACCTATGAAGCGGCAGTCTTTGTGGACGATTGCTCATGTTACCAAGCGGATTTATTCCGTCGGTACTCAACCCAAATCTTATGTTCCTCATTTGGCACCAAACTCCTCATGTTTCCAATCGATGTTTCTCCATTGAGCGAATCGGCAGGTGTCTCGACTTGCCATCTTCCTTCGAGACTCGTAATGCCAGCGCAACAATTTTGCCTCTCTCGGATTTGCAAACAACCGCTCGAGACGGGGAATGATGGGCAAATACCACAATACCTTAGCGGTGCACCTTTAGTGACCTCTTCACCGTCGTTGCCCGGCTCTCACGCTTCTTGTCGTTCGCTTCTCCTTTTGTTTGTCTGGGGCACACATAAAGCCGGACAAGCGTGCAGCTCGATGTGCGTTACGGTACAAGATGCAATCATTCGGACATGCATGTATCCTTTCTATTTCCATTCCCATGGGACATAGTAGCTTCTTCGCTTCATAAATGCTTGTTGGCAACTCGTTTCCCTCAGGAAGCGAGATCCGATAGAAGAACTAGTAGTGCATTGAAACTTGTATCATCCAGCGGTGTTTTGCCTTGATTCGAACAATGCAAGGACCGAACCCAACCTAGTGTATTCCGCTTTGCAACTTTGTGAGCAGCGGTTTGGCATAAATCTTCTATCAAGCTTTTAAACTTTTCAAACTCTCTTTCCGTGTAATTACCCTCCACATCCCGTAACATTTGCTCCAAATTATCCTCCTCAAACATATCGGTCGCAACTCGTCATCGGTTCCACCGTATCTTCGTTGCATATCGGAGGGTACTACCGCCTCCCGTGATGGATCAACATGTGTAATTCCTCACGAAGCCACGTCGAATCGGTGGTCCTCAATTTGAGATGAGTTGTTAAATCTCCTCGATTCGTGCAATCAATGCAAGGACAATATATGAAGTTTACACCCTCCTCACCATGTAGTCTTACGCAATTTTTTGAACTCCTTAACACCCTCTGAAATTCAGCACTCACACGGCTTTTACGATACATCCATTCCTCACGGTCCATCTACAATTAAATTTCGCACAATAAATTAAGGAAAAACTGAGGCGACAACTAGCTATAGCTATTTTAAATATTGAGACATCATTTCAATTAATATTACCTTTGCAAAATAGTGGGCGAGGTTCCAAGATATATAAATGTACTCCCGATCGATACCTAGCTTCTTCCACGGTTTAAAGCTTCCAATTCCCTACATAAGAGACATAAATTTTAACATCAACAATGATATCAAATAATCTAATTATATAGCTAGTGCATTAGCTTGCAAATCTTTCTACTACAACGAAACAAAACAAGGGTACCAACGATGACTCCTAATCTCTAAATAGGTTAGGTCCTAATCCCATTCGAGGATATATGGTTCGGGCAAGTTCTAAGCCGTTGTACAACTCAGAGAAAATTTGGTGACATCTCCCATTGTTCTCCGGATACGTCTCGACAACGAGGTCAAGAGGGTGTGTATCAGGAGAACACCGAGAAACGCTACGAAATCTACTCTGAACTTGTACAACACAGCTCGAGAACTTGCTCGAACCATATATCCTCTAATCAAAAACGTGGACAATTCGAGGGCTAAACTTATAAATATGCCCTTTAGTTCGGCATATTTATAAATAAGCACCCTCGAGCAGGAGGCGTGGATTCGCCGCCTAAACTCTAATAACAGATTACCACATGATAGCAATAATAATTCCATATAAGCAGGAGATCGCACTACAAAAATTAAATAGATATGTGCTTGTCAAATAAAGAGTGTGAAATCTGAAAACACGTACACATTTTGAAGAAAAAACATAAAGAGGGCAAAAAGGGAATCTCCTCAAGATAGGGTTTCAATTTTGCCCTCTTAATACCCACCCATGAGGACTTCAAATTTTCTCACCCAAGTATTGCTTCCAACCACACAATATGAGCTATTTTCTCGGGTGGCGGCGGAGAAATCTCCTCTGGAGTAACAACAGAGAAGAGTTCGGTCTTGAGTGGTATATATAACCTAGCGAGGCACATCAGAATCGGTTCTTTTCAAAAAGCGATAGTGATGTGCACGGCCATCCTTTAGTGATGAGCACAAGCACATCGAATCGGTTCTTTTCAACAAGCGATAGTGATGTGCGCGGTCATCACTATCACTTATAAAAAAAGCCGATAGTGATAACCATATGCGCATTAGAATCGGTTCTCTACTACAAAGTGATAGTGATGTGTAGGTCATCACTATCGGTTCTTTCATAGAAGTGATAGTGATGATGGCGTGCACATCACTATCACTTCTATGAAAGAACCGATAGTGATGACCGTATACATCACTATCACTTTTAATGAAGAACCGATTCGGATGTGTCGAGTCTTCATCACAATCACTTATAATCTCGAACCGATAGTGATTATTACTAACACCCTCAAAGTTACTTATCACAATCGTTTTTTGAAAAACTTAAGAACCAAACACGAGATCTGATGATAGTGATGTCTCGTTCTGTAGTAGTGGTTACACATCATCGCAAGTCATAAGTCACACGATAAACACGCGAAATACGCAATATACATGCACGTGTATGCGTGCGTGAGTGTATATAGCCTAACATAGTCAACCATATGCACTTTTAGTTTTGCCACCAACTCATACTAGATTCCATACTTAAGTTCCCCTTATAAGTTGGTTGCACTCCACCTAGCTAAACAACATAGGACTAAAGTCCCATACCCATAATACCTCTTTGACTTCTTTCATTTAATTAATTCCAACAATTCCCTCTTCTTCTTCTTCTTCTTTTGAGAAAAAACTCTCCATTGTTTGAAACTTTTCATGGATGACCAGGCTAAACATTGATGTTGATAATTTCAGGTGCAGCCATTTTTATCAGTTGCCGTGCTAAACGCAGTTATTCCCTCCTCCTCCTCCTCTTCTTTTGAGAAAAAACTCTCTCCATTGTATGAAACTTTTCATAGATGACCAGGCTAAACATTGATGTTGATAATTTCAGGTGCAGCCATGTTTATCAGTTGCCGTGCTAAACGCAGTTATTCCCTCTTCTTTTTTGACACACTGTACACAATTTTCGGCAACATGAATCGACGTACGTGCTTTCGAAGTATGCAGTACTTCGTTTTTCAGGTGCGCCGTCCTCGTGCCCCATCTGACTCACACACCTCTTGTTGGGTGCTTCTGCACGTACGTACGCACCTACCTCCGCCCGCTGCCAAAAGCCTTTGTGAAACTCCACTATCCTTTATTGTCCGCCATTGTCAAGGTATACTAACGATTGAGATGAATCAGTTGGAGCATGACCAATCTTGGAGACACTTGGGTGGTTCTCGGCAACCGTGCTGAAGATATGAGAAGATGGATACGTGAAGGATTTTTTTTTCCAGGATATGTATGGATTCACCTCGACTTGTCTGCCATACCGTACTGCCGTTTGCTGATTTCGAATACTGTACTTATCCAGCGGTTCGTAATTTTTTTTTTCAAATATTGCCTTACGTCCGTATTTGCTAAATAGCCTCCACTCTTACCGTACAACAGGTGACACATATCCTCTGCTGTATCTAGGGAACGCGCAAGCCGATCGAGGCCATAGCATCACGAGCGAGTAGCGGGCAGGCGGGGATGTGCACCCAAGCGAGTAGGCGCAAGTGGGCGCACGCACGTGCGTGGGCTCCTACAGCGCTTACTCACGCAGCCGTGAGCTCGGCCGGCTTCCACCCTCTCTAAACTTGGTAAAAGACAGGTGTCGCCTAGTACGCTTTCTACTGTGTAAGGGGTTGTTTTTATAAATATGTTTGTGGATGTGTTAGATTTTTTTTAAAAAAAAACTGTGAGTGCTAGATGTGTAAGGGGTTGTTTTTATAAATATGTTTGTGGATGTGTTAGATTTTTTAAAAAAAAAACTGCGAGTGCTAGATAAGCACAGAATTTTCCATGACTTCGTCAACACTACTGATCCAAAATCAGAGCAGCGTGTACTAAGCAAGTGCAAGTGTGCAACTCTGAAGAAACAGACAATGGAATGCGGCTGTTATACAGAAGGGAATCCTGAAGGAAACACGTACAGGAACTAAAAGAAAATTAAATGAACAAATACAACTACATACTCACTAGCCAGTGACCAGTAAGTAACTCTCATGTACAAACTACAAAGGACAGGACACATCAATCCTAAAGATAAGCAGCATTAGTAAACTGCACTAAGCACGGTACCAGCAGCAGCAACAGACAACCGTCGTGCTTAGTAATATCACGCGTATCCGGCCTGCTTCCACCCGCCGCCGCTGCGGTAGGCGTTGTCCCGGCGGCTGTTCCTGAACGCGCAGCACCCGACGGAGTAGACGACGACGATGAAGGCTAGGAAGACGGCGTTGACGACGGCCACGCGCTTCCAGTCCCGCTTGAGCGTGGCCACCACGCCGGCCTTGCACGACTGGCAGCCGTAGCAGAGCTCGCCGGCGTCGTTGCTCCACGCGTTGCAGTCCTGGTCGGCGAACCCGTGGCTCGCCGTCTTGGTCCACTGCGTGCCGTTGCCGGCGTAGGTGAAGTTGCAGCTCGTGGGCGGTTTGCAGCAGCCGGACTGGATCGGCGACAGGTCGGCGGTCTCGAACTGCGCCCGCGTAGCGTTCCTGTCCTGCAGGCTCCTGCAAACGTTGGCGTCGGCTAGGCAGCTCCTGATCCTGTTCCAGTTCTTGCCGCTCTCGACGTGCCGCTGCAGCCAGGTCGAGTAGTCCCCGAGGCGGTACTCCTTGTACCCGCGGCCGGAGACGGCCTCCCCGGCGCCCCTGTTGGTGACGGCGAAGGCGAAGGCGGTGAAGCAGAGTAGCGCGACGATGAGGGCGAACATGGAGAGGAGGTAGAGCCATAGCAGCCAGGTGACGCGGCAGCAGGCGCCGACGAGGCCGGCGATGGAGACGGCCATGAGGACGGCGCCGAGCGCGATGACGGGGACGAGAGGTAGCGGTCGCACTCGGTGCCGTCGCCGCGGGTGCCCAGCCAGATGCCGGCCCCGAGGACGGGGACGGAGAGCAGGAGCGTGACCAGGTTGAGCACCCCGATGACGTTGTTGCTCAGCCGGAACGCCATGCCCGCGCGGTGCGTGTAGCGTGCTCGGTCGTGTGCTTGTTCGTGCCGTTCGATCAGTGCTACCGTTCGGGAGGAGGCTTGGTGGTGGTTTTACGATGTGATTGATGTGCTCTGCGCTGGTTCGGGCCGGTATTTGTAGGGAGGGCCGCCGGGGAGCAACTGAGCAAGCGCGTGGAGCCGTGGAGGGGGAGAGGGCGCGTGGGAGTTGCCGCGGCACGGGAAAGTTCGTGAGATTTTCCGGGGGAGAGTGGGAGAAGATGTGTGGTTTTGAGGGCGCGAGCGGCACGGGCAACCGGCCCGTGCGAGGGACACGCACGCGCAATCGTGTTGACCCTGCAGTACTGCTGCACTTTCAACTTGCAAGGACGTTAGCGCACCTACAGTTGATATTTATCGGCTGTTTACAGGTCCAAGTCATATAAAATTATTTTGAGTGATGTAGAGGAGAGGAGGAAGATGATATCTCTCTACATCACTGTACATGTCTTGATGGTCGGGTGGTCTGCCACGATCGGCAGAGCTCATTGTGGCGTTTTTAGGAGGTGAGTCGAGAGTCCTCGCTCGGCTTGGCTGTACTGTGCTGTGTGACCGGTCAGGGCTCTCGTCTCCTGAATGGTTTCCGAGGCTGAGCGCTGCTTCTCACGTGACATTGGTGCGTAGGTAGCTGAGTAAAAAAAACGCACAACGGAGCAGGGGTGTCTAAAGAAATGGGAAGCGATCGACCTTTTTGTTGACGGTTCACGCGCTGTAGACCTGTAGTCAATTATCAGGTGTCGGTCTGCCGTTGGAGAACTATTTTCTCACTGCAAGAAGGGAAAAAAAACCGTTCTCCCTTCGCATGTGAATCGCCTGACCTCGGTGCCCACCGCAAGGAATACGATTTCATATTAGGCGGTGGCAGCGGGAGAGGCTGTATGTGTGGTATTTAGGGGTGGAAAAATAGCTCGAGGCTCGCGGCTCGGCTCGGGCTCGGCTTGGTTCGGTGCGGTTCGGTTCGGCTCGGTGCATCAACGAGTCGAGTCCGAGCCTCACCGTCTGCTCGATGATACAATGAGCCGAGGCCGAGTCGGTTTCATGGCCGCAGACGTTTGCTCGTTAGGCTCGGTAAAATTCGGATATTGAGAATCACTTTCACTAATCACTAATCATTAATCGATTATCCAAATTACATGAGACTTAATTTTAATACAAAATTAGCCACAACCCACGACATTCAATCGGCAAGTATTCATACGGTCATATTGAACAAGGAACATACAATGAACATACTTGAGAGTTAGCGCAATGGCGGGCCCACATGCAGGCGGCTCCACGAATGGCTCGGCTCGGCTTCGAGCTCGGCCGAAGCCCGATTTTCAACTCGACAAAGACAATGAGCCGAGCCCAGGGAGTACACTGCTTGTGGCGAAAGCGATACATTCACCGCTCACCGGGCACGAGACCCCACGGAACCCGTCATCAGTACCACTAGAGGTGGAATCGAGCGGCGCTCGGCGATACATTCCGTCACCGGGCCTCGAGGCCCTGGTGAGCGGTGAAATGTATCGCGCTTGTGTACTCCCGGACTAATCAACTGGGTTGAATCCAACCTCTCCAAAAATTCGACTAGAAAATAAGAAGGGTTGTTTCAGCTCAGCAAGTTAGCGTACAAAAGCCACGCCATGAAATATAACGCGAGGGGTCCAGTCATTTATGTCTGGTGCCCGAACAGTTAGGTTTCACTTTTCATCAAAAACCGCTCAAAATTAGCTCGTCCTGCTTCGGTTTGGTTTACCGCTCAAGTTCAAATTCAAATTCAAAATATAAGTAATTTGAAAAAATTATCAAAAGTTCCCTAACATTAGTATTAATAGCTTTATGACCTCTGGTGTAAATATTTTTTGAAAAAACAAAGTTTTGAATTTTACAACATATTTTGCAATTTTTTCCGTTTGTTTCCCCTTTTTTTTTAACGTGTTGCCGATTTTTGCAAAAATTGTTCGAAATTCGTCGCTTTTCGAGTGTTTTTGACCTTTTGTTCGAATTTCGCTTCATGGTTTGACAAGATTTTAAATTTATTTGACTTTTAAAATTGTTAGGTTTTTTACAAATTTTGATACCATTCTTTCATCGAAATCTAAAGCGGTACTATTAACTCTGGCCGAACTAGCATTCTAAAATGTCGCGGATGTTGGCACATGTGAAAAATGAATTTTTTTATTTAATATTTATTTTAATTCTTTTTTTCAAAACTAATCGGCCGCGGGAAAAAATTGCGAAAATACCCTCCCTTCGCCCAAGATGCAGAGCGATCGCCGTCTTGGGCGTCGATTACTGAATGTAATCGATTGATAACGGCGTCTGAATGAAGGCCGGCCACAATGTAATTCGCCCGAACTGGAAGCGCGATCCTGGGCATGGGCGATCGGTGCCTTTTTTAAGCAATGAAATCATGAAACCATGTGCTCATTCTTCTTGCATAGAAGCGAATCGGCGAGCGAAGGCCATGAGAAGAAGAGGAGAGGAAGGAGAGGAAAAAGAGAGGGAAGAAAAAGGGAAAAATATTCGTTGTTTTTGAAGGTAAGTCAGTAAATTTATATGTAATTTTTTGAAATTTTAGTATTTTGTGATATTTAGAAATGTAGAAATGTAGTAATTTAGAAATTTAATGTAGTATGATGGGGTAGTAGAAATATTAGGCAATGTTTAGAGATTTAATGTAGTATTTAGAAATAGTATGATTGTAGTATTTAGAAATGTTGAGAATCAATTTTAGAAATGTAATGTACGATTTATGATTGTCTAGTATTTAGAAATTTAATTTATATGTAGTGTTTAGTTTTTAATTTATGTGGTGGTTTTTTAGGTAATATTTAGAAATTAATGTAGTATTAAGTGTTTAGAAATATTAGGATTGTGTAGTATTTAGAAAAATTGAGATTCCATGTAATAGAAATATTAGATAATATTTAGAAATGTAATGAGTAGAAATTTAATATTATTAATTTAAAATGGTAGGTTAGCGGAGATATTACTGTGAGCAATGTTTGAAAATTGCGATGTAGAAATTATAGGAAGTACGATATATCATGTATATATCTGATTTTTAAGATTAGGACAAATGAATAATATATAGTACCAATTCCATAATGAAAAAATAGATAGTCGAATTACTTATTTATAGTCGGTTCTTAGTATGATGACCATTCGTTTTATACAAAGTATTTTAGAGTATATTTGAAAACAAGGTAGGCTAGGAACATATAAATGGGGCATCGTATACGCTAGAAATTAGTAGAGTAAAAAATTTGAAAATGCCAGCATCGTTAGAAATCGATGAGAGTAAA
This sequence comes from Guadua angustifolia, assembly GCA_036346375.1. NCBI lineage: Eukaryota > Viridiplantae > Streptophyta > Magnoliopsida > Poales > Poaceae > Guadua > Guadua angustifolia. Next base: position 21,602,555 of record CM070515.1, read on the forward strand.
AAATTTGACAATATAATGTAACATTTATATAGTAATGCATGGCGCGTTAGATGAAGAAATGTTGATTTTTTGATTCGGCGTTGTATCTGTTATGACATGTCGGAGAAATTGTATTTTCAAATATTCTATGGAGATGGGGAGATAGCACGAGGGACCGGATGGAGTCGATTTGTCGGCATTTTCAATGATCATCTGGGGTATATCTAGGCGAGAGAGAGGACATCAGGATTTGTTGGAGTGGATGTTTGGATGTTCGGTTTGGATACCCAGTGTTAATTTGCGGGTTAGAGCGATGTAGTAAGTCGTCTTGTGAGACTTTTTATGGAGAGCTGGTTCCTATTATCGCGACATCGGCATGGAGGAGTTATGTTGGGTATGCTGTAGAGCGGGGCTGGCCGCTCATGTTGATGGTAGATTGGTACCAGGTACCTCCATCGGTGTCGGAGGTTCGTGATGTCGGGGACCCCGGAGACGGGCGACACGAGGTTGGCGATGGCGACGGGATTGGGGGGCGAGGAGGCAGCCGTGGAGGCGCGGGGGGTGGTCGACGAGGGGGAGGAGGTGGAGCACATAGTTGACTTGATGGAGGAGGAGGATCGTGCGGATGAGGAAGTCTCTGATGGCGAACGCTCGGACGAGGAGGACAATACTCCTGAGGTGCTGTCCCGGTCGTGGACTAATTTTAATTTCAAAGACCTAACAATGCATGAAGGGAACAGAGATGCATGGGAGTATCATGAGAACGAGGTCGCGCAGGGGCGTATATAAAGACAAGGAGGAACATGATGGATGCGATGAAATCTTGGTCAATGTCTCTTGGCGGCAATTGAGGTAGTGAAGTCCAACAAAAAGACTACGATGTAAAGTGCATAGTTGACTTCGTGCCCATGGCGGTGCATGCATACAAGGGAAGTGGAGGACTCATGGAAATGTTCCATAGTGACGAACATAGCATAACTGGAGGAAGCGGAGCAGAACTTTGCAATCATGCCGTCTACTTGGGTGGCAAATGTGTTTATGGTCGGATCGTGGACAATCCACAATTGCGGCCTCGATCCATTATCGAGCCGTCGAAGAGAGGTTTTGAGACAAGATTAGCTACGGAAAGACATGGAGAGCAAAAAAAACGGCTTTACAAATACGGTTCGGGACATACGAGGCTTCTTACGAGAATATTCCACACTTGCTCGGGGCAATATCAAGTAGGAATCGATGCGGTCATCGACCTTGCGGAGTTTCCAGCGGATGGTGCGTCGCGAGCAAGTGGGTCTTCTGGCGGGCCTTCTTAGCCCTTGGCGCATGCATAAATGCCTTGAACACCATGTCGCCGGTCATTTGCATTGATGGCACATTCCTCACAGGAAATACAAGGGCGATTCTAACGCAATCGTGGTAGACGCCAACAACCGAGTTCTACCGGTCGCATTGGCTTCGTGGAGGGGAAAACAAGGAGAGCTGGTTCGGTTTCTTGAAAGAGTCAAGATGGCGTTGTCGGGACCGCATACGATGTATGTGTCATCCATGACCGATATGCGAGGTTCTTGAGGGCGATCATGGATATGCAACAAGGGTCCGGCGTCGTGGGAGCGACAAAGTGGCGGACGAAGAGCGGTGGTGCATGAGGCACATAGGTGCCAATTTTTTCCGTCGGTCAGAACAAGGAGCTTATGAACATGTTCAAGCGGTACGTGCAAAGCAGAACACGGTGAGGAAGTTCGACTCCATGTGGAGGAGGTTGGATGAACTAACCCATAAGCAATCACTGAATCCAAGGGACGGCGCTAGTTCATCGAGGAACCCTATGGTGTACCACGAGCAAGGAGATGACCCCACAGCCTTGTGCGCGCTCCCGACCGACGCACCAAACATTTGGCGTGGGGCGCCACGCCACCCCCGCTCGGCAGCGGAGCTTTTTTCTCGGCCCGGTTTAAAATCACACAGAAAACATTGACCCAAAGGTGAAATTTGCTTTTGGTGGAGCATCTTGAATTTAAACAATTTGATGTGCATAGGTCATGTAATTAATGTAATTATGTGATGCATTGCAGATTACAATGGCAATTCTGACAGAGGTTGCTTAAGTGACCGAGACTAGGTGTACAGTGTGTCCTTAATAGTTAATACTTTTGTTTTTTGTTGGTTAATTCTTGGATTACCTTTTGATGATTGAAACTAAATGAACTAAAATGTCCTAGGGATGTGTAATAGTAGGCATTATTTCAAAGATTAAATTTTGTCGAGTACTCAATATGTATCAAGTGGTCGCCAGTTAGCATTACTCTTCTAAACAGGTCATATGTTGGCATCAGCACTTGTGGATTTGACATTAGCACTTCAAATGTGCTTAGTTTGAACCAAAAAGGGTGCTATAATAATTTTTTCCCAGCATATTTTAATTGTTGTTTGAAAATGTTGCTTAGTACTCAATATGTAACAAATGGTCCCCAATTAGGATTACTCTTCTAAGCGGGTATATGTTGACATCGGCACTTGTGGATTTGACATTAGCATGTGTGAATCTCTGAGAACATGTTGGCAGTTTTTAATGTTATTAATCTTACCATGTGCATTATATTAATTTTTGCATAAATATTTTTCGTTGCATATTTAACATTTCTATTTTTTCTCTCGGCCTTTCCAGGTTTACCAATATCATCGCTATTCCCCTCTTGTATTTCATAGTAAGCAAATTCTATCCTAATACAGAGGTATTGTTTTATTGTTATTCATGTGTTTGCAAATTTGTATAGCTTCGTATGAGATTCAACGAAACAAGATCAAAGTAATAATAGCTAGGAATATTTTCAAGCGTGACATGCCATACGCGTCAAATCATTGCGCTAAAAAATGTCCTTTTCGTGAAAAAATATTTGGAGTGATAATTCCTTTTGGTTAACTCTAACATAAACTGTTAGTCCTTCTTGCGAGATCGCTATCCTGTGCGGACGTGCTTACGACAACATATAGGTTATTTAGTGTTTACTCGTCATAGCTTACTTGCTAAATTGGGATATGTCATGAAATATCTTACATGCACTCAATCTCTAAAATTAGTCTTTACATGGCTTTGTTTATTGGATGAATTAGATTTTTACTGACTATTTACGTCTTATTCCGGCCTCGGTGTTTTGCGACTTCCTTTACCAAATGGATTATATATTGTTTACGTCTATTTGCAATCTTATTCGATCATTGGTGTTTGCCTTCTAGGTGATGAAGATTGTCTTCTAAACAATGCTCCTTGCCGGATAGATTATCTTTGTTGCTCATTGATTTATAATCTTGTTTTGTCATTGATGTTTTACTTTACGCTAATGCTAAATGCTCCATGCTTTTTAACGATCTGAGTATTCGTTCTTCTTTGACAGATATATCCTGTGAAAATAGGATCTCGAAAGCTTGTGCACCAATATAAAATTATTCTTTAGATAGCTTCCTTTACCAAATGAGTTATAGCATTTTGCATCTATTTACAATCTTATTCTATCGTCGGTGTTTTACTCTACTCGACACAAATTGTTCTTTCTTCTTGCAGATCACTATCTTGCGCTAAATTTCATAGAAAACTTGCTTTGTTTAGAATGTGCCTATCTTCCGGACAGCAAGTTTTCTATGAAATCTTGCATTCAAACAAGCTTTGAAAGGAAGCTCGCTATCCTTTGCCGATTGCCAAAGCAAATGTCTGAAAATCGGTGTTATGTTGGTTAAAATAGACCACTACAAGTAATTTTATCCAAAAAATTGATGTGCGTCTATGGAAATAATCGAAGGTAAAGCTTGCTAAAGCCTTTTGCAATTGTACCTTTGGTAGATATGGCGATCTGAAGCAATTGATTTAACATGTTTAGTTTTAGGAAATGTATATTACAACATTTTGTTTCGCCTATTGTAACATCATTTTACAGGACCCAAACGAGCAGGTTCAATATTTTATTTACTGAGAATGATGTTAATCAACGACCTTACGAAGTTACTTATAACTTATCTCTTGTCTTGTCATCTTTTAGGAACCGATAAGTTTGTCAAGTGTCATCTAGCACTACATATGATGGATATCATTCATGTCATCGAGATCTCTTTTTGCGCTTCTCATTTTGAGAATATAAAAATATTTGTATCTTTGCCTAGCTAAAATATCGCAAAGTGCTTTCCTTTTGAAAGGAGACCATGAAGTGTACCATGCAATTTGCACTTTGCAAGTTTTTGTTTTGAATGTCTCACCATACACAGTTCAAAAAATGTACTACAACCACATTTGTTTCACATTCCATTTCTACGTTGCTTTTATACAAGCTGTATATTTCAATAATCGACATTGCCGTTATTCCCCACCGGAGACGAGTTGGCAAAAGTTACTCTAATTGCTCTTAGATTGGATCTCGATCTTTGAATTCTTCATAGTGTTGATGCATTGAATTACTGTCGGCATTTCTTCGGTTATTACACTACCTAGGTTCTGTTGCTATATTTCCTTCGTTTTTCTTTTTTCCCTGATCAGGAACATTTCCATTGCCATTACATATAACGAAACAAGGAGTATTATAAGAAAGCGAGATAGCATTACCCAGATTACACTATTTTATTTCCTTTATATCATACAAGAGAATAAAAAGTTCTATTTGTAATGATTTACAATGTAGTGCTAATTACATGCTTGATGTTACTAGGGATGTAGCGGTTGGGTACCTCGGGTCCGACCTCCGTGGACGGACCGAGACCGAAGTTTAAACCGGACCGAAATCAATCACGGGTCCAAACTCGGACAAACCCGGACCGATGGGTATCCGGACCGAACGGTGCGGACCCGACGACCAAACACAAATTTTAACCATTCATTCTTCATTATAATCATAAAGTTTTCTTATCAATGATTTCGTTCTTTTTTATTTATGCATTGATCTAACCCAAGCGTGAGAGGGACGTTGCAAATCACGAACCCAAGTTTGCATCAAGACATTGACCCATCACGCATGCGAGGGGCGTCGCTTATATAGCTTTCTCCTACTCCCAACCAAACTCATTAGCGATGTGGTACTAAACTTCACTAAGCGGCGTGGCATGCGTGTTCCGTTAGCTTTGGACTTGTTGAGCAATGAGCATGCGCTACATAGATATGGTGCAGGCCGTGTTAAAATCGTTGGACCATGGGCCCTTACATTTGTTAGTTGGCGAGTTTTTTAAAACAATGATGGGGAAAGCATGGCGTTGCGCATGGAATAGAGCCGCACCGCGAGGGTGGGCCAAGCACGAGGTGGGCCAAGCCCGGCAGTCTTTGCACTGTGCGTTAAGCTGCTTTTCGATCCTTAATTAAACCGATCTAGCGTTTGTTTTGTTTTTTATATCAGTGCGGTGCAGGTACCCACGGATCCAAAATAAGACCCGGACCCGGACCCAGACCCGAAATAATATACCCATGGGTCCAAATTTGGACCCATCGGGTCGGGTACCCACGGGTACCCGGACCCATGGGTATTTTTGCCATCCCTAGATGTTACTTGCTTCTTATCGTTTCATGATTGCTGATGGTTAGTTGGATGGCTTCTTTGCTATATATATATATATATATATATATATATATATATCATGCTCCCATAGATTTAAAAATGGAAATACATATGTTTTTTCTTAGATGCTCAACAAATTCCTGCTTTAGTTCAACTTGAATGGATGCAATATATGCCATTCTAAAGAACGAACAGTCCTCCTTGTTCCATTTTAAGATTTGGAATTCACTTTGAATGTTACTTAGTCAATTTTACGAACCGCTCCTACCAACTTCATAGGGATTTAAGAATTTCGAAACAAAAGAATCATTATTGTTCCTAGAGTTTTCTATTTTAAGAATTTCATGACTATTTTTCCAACTCTGTCTTGAGCTTGTGGCAGCTGTTTATCAGCTCCATAAAGTACTTGTTTCATGATTATGGTCTTGTGAAATACTTTTCCCAATAATTATGGTTTCATAAAGTGCTTGGTTCAACAATTCTGAGGATTTACGCTTTCTAATTAAATGCGTGTTTTTCACTCCTTTTTTAGCTTTCAAGAGAACAATTCATTAATTGATTTTCGAATGAGAACCTAACAAGATCGGTTGATAACATGATTATTCTATATAAAAATTATAACCAGGTCACTAAGCGACGAGTTGATTAAATATTTGTAGACCAGAAGCCCTCAATTGGTGAGGTGATCAACACAAGAGTGGTGCCTCGCTTCATTGAGTTCCTCGATCATCGGGACTATCCTCAACTCGGTGTCAGAACAATCTCAATAATCCAATCACATTGATTTGATGAGTAATTGTTCTCTCCCCTCATTTTTCTTATATATTTATGTGATTTGCCTCTTTTATATTTCAGGTTGCCAACTTGTGTGCAAAGAAAGACTAGATCTGAAATTTGGGCATTTGTTTATGTATCAACGAGTTTATCTATCATGTTAGTCTCTGCGGCTTAACAAGACCAACATATGGAATATATCTTAAAATATTTCGGTTGATGTATGTTGCAACTTTCTCACTTTTTTTACTTACATTCATGAAGTACTATATTGGTTAAATAAAACATGAATTACGACACGTGCGGGGAGATCTTGGCTACCATATTCTTTGATTAACACTGTCGACTTATGAAAATGGAGAATCAAATGTAGCCAAAAGTGATTTCTCTATTCTAGATTTCTACTGCTTTAGCAACTAATGGGCAGACTACACTCTACACCACAAGTGATTCTTTGTGTATGCCTCAACAATTTGAAGTGCTTATCCTCTTTTCATTGTCGTAGTCTTACGGTATTAGCATTGTGCTAACGGCAAGGCATATGAGGGTGGGAATATAGTGCTGGATTGAGGGCCTCGGTTCAGGTTGATAGTTTAAAAGTTTTGGCATACCTTATATACGTATCTATTGAGCACATGCTTATAACCAATTGATGAGTAATTGTTCTCTCCTCTCATTTTTCTTATATATTTATGTGATTTCACTCTTCTATATTTCAGGTTGCCAACTTGTGTGCAAAGAAATACTAGATCTGAAATTTGGGCATTTGTCTATGTATCAAGGAGTTATCTGTCATGTTACTCTCTGCGACTTCGCTAGGCCAACATATGGAATATGGCTTAAAACATTTCAGTTGATGTAAGTTGACGACTTTATCGTTTTTTTTTGTTACATTCATGAAGTACTATATTGGTTAAATAAAACATGAACTCGGCGCATGTAGGAGATCTTGGCTGCCATATTATTTGATTAGCGCTGTTAACTTATGAAAATGAAGGATAAAATGTAGACAAAAATGATTTCTCTATTCGATTTCTACTCTGCTCTAGCAACTAATGGGCGACTACACTCTACACTAAAGGTGATTGCTGTGTATGCCTCGGCAATTTGAAGTGCTTATTCTCTTTTCATTGTCTGTAGTCTTCGGTATTAGCACTATGCTAACGGTGAGGCATGTGAGGGTGGGAATCTTGATGTGATTCAGGGCCTCGGATTTCTTTGGTTAGCTATTGGGTCACCATTCTTGATTGTTCTTCTTTAGCATAAATTTAGGCGACGCTTGTTTCTTATTTTACTTATTATTGTAGCTTGGTTCTTACCTAATCACTAGGGCAGCTTTCATGTTATTAATCTGTTTATTTGATCTTGGATTGGCTGTATTATTTTCCCATTTAGTTATCTTGTGCTCTGTCTTTTATCCAATGTTACTTGGGCACCTATGTCCAAAATTTTTTGCCGGATCGGACATCTCGAATTTGAGTTGGATTCTGACACCCGTGTTTGATTTTGCCTAGCATTCTCGTGTCCAAAATATTTTGGGAAATCGTTTCCCTTCGCGCGTAAATGCGCCGTTGTATTCACGGTTGGGCCCTCCGGTGGGTAGTTTTGCAGAAACAAAAAAATACGTCCTGACCCTTCTACCGGTAGTTTTAAAAAAAACCCTATAGTTTCGTATATTCACGTACGGGTCCTCCAACTTTATTTTTCCGAGAAGAACCAGTGAACCAAATTTCGTGCAGAGCGTCGTACAGCTAATTTTACAAAAAGAATCCTATAGTTTCGTATATTCACGTGCGTGTCCTCCAGCTTTATTTTTTCGAAGAGGATCAGTGAACCAAATTTCGTGCGGAGTGGCGTGGCGTGGCGCAGCGTAGCGCGGGTTCCTATCTAGCACCTACATTACAGACCTTAGGTTTCCTGGCCGGAGAATGCACCACGTCATCATTTCGTGGAGAGGACCTCCGGAGATTTTGAAATTATATGTTGGATTCGTCAGCGGGCTCAGTTAGGCTGCCGGGATTCAACGTTCAACTTCATGGTTCTCACAAGTTCAGCCGCTACCGTACCGAGACAAACAGTCATCAATAGCCCTAATTGGCGGTATCTTGTAAGTTGTAACCCATTTTATACTGGAGAAAGCAGGGCTAATGCATCTTTGACACAAGAACAAGGACATATTGCAACAGCAAGCAAGGACCGGTGATCAACAGCCTCCGGTTCCAACTAGGGTGAAAATGAGGACCAAGCTTTGGCTCGGTGGCAAAGCGTCGCTGTGAGCGCGCTGGCCACCCGGGTTCGAAGCCTAGGCTCACCCGGGTGCTCATGCACCGAGTGCTTTCGTGTGTGCTGTGTGTGCGCGAGTGTGGGGTGAGTGTGTGTGTTGGGGGGGAGAGGGTATTGCGATTATAGCTTGGTGGTTGTTCTTTCCTTCTTTAATGAATGCTAGAGCTCTTAGCCAAATTTTTTAAAAATATAGGGCATATTTGGTTTGATGGCAAATTTGTCTAACTAAACCTTATCAAAAATTTAGTCATCAAATTGGCAACCAATCTTTTGTCTAAATGTTGGCAAGAAAATGAACTAAATAACCAAGAGAAAAGAGAATTTTACCAAAATTTGATAGTAAGCCAAATGCTTACTAAATTTGATCAACACTACTAAAATTTAATAAGATAAATATTGGTAACCATTTTAAGAAAACTAAACAGGACTGCAAGGATCGATCTCTCAAGCGCTTAAGCTTCAGAGTTCCCAGAAAACAACTCTCGCCAAAAGAAAAGGTTTTCACAGGTAAGGTGCAATTTCTAAGTTTTTCTTAAGGATGTTACGAGCTCCTTTTGTAACTCCTAACTGCAAGCATCGTTACGAAGCCGATTTCTAGCTGATGTTTTACGCCCAAGATATATTACTTCAATTTACCTAGCTATATTAGTTCAATTATTCGTACGCCCAAGATAAATTGTACTCTTTGTCTCATGGTCTATTCATCACCTGTCATGCAACCTCTCTGGTCTTTTGCATTCCATGTATCTTCCACGGTATGCTTACCATACGTCCGTAACCAATGAAGTTTTTAACTAATTGGGCCGGGCCACAAGGGCATAAAAGAGCTCTAATTTTGTACGCCCAGATATTATCACAGTCCATTATATACATGGCTATACCTCTGGCCAGACTGGCCTCCATAGCCTATCTGTAACACTTCAGTACTCTAAATGCTCCTATGTTACTTTACAGTATATTTTTCACCGTCTTCAACATATTTTAATCAACAAGTTCACCAAATCTTTATCAAACAATTATCACCGATACTAAACAAGATTAAAAAGAATAGCATAATAATACAGACATAAACAAAAAACAATAATGAACTTATAAGCACGCGCCTAGGAACGTCCGAGTCTACGCACTCGGGAACACCTAAGTCCACACGCTTTGAAACACTTGGATCCACGCGTTCGAGAACACCCAAATCCACATTCTTGGGAATGCTTGGGTTCACACGCTTGAGAACGCCCGGAACCATGCATCCGGGAGCAAACTTACCTTTTGGTGACATAGTCAAATGATATTTAAAGACAAATAAATAAGAAATCAAACTTCTTGGTATATTATATAAATTCAACTAAGTTCATACGACTATTATTATACTATAGTATTTTAATGAATAAATCCAACTAAATAGTTTTATGACTACATAATTGAACTAGCTAGGTAAATTTGGTGAATAATAAAGTAAGAGAAGTGAATGTGCCACTTCCATCCCATGCATACCGTCTTCATTAGTCACCTAAAACAATAAATAAGCAATGGTGAGTATGCGACTCAGCAAGTGCATAATTAAATAATAACATAATAAACTATCATATTTATCTCATTACCATATTTTATAATTAGTGAGGCAATACAATTCTATCTACATGTTCACATGCACATTACATTGTTTATATTGGTGTCAGCGCCGAAAAAGAGCTATTCGGCCTCAACACATGTAATCGGCTAAATTAGGTTCATGGTATGCTAGCTGATTTGATCCTGCAATCGGCTAAATTAGGTTACCATATTCTATAATTAGTGATGCAATACAAGTTAGGTTCATGGTATGCTAGCCGATTTGATCCTGCAATCGGCTAAATGGATCGAAATACTTGTTAACTAATGTGATTGGCTTCAAGCAATTGGTAAGATGATCTAAACAGCTGCTTTAGCTTGTTAGATGATAGGTAAAGATCTGTTTTATCTGAAAAAGGTAACGCATAACAAGATCGGTATGAAAAACAAACCTGAGATAACTGGCGTAAATTGAAGATGGCGATGCGCAATTGTATTCTTCTCCGATTCCTTATAATCAATGAATTGTATCGGCCGCTCTCTCTCTTGAAGATAAAATTCCTGTTTTAAACTGATATCAGCTATAAATCTAAATTTAACCTAAGCCTTACAAATCGGTTATATCTTTTCAAATTCTGATGCTAACAACTGTTATAACTGAGTATACACCGATCGATGTTGCACCCTTTCAATCCCTCCATCCTGTGGATGTGTCCACTGAAGTAAGTCTTTCATGCTCACACGAAGTAGGTTACAAAGGCACACTAGGGTAATACAGGGGCGGACCCACTTGGGGGCAAGCCCGGGCAGGCGTCCGGGCTCCTCTGCCAAGAAAAGATGAGGTATGTATATATGTTCAGGCGACACAACAGCTTGGAGCACTGAAAAATTGTTAGGCACAATTAATTTTAGTGTATTAATGATAAGTCCGCCCAGTCTCTTAAAAAATCCTGGGTCCGCCACTGGGGTAATATCTTTTCATCATGAATGCACATTATGCAAATGCAATGGTTTGTTAATATTTATCACACCTCGTCATCATCATTTAATTCATCCACATACAGACACCCCGTAGTAAGTAAGAGTAATTATGTAAATCGACATAGTAAGTTTCAAACATAAAACGAGAAGGGAAAACAACCATTTTATTACCGTTTTACTAAACACTTGCCTTTTATCCATGTGAGACGGAGCGACATGCGATTAATGCCAAACCTCAAGTTACATCGATCTTCTACAATAGATAACTAACTTAACAATATACCATAATAGTACATAACATCAATCATAATAATATCACTCGTATATAACTTTCCTTTTGTTGTCCACGGGCTAGTCACAACCTCGTAACTCAGAAACTCAAACATACCAAGTCATATATATTCCAAACCCTACACGAAATTGCTTACAACTTTCTAGTAGAGCCCGGCCCGGTCGCGCACTTCACGCGGCCCATAAGCAAAATGTCAAAGGTTAGGACGTGAAAGCACTAGCAGCAGTGTTGATGCGAACTCAAAAGACAGTTGACAAGAGAAAATGACCAGCACTGGTTCGAGAGAACTGTTAATCAACAATCATGGATCCAGCTAACTAAAGAGAGACCAGAGATAAACACGGGGCAGTTAATCAGATTGGCTTTCTCGGACCTTCCGATCGAAGACGGACGCACGCTCATCAGAAGTCGTCGCGTGCATGCATCGATCGCCTTCGTATCGTGAGTGCTACGAGGCGCGACGGCCGTACATGCGTGCGGAGGTAGACGACCTCGACGTCGACGATCGGGCAGCAGCTATAGCACGGACTCGCGGAGCCTCGGACGTGTCGAGCGGCAAACGAAAGGGCAGGCAATCTGCGGGGTAGAATTGCTCCACTAGGGCGCGACCTCCGCCGGCCGCTGCCACAAGCTCGCGCCACCAACCCAAGCCCACTACCGAGCCCTCGTTGTCGTGACCCGCCCCTGGACCCTATATATAAACACCGCCGCGAAATCCCACGACCCATGCATCGATCGATCGATCACTTGGGCGGGCCTTGAGACACGCACGCAAATATTCATAGCGCAGCATCGATCGTTGGTTTTTCGCTTTCATCTCTGCGCGCACGATGGCTTGCATGAAGGCCGTCGTTCTTGGCGTTGCCGTGGTGGCCGCGTTTGTGCTTGCGGCTGAGAGTCGCACTGCCCGGAAGGACCTAGGCGTCAACCTCGGCGGCGGCCTCGGGGTCGACACCGGCGGAGGCTTGGGGGTCGGCGCCGGGGGCGGCTTGGGGGTAGGCTCAGGGATCGGTGTCGGCGTTGGTGGTGGCGGCTCTGGCTCGGGTTCAGGGTCCGGGTCATACTCCGGCTCCGGCTCCGGCTCTGGGTCCGGTTCTGGGTCTTGGTCCGGGTCAAGCTCAGGCTCGCACGCAGGGCCGGGCGCAGGATCATCCGCCGGCTCCAGAGCTGGCTCCTACGCCGGCTCTAACGCCGGAGATGGAGGTTCCGGTGCAGGCTCGTACGCAGGCTCCGGCGCAGGCTCGTATGCAGGCTCCAATGGCGGAGGTGCAGGCTCGTACGCCGGCTCCGATGCTGGCTCGTACGCGGGATCCGGAGCTGGCCCACGTGAAGGGTCCGGTGCCGGCTCGTATGCAGGGTCCGGAGCCGGCTCCTATGCTGGCAGCGGGCATGGCAAGTGAGTTCGCATGGATGCAGTGCAGCTTACTAATAGCTAATGTTGTGATGCTTCTAGCTTGTGTGTTCCATATGTTTTTAGATCACCTCCCCACGCATGTATCCATAAATAAGTGTGTGCCTGGTGAAAATGGTGAATAAGGCGGTGGTGAACTTATGAAGAAATTATAGGTAGGGCAAGTTTGAAATATATACACACCTAGGTATAAATTTGTTGGATTATGCTCTACCTATATACACACATGGGTATAAGAGACCTTGTAAATTGTAGGTGGGGCAGCAGCCCAACCTGCCATACTGTTGGGTTCACCCCTGGAATAAAGTGCAGTATGCCAGTATGCCTATCAATGTACAAATTTATGCGAATGAATAATTCAGAATATATGAACGTTGATTTTTCATACATGCATTAGTTGTTTTCTTTTTCTTTTTGAAAATGCATGCATGAGTTGTTGCTTAAGAGGCGGAGCTACGACGAACTTGAATGTATATAACCCCCCAAAGAGCTGAGAATAAAGTAGGCCTGTTTCCTCAAACCTTGGGTAATGTTATTTTGTGTCCAAATTGCAGGGACGTACCACGAAATGTTGGTTAGAACAAGCAAAAACTGCATCCAAGTTTTTCAGGATGTACTTCTGCATGCAAACTCTCTTGTTCAATCCAACATAACGTCGATATCTACTTACGATCCCCAAATCTGGATGAATTTATAGCTGTCTGCAGCAAACAAGGCAGAAGGCTATTCGTTTGCAGATGACCTGACGGCATGAGCACGAGTACATACAGTTCATGCAGATCCTGCACCAGCAGTAGTAAATTCAGTTATATGGTACTCCGCGCATGTCGACAAGGAATTATCTTACAAACCATTCATAACTATTTTGAAATTCCATATTCTAATCGCTCACCCATGCTTTGTACCTTATCGATTTCCATATTAAAACCAAAGAGAAATGAGTGACTCCTTGTTAAGGATACCACAATGATCAAACTTTCAACTATATATTCAAATGCTGCAAGATGACCAAAGCAGTGAGGAGAAACAAGTGGGACAGTATCATCATTGACATAATTCCGTTGGTCCTGTTAATTCTGTTAATTACATCTTCATTGGCCCCGATTCAACAAAGGCTCGTGGGCACGGAAAAGTACAAACCAAAATTCAACAAACAATGACGGTTGCCGTTTTTTTTCCCATGATCAAATTCAGATTAAACATTGCATCCACAAGGAAACGAACAGAGACAGGAAAACAAACGACATATGTGTCTTTGCATCAGCAGAACTTCAGGTGGATGATTTGGTAGCTCCAGCCTGTTGAGTTGTGGCGCCACGATCACTAGAAGCTGTTGCTGCAGATGGTGGAACATACACCTTAGCTCTGCGAAGAATCTCAGCAACAACCCAATGCTTATTTTTGCTCAAGGGCCTGGAAGGATCCAGCCTAACCTGAAGCGAAATTTATCCAGTCATTATCAGCAAAGGATTCTTGCAGAAGAAAACTAATGTAGTCCAGGTTACACTTTGACTGGATCATCGTAGAAAAAAGAACAATAGTTTCCAGCAAGCAGATAAATAGAATGTAAAGTAGGACACAATTACACAAGCTCATTAATACACAAGCTCATTAATATATTCAAGAGAACAAATGTGGAAGTAGCAAAATATTTTTAAAAAAAATTCCAAAAACTGTATGTCTATAATTTTTACTACAAGTTTTGAGAGCAAAAGTCAGACAAGCTTCTTTTAAAATGGGTCCCTTGGTGAAGGGGATCTATGTGCATGAAGCAAAAATAATTGAAAGAACAACATGCTATGATGTTAACATTATTATCACATTTGCATAAAGCGAAAATAATTGGACAGATCACATGTTAACATTAGTACAACGTCCTTCGCTCAAATTGTCTCAGACCTTTGTTCACATTAATAAAAGTTTGGGTGCCAAAACACATGGAATCCTAGAAAATTCAGAGGCAGAAAAAAAATGTCATTACTAGAACATCTACCATCACCGTACAAGTGCTCACATGGCAGGATTGTTTATGCTCTAAAAATTGTTTAGCCCAGATTGTCAAGAAATCTGCTATGCGCTTTTGATGGACTCCAAATTTCTGAACTAGGTGATCTAGTATGCACATGGTTTGCCAAACTATCCAATTAGAATGAAAAGAACAAAAGTTGTAAGATAATTAATCTCAATGGAATAAGGGGAAAAAATCATACAAAAGAACAACTAAAAGAGCACCGTGTAGTACTCTACTAGCATAAACATCATAAGTAGATGGCACTAGTATTTGAATTTCAACAATGGAATAGTACTACGTGGAGAACAAGTTGTCTAGTGCCAAGAAAAAACTAAGTTCACAACTTTCTCACAAAGAAATGATTTATACCATCCTGGCACTTGTCGATAAGCAATCATGCAGGCAGAAGGACAGATATTAGCTCTACAGGATCAAGTGTCATCCCCAGTACCATATAGTTGCCATCTCCCAATAGACTTCAATCAACAGCCAAGACTACCAGCACAGAGCACCCATACACAATAACAACCACACGGATCCTCACATCGCAGTGGCCGTAATTCTCAGTTGTTTCCATGACCAGATACATAACCGACCTGGATAGCATTACATGATATGCCCAAATTCCAACTGACTTATTAACAGTCAAAAGTTAAGTAAAAACTACTGAACTACTACGGATAAGCCAGCGGCACGACGCAGTGTGCTGTGGGCGGGCCGGAGTGGGCAACGAGGACGGCCAAGGTGGCCGCCAAGAGACGCTGAGGAGCCTCAGGTTCGGAAGCTTCTCACTTATCCTCATCAGCCATCACGCTCAGTGCCCGCCTCACTGCTTCCGCCACAACGCCCAATCGTCCGCCGCGACGCCCAGATGACTAGGTGGCCGCCAAACTCCTTCCAGTCGAGGCAGCCAGCCCATGCGTCCCCCTTCGGCTGCCGGGACACCCTAGGCGTCGACTAGGCGACGCCGTGATAACATAGATTGAGCCTAGTATGTGGGTGTTACCATAAGGTTTGTCAGATGCTTTACATTGGAGTTCCCAAATGATAATAATGTCCAGTGACATCTTTGTTGTATATATGGGATATGGCCCTATATTTGGCTCTTGTTCCGGCTTATTGGTTGTTTTCACATGAAATATTTACAAGCCCGGTTATATCTGTTTGAATTGCGGCTGTTATGAAGATTTACACATTGATTCATTTTCAGATTGGGGCTGCTGAGTGCGACTTTGATGCCAGTAGCTCACCACATTTATTGAATGCACAGGATTATGTAGCTCTTGCTCACAATCACTGGTTCGATTCAGCGGGCGGAGATAGCGGAAGGCCCAATCTGCGCGGATCACAATCAATTACTATGAGTGCCACCAAATCCAGCAGCAGCAGCAGATGCATGTGCTGAAGCTGGTAGGCGCCGGCAGTGGTGGTGGTGAGAGGGACTCCAGCAGCGACAAATCCGCCAAGGACCAGCCAAATAGACAGATAATCACCGAATTGCAGACTTGGGTTCGGTGCGATTTGTTTCCTGGTGGGGGGTTTGGAGTGGGCGGATTGGGGCATGATCCATCGGTTGGATGTGTTTAGGGTGATGTTGATGGATTTGGAGTTTTGATCTCTCTTGGGCGATCGTCTCGAAGTTGATTTTTTTTTTTTTTGTGGAGGGTTTTAGGTGTAGTTGGGTTATAATATTAGAATGATCAAGATAAGATGACGCGAACGTTATTTTGGTGGATGGATTTTTTCTCAAGGATCGATAGATTGATTTGATCAACCCTCGTACACAAGAGATGTCTAATCGATGCATTTTGGACGATTATTTAGTGGACTCATGTGATTGACTTCTCTCTCTTGTACATTTGTTGTTGCTATTAGATTTCCAGAAAAAAAAAATGTTTGTCAATGCTAACTGTACAGACATTTGAATGTGATTGGGCAATACAGTGAGAGTCCCTTTTTTCGTGATAATGATAAGCTGGCTTCAACCCCGGCGACCTGATAGGGATGATAGCGTGGCGGGTAGGCCGAGCTCCGGCATTCAGCTAGTTTGAACTAAATCCGAAGTGTTTGAATCCAAATTTCCCCCTCATCCAAACAGGCCCTCAGATTATAACCCAAACCCCAACCAGACGATGCCGAGATGGGTCGTAACAGGAAAATCCAATGAATGTATTAAATCGGACGCAGCATCACAGTTCACAAGGAAACGAGATTGGAACAGAGGGAGTGGATGGAGGGACCGGGGGGTTACTGACCCGGTCGCCGATGTTGCAGTCGTTGGCCTCGTCGTGCGCCATGAACTTGGAGGTGCGCTTGACGTAGCGGTTGTACATCTTGTGGTGGAAGAGGCGGTCGACCGCCACCACCACCGACTTCTGCATCTTGTTCGACACCACGATCCCCACCACCGGCTTCATCTCCGCCCGCGAAATCGGATCCCGCCGACGGAGGATCGGATCCTGCTACGCCCGCCTGCTCGCTCGAGGACTGGCGGCGGCGGCGGCGGGGCGACAAGAGGAAAAACCCTAGTTCGCTGCTCACGGAGATGGGGAAGAAGCGAGGCTTAACTCGGGTTTGGAAACTGGGCATGGAGACCGTCGGATCGGGACTGGTCGGATCAGATACAGGCGGGTTTACTGACCACACGTAGAATGCCACGTTACCACATTCATACACGCGAGGTTTTGCGCAAATTCCCTGCACCGGCGGCTGAGCCGTGCGCGATGCCGCGCTGTAAGTAAAAATTCTGGCATAAGTTTGCGATGTCGTATTGTGAGAAAAAATTCTGGCATAAGTTTTTTGCAAATTAAATTTACGGAACCACGGGTTTTTTTTCAAAACAACCGGCGGAAGGATCTATTTACGATTCCAATTTTTTTAAAGTCTTCTGGGTCGAAAGAATCGTGTTTTTTTTGCAAAATAACTGGTGAAAGGATCCGCTCGTGATTCTAAATTTTTTTAAATCTTTCGGGCCAAAAGAACCGGCGCCCGTGTTGAATTTGCATAACGAGGTTGCGCACGACGACACAACGCGTAAAATTGGGAAATCTGCTCGTGTTTTTGTTTCCGTTTTTTTTAAATGGATTGTTATGACACACCAGTGAATCTATGGGCTGCTATAAACTGTCGACGAATCTGTGTTTTTTTAAAAAAAACCGCGTGGAGGGAGATAAACGTAATTTCAAATTTTTTGGAGTCTATTTTACTAAAAAATCGACGAAAGGATCTAAACGTGATTTCCAATTTGGTTATAAACCTTCGACGAATCTGTGTTTTTTTAGAAAACCGTGGTCCCAACAAATCTGCATTTTTTTAGAAAACCGCGTGAAGGGATATAAACATATTTTTTTGGGTCTATTTCACAAAAAAATCAACGAAAAGACCTAAACGCGATTCCTAATTCGCTATAAATCTTTGACGAATCTGTGTTTTTCTAGAAAACTGCGCGAAGGTACTTAAACATAATTTCGATATTTTTTGGATATATTTTGCAAAAAAACCGCCGAAATAGTCTAAATACGATTTCTAATTTTTCGGAAGGCCTCTCCATGGGCATGACACGTGGCTGCCCTCAATGGCTGGCATTCCTTAGCTCTTGGCTCTATTATATAGTTCATATTCACATGCTGACCTTTCTCTTCGTCTGCCTGTGTCCTCTTCTGGGCTCCTCCAATTGCGCATCCAAACAATACAACTAGCGATTTAGGTTTTAAGTTAGCTGATGAAGTCGATCTGAATCCTAAAGAAAAATATACCACGTTGTGGTTTTTTCTTTCTTTTTTTGCAAAGGTAATATAAAGCCTTCTTGGGTTTTCATGTATACAGGTTTTGGTAGCAACAAAAAATAAGTCTATTTTACACACCTAAATTATCAAAAAACTTCAAATTACCCTTAAACTATAAAACCAGTTAGTTAGCGCTCTTATCTTCTTAAATCGAATTAAATCACACTCTATAGTGGTTTTGACATTGCTATTTTACTAACGTTGACTCAACCTTGGGTTGCTTTGCCACATTGGTGGAACATGTGGCACAAGTGAACTAAGCAATGAAATAACATAACTGTCTCTCTCCCTTTGCACGCTAACCACCCCAGCTACAACCACCCTCACCTCTGTCCCCTCCACCATCCACCTACCAACACAAATCTCCACCCTCACCTTGGATCTCCACCCCTCTGCCTCCGCTGTGGCCTCCCACTCCTCTCACTGCCCTGGTTGTCTCAACGCACATGCATCCTCCCTCCTTTCCCTATTACCCACCTTCGCGCTGACCTCTGCCTACACGACCACGAGCCTCCTACACACTGTTGCCAAGCGTCCTCCTCTCTCCTCATCTTCATCTTCGACTTCGGGCGAAGATGAAAGAGATACCGAATAAGCGAATCAAGTAGACAAAGTAGGATCTGAGCTCATCATCCTCGATGTCACCTAATACGAGCTGATCGAGGATAGATCTAGCGAGGATGCCCAATCTACTGGCCGGAGGTGAGGACACCAGATCTGGATGGTCATCCTGCTCCATCGCAACCTACACTGCTCGCTTCAGTCGTGCAGCTGCCACCTCTTGCCACTTGCTTCGTTCACTGGACTGCATCCTCCATCGCTCTAGTCGTTGATTGCCATGCTCGCTCCACCTATATAACATTCCCCACCATTCATTGGAACTCTCTCTTTCCAGGATGTTGCCGCCACATGAAGCCACTTCACCACCATATGTTGCACGTCACCAACCTTCCTCGATTCATTCCTATCCTCATTGACCTCATCGGTGGGTTCCTCCCTACTCCCTGATGCTTATGTGCCCCTATTTTTCCCCTTCTCCCCCTCTGGCACCATTGCCCCCTTACCAAACCCAGCCCTGGCCGCTGCGAGACAGCCTCCATGTGCTTCGAATCGTGACTCCACCTCTCGTGGATTCCTTACCCCTCCTCGATACCATTTTTATAGTCTGCACTACCCCGCCCCTGACCGCCTCACTGTTGACAAGCTTGCCAAAGCCCTCCCTTGGTCGCCTCCCTGTTCCTTTCCTTTGTTTCATGCCCATATCGACAAAACAGTCCACATTAACAAAACCAACAGGCAAAACCACCATGAGTTGTTAATTAACCAGGTTTTAATAGATGATGATGTTAAATAGCTGGATTTTTAGTTTGTGGTATTAAATAGACTTTTCTAATATTTTGGGGTATAATATAGACTTATTCCTAGCAACAATGATGCAAACTCGACGTCCATGGGCTAGACTGCAGGCAGGAGTGCTGTGTATGAAAATACTAGATCTGCTGGTAAGCAGACATGAATGGCAACTGACCTACGTTCTTGGTAGATCTTTAATTAGTGCCGTGGCCTGTCTCATGACAATTAGTATCTACTGTAGAGTGAGACTGGATCTGAGTATGCACACGGTGCTTTCATAGATGTAATCGGAGCATGTAAAGTGCTTGCTTAATTTTAGGGAACGAAATGATACGTAAAATGTGAAGGCTATTAGCCATCAAATGAAGACATTTTTTTCTAAAAAAAGCAGCGGTTTCTCGAACAATAATCCCTCTTGAATTTCATTATGTACACGTCAACCGAACTTAATTAATTTGGCCATCTCTTTTTTTTTTTTGGCTAAATGCATTCAAAAGTTCAACTCGTATGTTTTAGGGTGTATCGTTATTTATGGAATATTATTAACATTTAACCATATGACCTCCTAATCTTATGCCTTATTTCGTGGGACCGCAATCCCAGCCAATCAACCAGGATAGGCTGGGATTTTACTTCGAATTTTCGTCCATCCATATCGATCCCAACTACTGCTAGCTTCATTTTAACTAGGTTGAGCCGCGCAGGATGCCGCACCGTGAGGAAAAATTTTGGCACGAGTTTGCGATGCCGCGCCGTGAGGAAAAATTTGGCATAAGTTTTTTGCATATCGAATTTGTGGAACCACGGATCTCTTTTTTCAAAACAACCGGCAAAAGGGTCCATTTACGATTCCAATTTTTTTTAAAATCTTCCGGGTCGAAAGAACTATCGTTTTTTTTTTGCAAAATAACTAGTGGAAGGACCCGTTCGTGATTCCAATTTTTAAAATCTTCCAGGCCGAAAGAAACATCGCCCGTGTTGAATTTGCGTAACTACAGGGTCGCGCACGACGACGCAACGCGTAAAATTTGGGAAATCTGGTCGTATTTTCGATTTCCGTCTTTTTTAAAAAAATATGGGTCGTTGGGACTCGTCGACAAATCTATGGGCTGTTATAAACCGTCGACGAATCTGCGTTTTTTTAGAAAACCGTGTCAAGGGAGATAAACGTAATCTCAATTTTTTTGAGGTCTATTTTACTAAAAAAGCGATGAAAAGACCTAAACGCGATTTCCAATTTGGCTATAAACCTTCGACGAATCTGTGTTTTTTTAGAAAATCGTGCCCTCGATGAATCCGCCTTTTTTTTAGAAAACCGCATGGAGAGATATAAATGTATTTTCTTTTTTTTGGGACTATTTCAAAAAAAACCAACGAAAGGATCTTAACGCGATTTCTAATTTAGCTATAAACTTTTAGCGAATCTGCGTTTTTCTAGAAAACTGCGTGGAGGGACCTAAACGTAATTTTGATATTTTTGGAGTCTATTTTACTAAAAAATCGCCGAAAGGACCTAAATGCGATTTTTGAATTTTTGGAGGGGCTCGCCATGGGTGCGACACGTGGATGGGCTCAGCATCCGACAATCCCAGGCCATATTATGTAGTTGATATTTTTTAGGTCTATTTTACTAAAAAAGCGATTGTCGGCAGATTTATT
Source organism: Guadua angustifolia (assembly GCA_036346375.1). Classification (NCBI taxonomy): domain Eukaryota; kingdom Viridiplantae; phylum Streptophyta; class Magnoliopsida; order Poales; family Poaceae; genus Guadua; species Guadua angustifolia. The sequence goes on from CM070515.1 coordinate 21,624,156, forward strand.
TGGGTACCTCCTCCAAGACAAAACCGTTCCACGTGGCGGCCTGGCGAAACGGGCGTCGAGTACGCCCGCCCAGTCCGCCCACGTGGCGCCGGCAGCAGTGGGTGAGGACGCCGCCGCCGGCGCCCGACCCACGTGGCGGCTTTGGCGGGCGGCGAAGACGCCCGCGGCCAAAGCCTACCACGTGGCGCCCGGCGGCAGTGGGCGAGGACGCCTGCCGCGCCGCCGCAAGGCAAAAGGTGGTGCGAGATAGCTTCACCTCGAAGTCTCCTTCCCTATCGTCATCGTGCTGACGGCGCAGACTGCTTGTGTCGACCTATCAAATCTGCGAGATTTACGCAACAAGCCCATTCCTCTGACGCCTCTTACCTACCCGTCAAAGAGAGGTCACATACCGGGCGGACCGGGCGAGGCCATGCGCCGGCATTTAATGAGGCTGGAGGAACGGGACAGCACATGAAGGAGTAATAAATGCATAAGGATCAGTGTGATGACCCCCCTTTTACCTACTCCCGTTAGCCCGGCCTATATAAGGGCCTTCTGGTGCATGGGAAAGGGGGACAATCAGTCAGACATCCAAGAGTTCCAGTAGGAGAGCCTAAGGAAGAACTTGTAACCTGAAAGCTCTGTACTTACTTCAAACACTCTTTAAACAATCTGGTAGGAAGTAAGGCTATTACCCGAGGCGATGGGGGCCTGAACCTGGGTAAAAATCTTTGTGTCATTCCTAGTTCATACACGCCGGAGTCCGCCGTGTGGGGGTTTCTAGGGTTTCCCCTCGCTAGGGTTCGCCAGCCGCGAAGACGGCCTCCTGCCGAACCAAAACCCGGTCTGTAGACTTCGGGCCTGTCAGCGGAATCGGCGATAGGCGCGCTGTAGGGGCTAGTGGTTGGTTTTCCGGCTAACTCCCGCGAACCTCGGTGTTCTTTCTTCAAGAAAGCGGCCGCTGCGTCAAGATGGCGGGTTCTCGGACCAAGATGTGGCGGGCGAGCATCGCCATGGCGCTTCCGGCGATCACGCCGGTCGAGGATCGTCTCACCCCCTGCAGGGCGGCGCCGTTGCTCCTTTGGAAGCGGCGGAGCAGCCAGTGCGCCGCAGGCTGGCCATGGAGGCAGCCACTCCCGCCCAGAATTTGCACGCAGTTCGTGCCCTTCTGGACCACCCTCCGGTGGAGTTCGCGGGAGACTCCCCGGCCACTCTGTGGCTGCGGAGCATCGCCGGTCTCGTGGATGCGGCCCAGCTCCGGGTAGGGCTCCCCGACCGGCCAGGTACCGTTGGTACCCTGTCGCCCAAGGCGCATGCAGAGCGCACTCAGGCGTCCAGCCGCCCTAACGAAAAAAGCTCAGGCCAGGCGGGCCGGAGTCGAAGGAAGGGCGCGCACGGCGCTGGTCCCGGTTCCGCGAGAAACCGTGGGGACCTTCGGTCTCATTTGGATGCTAGCCGCAGCCGGTGCGGTGACGATCTCTGTGGTCGCCTGCCGCGCCACCCAGCCTCGGAGCGTGGCCGCGGGAAGCAGATAGCATCTGACGGTGAGAGCCCCTCCCGTGGCTCTCACTCTCGGACCAAGGAGGAGGTGCACTCCTCTGATTCTATAGGGAGCGAGGCCTCGCGCTCCTAGGGGCGGTCCCCTAACCGGGCCCCCGATGAGCGGCTGGGCTTCCTCTATGGCGTCCGGGTGCGAGCCTTTTCTGGCTGTCTGCGCGTGACGTGGCGGACAAAGTTTCGCCGGCGTCCATAGAAAAGTATGACGGCACCACCAACCCGGAGGAGTTCCTCCAGATTTACACGACGGTGGTGCGAGCGGCTGGCGGGTCTGAAAAGATCATGGCCAACTACCTTCCAACGGCCTTGACGGGCTCTGCCCGCTCTTGGCTGCTAAATCTCCCGCGAGGATCGGTGCACTCGTGGGGGGAGTTGTGCGACCTCTTTGTCGCCAACTTTCAGGGCTCCTTTGCACAGCCGGGCGTGGAGGACGATCTCTACGCTCTGGAGCAGGAAAAGGGGGAGTCACTGCGCGACTTCATTCGGAGGTTTTGCCACTGCCGCAATACGATCCCCCACATCTCGGAGCAATCGGTCGTCATCGCCTTCCGAAGAGGCGTACGCGACCGCAAGATGAAGGAGAAGATGGCCACTCGTACCATCAGCACCACCTCCGAGCTCTTCTCCCTCGCACATAAGTGTGCGCAGACTCTGGCGAGGGGCAGACCGACCCCAAGGGTGGCTAAGGCAAGGACAATTTGGGACCTCAAAGGGTTCCGACCATACAAGCAAGAAGGCGCGGAAGCGCGAGGCAGGAGAGACCAGGCGGGTCTTGGCCACCGAGCGCGACGATGAGGACCCCGCGCCGCGAAAGCGCAACCGCCGCGATCGGCGCGAGGACCGCCGCGAGCGGCGTGATGATCGCCGTGATCGGCGCGATGACCGTCGCGGTCGCGGGAATGACCACCGCGAACAACAAGAGGGCGAGCTCTATTGCCCAATCCATCGGACCAATACCCACGATCTGGACTGCTGTCAGGTCGTGGGTAAGATGGTGGAGAAGCGGCTCAAGGAGCGCCGCCCCAATGACGATCAAGACGAAGATCCTGCCCCGCTGGCTTTCCAGCAGGCTGACCACGCTGTGGCTTACATCCATGGCGGTTCCTCCACCTTCTCCTCCAACGCCGCCTATAAACGGCTGAAGAGGGAGGTGTGCGCCACAGCGTCGGGCTCAGGGGCGGGTCGGATGTTGAAATGGTCGGAGCAGACGCTCACTTTCAGTCAGGCCGACCACCCTGAGGGCGCCACCGGCCTGGGGCATCTCCCGGTCGTGGTGTCGCCCACCATTCGGAACGTGCGGCTAGGGCGCGTGCTGGTGGATGGAGGGAGTTCTATCAGCCTCCTGTCCTCTTCGGCATTCCTGGCGCTCCAGATCCCGCGGCAGGATCTGCGCCCAGCTCTGCCCTTCTTTGGGGTGGCCTCGGAAGCTGGCTTGATGCCCCTGGGCCAGTGAGCCTCCCCGTCACCTTCGGGGAGGAAGACAACTACCGCACCGAGATGGTGGACTTCGAGGTCGCCGACTTCGACCTCCCCTACAATGCCTTACTCGGCCGACCGGCGTTGGCCAAGTTCATGGCGGCAACCCACTATGCTTACATGGTGGTGAAGATGTCGGGGCCCAGTGGCCCCATTACGATCCGGGTGGATAAATCCGAGGCCTTGCGCTGCCACAAATATGCGCTGGACCTGTCTGGTGCCACCTGCGTCGGGCGTGCAGACGCCCCTTCCTCGGGAGCCCTCAGTTCGGACCAGCGCCTCACGGCTCACGGTGAGGTCAAGGTGGTCGCCTGAGTCGCGGGTGAACCCCGAAGATCGTCAACATTGGCGCCAACCTCAGCGCCAAATAGGAAGACGCGCTCGTCACCTTCCTCCAGTCTAACTCCGACGTGTTCGCCTGGCAACCGTCCGACATGATTGGGGTCCTCAGGGAGGTGATCGAGCACCGATTAACGCGCTCGAGGCGCGCCCGGTCGGTGAGAAGGTCCGGAGGCAGCGCCCGAGCGCCAAGACGCCATTCGGGAGGAGGTAGAGAAATTTGTTGAGCGCAGGATCGTCGAAGTCTCTCATCTCGAGTGGCTTGCCAACCACGTGCTTTCGTCAAGAAGTCCAACGGAGATGGCGCATGTGTGTCGACTTCACCGACCTCAACAAGGCCTGCCCGAAGGATCCTTACCCCCTGCCGCGAGTCGATCTCATTGTTGACTCCACGGCCGGGTGTGAGCTGCTGTGCTTTCTGGATGCGTACTCCGGGTACCACCAGATTAGCATGGCGCTTGGAGATGAAGAGAAGACTGCTTTTGTAACCCCTACGGGTGTTTACTGTTATGTAAGAATGGCTTTTGGTTTAAAGAATGCTGGTTCTACTTACCAACGTGCCATGCATATTACTTTCCGCCCCCAGATAGGGCGAAATCTTGAGGTCTATGTTGATGACTTAGTTGTAAAGATCAAGAAAAGCGAAGAGCTGATCCAAGACCTGGAGGAAACTTTTGCTAACCTCCGGAAGAATTGCTTGAAGCTCAATCCTGAAAAATGCGTGTTCGGTATGCCCTCCGGCAAGTTGCTGGGTTTCCTGGTGTCCAGTCGAGGTATTGAAGCCAATCCTGACAAGATAGCGGCCATCGAACACATGAAGCCACCAGCGCGACTCAAGCAAGTCCGATGCTGGCGGTCGCTCGCCTCCTGGGCGATTCATTGCTTGTTGGAAGAAAGAAGCTTGCCTCTGTTCAAGCTGCTAAAGAAGACTAACCATTTTGAATGGACGGATGAGGCGCAGAAGGCATTCGAAGACTTGAAGCGATACCTCACCTCTCCCGGTCTTTGGTCTCTCCTTGACGGGTGAGCCGCTGTTCTGTACATAGTTGCCACTCCCGAGGTGGTGAGCCTTGATGCTAGTTGCGGAGAGGAAGGTGTCGTGGCGGTCTACTACATCAGCAAGGTGTTGCACGAAGCAGAAACTCGGTACCCACAAGCTCAAAAAATGTTCTACGCGGTCCTGGTGGCATCTAGGAAGCTACGGCATTATTTCCAAGGGCGGGAAATTACCGTGGTCACGGCCTATCCTCTGCGAGAGATTCTCCACAACCGTGAAGCAGAAGGCCGTATCGCTAAATGGTCAGTGGAACTGGGGGAATTCGACCTCAAATTCGTACCCCACACCGCCATCAAGAGCCAGAAGCTGGCGGAGTTCGGCGCCGAGTGGACTCCCGCCACTCCTGAAGCCGAAGAAGCGCCCGCGCCCTCTCCCTGGACTCTATTCTTCGACGGCTCCTTCAGGCTGGAGGGGGCGGGGGCTGGGGTTGTCCTGGTCTCTCCGACCGGCGACACCCTTCAGTATGTGGTCGCCCTCGACTTCAAGGCCACGAACAACATAGCTGAGTACGAAGGCCTGCTAGTGGGGTTGTGCATTGCTTCAGCGCTGGGCATTCAGCGTCTCCAAGTCAAGGGTGACTCCCTGCTAGTCATCAATCAAGCGCAGAAGGAGTTCCAATGTTCTGACCCCACCATGGCGGCGTACCTGGCGGAGGTCCGGAAAATGGAGCGCCACTTTGAAGGACTGGGGTATATTCATATCCCTCAGCGCGACAACCACCTTGCGAACGGGCTTTCGCAGCTCGCGTCCTCAAGGGCTTCTGTTCCGGTCGGGGTCTTCGAAGAAAGGCTTTCGCGACCGTCCATCGCAGCCCTCAGTCCAGGTGGGGATGATGGTGTCGCTGTCGCAGCCACCGGTTCAAGCAGGGACGACGGCAAGGCTGTTGCGGCCTCCGGCTCAGGTAGGGAAAGTGGTGCCGCTGCCACGGCCTCCGATTCAGGAGGAAGGCGCGCGTTCGCTCACCCTGTGTCCAGGAGGGAAGGCGGCGGTGCTGCCGATGCAGCACCAGGGGAAAAGCTTGGCCTAACGGAGTACCCGGGCGAGCACCGAGTGGTCGCCGCGCTTGGTCAGGAAGATCGGTGGATGGATCCTATCCTAGCCTTCCTGCGTGACCAAGTAATCCCCGACGATGATGCCACAGCTGAGAAGATTGCACGTAAGGCCAAGTGCTATACTCTGGTAGGTGGGGACCTATATCGCCAGAGCAGAAACGGAATTCTACTGAAGTGCATCACTCCGGAGGAGGGGAGCAGCTTGCTCTCTGATATCCATGGAGGCGTGTGCGGGAGCCATATGTCCGGCCGAACGCTGGTCGACAAAGCGTTTCGCCAGGGATTTTATTGGCCTACTGCCCTCCAGGATGCTTGCGAGCTGGTGAGGACATGCGAAGCTTGTCAGTTCTTCGCCAGGCAAATCCACCGACCAGCCCAAGCTCTACAAACCATCCCGCCGTCCCGCCATTTGCGGTGCGAAATTTGGATATCCGGTCCGTTCGCTGGTTACGGGGCTTCACCCACCTCTTCGCCGCCATTGACAAGTTCACAAAGTGGGTTGAAGCCGAGGCGGTGCGCGCCATCACGGCTGCTGCCGCCGTCAAGTTTATGCGTGGGATATTTGCCCGTTTTGGAGTCGCCAGCCGCATCGTTACCGACAACGGGACTCAGTTCACCAGCGCGGCTTTCCTGGAGTTCTACGATGAAATGGGCACCAAGGTATGCTTCGCTTCGGTGGCCCATCCCATGAGTAATGGGCAAGCAGAGCGTGCCAACGCACTGGTGCTGAAGGGTCTCAAGACAAGGGCGTTTGATCGGCTCCACAAGCGGGGCGCGATGGACAGAGGAGCTCCCGGCTGTGCTTTGGTCGCTTCGTTCCACACCTAGTCGGGCCACCGGTGAGACGCCTTTCTTCCTGGTATACGGGGCGGAAGCCGTTCTCCCCTCCGAGCTGTCGCTCGGTTCTCCGCGCGTTTCGGCGTTCAACGAAGAAGGCCAAGAAGACCTCCGGCGGGAAGAAGTCGACCTCCTGGAGGAAGTGCGTGATCGGGCCGCCCTTTGCGCCGCCCGATATCAGCAAAGCCTCAGGCGGTACCACGCCACCCGGGTCTCCGAGCGAACACTAGCGATGGGCGACACCGTCTTCTTGCGAGATTCAGACGCATGCTGGTTGCACAATTGTCTCCCTCCTGGGAGGGCCACTTCAAGGTGGTCTCAGTATCTCGACCCGGGGCGGTCCGGTTGGCCACTGAGGACGGAGAAGAACTGGCGAATTCCTACAACATAGAGTTGTTGCGGAAATTCTATCCCTGAAAGAATTGTAAGTACCCAGCAGCTCGCCCTGGTCAGCCATGAGGTAAGTCTCTCCCCTGGCTGGTCGGCGGCTACTGGCGGTTAGTGAAGTTGTTGCCTAGAAGGCCTTTGCTTTACCATGATTGTCCCTTTTTTATGCCCTGAATGGCAATTTTTCGCATGAATGTCGCTGGCACCGTACGTTTGCTAATTCCTTGGTGATCCGTGATGGCACTCGGCGTCTGTGTCTGGCGAGCACGGGCGACTGGGGGGCGAGTTGGGCGCGGTGCTCAAACGCGGCTCGCACACCTCGGGTTGGCTCCTTGAAGCACCGCTGGTCGTCACCGTGAGCACCGCCGTTCTAACACCACTCCTGGAAGCCCGCTGCTTTGACGCACAGCACCGTAGTTCGATTTCCTGGAAGGTCACAAGGACTTAGAAACCAAACAGGGTGGACCAGAACATCCCATGCTGGGACTTAGAATGTTAGGGCCTACCTTGTGTATGCCCTTCCAAGCATTTGCTTATCCTTCTGGTAGTTGTCTATGCACGCAGGTTGTGCATAGAAGTGCCAGCTTATTCTTGTGAAAGGTTCCAGCATCTTCGCTGGTCGCCCAGGCGCTTGGGGGCTGGTCGCCCGGCGCTCAGAATGGTGGTCGCCCAGGCGCTTGGGGGCTAGTCGCCCAACGGCATATAAAGCAAGATAAGTGCTTCATGCCACCTTTTCGGCCATTTCCTTATGTGATTACACTAAGACAGGTCAAGCTACGTGTGATTGTCGCGAGTGTCAAAAATCAACGGCCCCTCATGAATAAAGAAAATGTGCTAAGTGTTAACGTCCGGCGTAGCCAAGTGACCGGGGTGTAAGTTAGGCGCGACACTCAAACACGGCTCGCACACCTCGGGTTGGCTCTCCGAAGCACCGCTGGTCGTCACCGTCGAGTACCGCTGGCCTAAAAACACTTCCGAAAACTTGTTGCCTCGCCACGCTACGCTGCAGCATATTTCCAGGCTATCATCAGGGTTCAAAGTTCTGGAAGAATCTGAATCAGCGACAATCCCGCGTAAAAACCAGATGCTAAGACCAAGCTGTGTCTTGCATCTCTTGTTAGACTCAATGTCATTTCTGCCTAAGTCCTGTATGATTTGCATGATCCATACTTGTGTTCGCAGCAAACACGTATAATTGCTGGCAGGACTCAGGAACGCTGCCCTAGCCCAGACACTCAGGCGTTCCAGCCAAGTTAAAAGCTGGCCGCCTGACGGTTCAATCCAGCGAATTCGATCATACAAAATAGATAAACACACAGGTAACATTAACCAAGAAATATCCATTTCACTAAATCCTACCCAAGTGTTCATGCACGCAGACAGATCAACAAAAGGAAATAAAAGCAAAAGAACAAAAAGGCTGCCCGGCCCTTCACTCGTCGTCGCCGAAGTCAAGGTCGCTGCCCTCGTCGCCTTCCACGGCCAGCGGGGTGGAGACGTCCATGACCGGCTGCTCCACAGAGCATCCCGCCACGTGTTAATGCCCCACAAGACCAAGCGCCTCACTGCTGCCGCGTCTCCTTCAATACCGGCCGTCACCGCTGCCATTGGATCGAAGGCGGCGTCGCGGCTAGCGCAGCAGGCCAGCGTGTAGGTCGCGGCCATAATCACGACCTCCCGTCCCTCTCTGGCGGAGCGGGCGGCCAGGGCAGCAGGCAGTCCCCGGAGTGCCTCCGTGGCCTGATTGGTCGCGTGGGCAAACTGAAGAGCAGAATCCTCCAGCGGCGCGTTCAGCGCCACCCCCAAGGGCTCCAGGCACCTTTTCGTGCACTGGAAGGCCTTCTTGAGCATGATGGCCAGATTGTGCCGCAGGTGGAAGGATTCGAGCTCCGAGTTTTTTAGCGCCGCCTCGGTCCTCTCTGCCGCTCTTCGGCCCTCTCCGCCCGCTGCTGCATGGCGGCCATGTTGGCCCTCTCCTGCGCCAACTCCGCTGCTGCCCTCTCCCTCTCCAGCTCGCCGCTCACGGAGGCCAACCACTGGGCCGTCTGAGCGCCATGCCTGGCAGCTGCGGCAAGGAGAGTGCCCAGCAAGGCGTGCGTGTCGCCTAGCTCGGTGAAGAGCTCGACGGCGCTGGGCGGTGCGATGGCGCGCGAGAGGCGAGGTGTCCGAAAGCACTTGTCTTTGGGTCGCCCTCTTCGACCCTTTCTGCAGCGGCGACCGGAGGCACTGGCGAAGCGTCCGTCGCCCGGTGGGCGTTGAAGCGTCTGCGCCCTTGGCGCGTCTGAGGCCACCCTTGGCGGCACCCTCAAGCTAAGACCGGCCATCGGGAGAGTGAGGCCACCTGTTGGCGGTGGCACGACTCTGTGGCGAAGGTGTTGGCGCCATGATCGTTGGGGCAGCCGAGGAGGAAGCGTCGGTGAAAACCGAGCTGGCGCGCAGAGGCGACGGCGCCGGAGGTGAAGTCATCATAGGGGCGGCCCCTGTCACCGCCCCTTGTGGAGGTGCCGCCACGTCAAGGCTGGCGGCGGCAGAAGTCTGATCTGTGGCTCGGACCCTCTTGGGGTCCGAGCCAGTGGCGTCCGGGGCAAGTGGCGCGGGTCGTGGCGTCATTGGCGGTGGTCGTGTCCTGATCACCGGTGGCGTGGGCGGCACCACAAAGAGTCCCGTGGAGTCCATCGGCGGGAGTAGCCTGATGACCCGCAGGCGCTCCGCGTGCTCCAAATCGGCGAGCGGCCGAGCCGCCATCGGAAAGACTGAGCCGCTCGGAATCGGCTGCATTAGCGCAGCAAGCCACCTGCCAATCACAGGCTCCTCCAAGTTTCCCACGCCTGGCAAAAAATAAAGAATGACTGCCGGTTGGTAGGGAGCCGCAGAAAGAAACATGTGCGCAAGAAAAAGCTAAAGGAAAGCGAAGACTTACGTCCTGGCCACGTGCGCGTCATGTCGTCGTCGCGTGTATATTGCCATGCGTAGGCGCGCGGCGACGAGGGGCCGATCCTCCGAACAACAAGTCCTGAGCCACCACCGCCAGATAATCCGGCCCCATAATCTGTTGACGCGACCGCCATCGCGAGGAGCTCCGCTGTCTCCTCGACCGGCGAAGTTCAGCTTCCGGAGGCCTCCATTGCCGGCGGGCACCTCCGGTAGCGTCGACTCACTGTCATCGTTGATGTCTGACCGGTCGGCCGCGCCATGCCTTCCAATTGGATCTGGGCTGGAAGGCAATGTAGCGGGAGGCCATCCCGTCCCGAAGACGGAAATAGCAGCTCTCCACTACTTCGTTGTTGTGGGAGGGGCGGCAGATGAAGAACTGGCGAAAAAGAGGGAGATTCGGCATCACCCCCATGAACATTTCACAGAGGTGTGCGAAGATGGAAAGAGAGATAATGGAGTTGGGGGTGAGGTGAAGATGATGGATCCCGTAGAAATGGAGGACGGTGAGAAAGAAGTCGGAGAATGGCGGGAGCAGGCCCGCCATCATCGCCCAGGTGTGGAGGACGATCTCGTCGAAAAGGCACCGCGGCGTGGCGGTCCCCGCCCGGAAGCGAAAGGTGCCCTCCAGCGCGAGGATGGTCATCCTCTTCACCGTGGCGGAGTCCGCGGTGGAAGCAGGGATGGAAGCCGCCATGGAGACGAAGATGGCGAAAGGCTTTGGGCAAGGAAGATGAAGGAGTGAAAGTTGAGATGTGCAAGAAAGCAGAAGGCGTAAACCGCTTGGTACAGACGTGTCTATATATGCATCACTCGCACCGACGGTTCGCGAAGAGACAAGATCGCGCGCGTTTGGTCCCAAGAAAAATCATGGATACGAGATAGAACCGAGGCGATCAGATCCTCATGAGTGGTGGCCCGCCAAGAGCGCACTAAGCATTCAATGAAGGTTCCAACAGTTTTAGCATGCGCTCGAGGCGGCGGGCCCGGCTCTTGTCGGCGTATTTCATGTTGGGGTACCCTCTCCGGCGACAAAACCATTCCACATGGCGGCTGGCGAAATGGGCGGCGAAAGCACGCCGCCGGCAGTGTCGGCCACGTGGCGCCCGGCGGCAGTGGCGAGGACGCTCGCTGTTCGCGGCGCCCGATCACGTGGCGGCTGGCGGATCGGCGGCGAAGCACGCCGCCGCCAGTGCCGCCCACGTGGCGCCCGGCGAAAGTGGCGAGGACGCTGCGCCGGCGCCCGATCCACGTGGCGGCTTTGGCGACGGCGGCAGCACGCCCGCCGGCCAAAGCCGCCACATGGCGCCCGGCAGCAGGGCGAGGACGCCTCGCTGCGCTGGCGCCGATCCACGTGGCGGCTTTGGCGGACGAAACACGCCCGCCGGCAGTGCCGCCCACGTGGCGCCCGGCGGCAGTGGCGAGATGCCCTACTCGCCCCGCGCAAGGCAAAAGGTGGTGCGAGGTAGCTTCACCTCAAGTCTCCTTCCCTATCGCATCTTGTGCGACAGCGAGCTCCAGTGTCGAACCTATCAAATCGCGAGATTTCGCAACAAGCCCATTCCTCGACGCCTCACCTACCCACAAAGAGAGGTCACATACAGGCGGACGGGCGAGGCCATGTGTCGGCATTTAATGAGGCCGAGGAACAGGGACAAAGACAGAAGGAGTAATAAATGCATAAGGATTAGCATGATGACCCCCCTTTTACCTACTCCCGTTAGCCCGGCCTATATAAGGGCCTTCTGGTGCATGGGAAAGGGGGACGATCAGTCGGACATCCAAGAGTTCCAGTAGGAGAGCCTAAGGAAGAACTTGTAACCTGAAAGCTCTGTACTTACTTCAAACACTCTTTAAACAATCTAGCAGGAAGTAAGGCTATTAGCCGAGGCAATGGGGGCCTGAACCTGGGTAAAAATCTTTGTGTCATTCCTAGTTCATACACGCCGGAGTCCGCCGTGTGGGGGTCTCTAGGGTTTCCCCTCGCTAGGGTTCGCCACCAAGACGCCTCTGCCAACCAAAACCCGGTCTCAGAGACTTGAACTGTCGGTAGTGAATACGCCGACAATGATTTAAAGGACCTAAATGCGATTTCCAATTTGGCTATAAACCTTCGACGAATCTGTGTTTTTTTAGAAAACCGCGCCCGATGAATCCGTCTTTTTTTTTTAGAAAACCACGTGGAGGGATATAAATGTATTTTCTTTTTTTTTGGGTCTATTTCAAAAAAAAAACTAACGAAAGAACCTTAACGTGATTTCTAATTCAGCTATAAACCTTTGGCGAATCTGCGTTTTTCTAGAATACCGCGTGGAGGGACCTAAACGTAATTTTGATATTTTTCGGATCTATTTTACTAAAAAATCACCAAAAGGATCTAAACGCGATTTCTGAATTTTCAGAGGGCCTCGCCGTGGGCGCGACACGTAGATGGGCTCAGCATCCGCCAATCCCAGGCCATATTATATAGTCGATATTCAAACACTAGGATGTGATGTCTGGAAGCTTTTAATATCATTTCATGTTGTATTATGATGACTAGCATCGATGGTATATTTTTGAATCAATGATTTCTCGACCTTGACTATACAACTACTATACCTTTTTTTAAGCTTTTTTTATCATCCTTAGGATGTGTCAATCATCTATTGAGTTAGTACCAAGAGATACCATAAGTTTAAAGGGTGGAAATATCAAGAGATGCCAATTTGATGGAAAGATATCTGTACCTCACAAGGATGATAAAAACTCTTTTTTGGGATACCTCTGTGCTACTTGTTATACAGCTGCCCGCAAAGTAACATTGATACGTGTTGTTATGTTTTCCTCCTAATTAAACAGGACAGATCTAGGAAAGGAGCTCACTGGGGCCACCAGATTAATATGAATTTGCAACACTAAGTTGTAACTTTTTTTTAGATAAAGGATTGAATATCCGGTCTCTGCCAAAGCATACGACCAAGTTCATACAAAATTCGATGACAAATATCTATAATGTAAAATGAGCAGAACAAGATCCGGAATTTAAAAGCCTAATCTATAATTGCTTCTCCATTCATGTTTGGCGAAAAGTTGCAATGTCACAATCTCCAACGCCGTGCTTGCCTGTCGGATCTTCTCCCTGTTATGCTCATGCTGCAATAGTGCCCAAAACCGCAACTAATATGTTCTTCTGAAGATAACCTGCATAAAAATAGTATGTTTTGTTTTCTCAAATACAATATCATTGTGTGTACACCAAATAGCCCATAACATGGCCACACCCCCAACAAGAATTAATTTTCGAACATCCTTCTCAATGCCTGTTAACCAATGATCAAGCATATTGGAAATGGACTTTGGCGGTGATAAACCAGTAGCTATGTGTACAACTCGCCAGATGGCTTTTGAGTGATGGCAATCAAAAAATAAATACCTTATTGTTTCATTACAATTACAGAAACAACATTTCTGATCGCCATACCAATTCCTTTTAGCTAGATTATCCTTCGTTAAAATGACTCCACGTTGTAAGTACCAAAGAAAAATTTTAATTTTCAAAGGGACTTTCAACTTCCAAATAAATTTACAATTGTAAGGAGTGTTGATATTCATACAATAACTGTACATAGATCTGACAGAGAACTGTCCATGTTTATGTAAATCGATTAAAACATCCCTTCCCAGTAGTCGATGATTAGCCAATTTTGCTAATAAGTTGTGCCATGCAATCAATTTGTTCCTCTTAATATTCTCATGAAACTAAGACTAGGTGGCATCTCGAGTCATAACCTTCGCCACAACAATATGAGGGTAATGAGCAATATTATACAAACTTGGAAATTGAGCCCTTAGAGGCGTTGAATCTATCCAAGTGTCCTCCCAAAACCTAGTTTGTGAACCATCTCCTATCCGAAAGGATCCACATCCTAGAAATTCATCTTTAATTTTTAAAGACCTTTCCAAAATTGTGAATCGCCTGGGTTTGACTCAAGACTTGAGACAGCATTTGGAACTTAAATACTTATTTGTAAGTAAGTTCGCCAGATCCCATCCTCATTCAACAATTTAAATAACCATTTGCTTAGAAGACATTTATTTTTAATCTGTAAATCGACAATTCCCAAACCTCCTTGGTCTTTAGGACGACACAATATTTCCCACTTAGCAAGGCGATATTTTCTCTTATGAGTATTACCTTGCCAAAAGAACCTCGAGCGATAAACATTCAGCCTATTAAGAACACTTTTGGGAATTTCAAAAACAGACATCATAAACATTGGTAAACTACTGAGTACAGAATTTAGAAGAACAAGCCTCCCCCCATAGGAAAGATGTTTAGCCTTCCAAGTACTCAGTTTTCTTTTAAAACGATCCTCAATCACTCCCCAATCGGCATTACGGAGCTTATGATAATGCATCGGAATCCCTAAATACCTGAATGGGTATGATCCTATACGACACCCAAATAAATTAGTATAAACTTGCTCATGGTGACGAGCTTGACTAAAGCAGAAAATCTCACTTTTATGAAAGTTAATCTTTAGCCCCGATAATTGTTCAAACACACAAAACAAAAGCTTCATATTTTTAGCTTGCTCAATATCATGATCCATAAAAATGATAGTATCATCGGCATATTGAAGGATCGATAAACCATCATCAATAATATGAGGAATAACTCCTCGAATCTGACCATCCTCTTTCGCTCGCTTAATCAAAATGGCTAACATGTCTGCCACAATATTGAAAAGAATTGGAGACATGGGATCACCCTGCCTGAGCCCTTTTTTAGTTTGGAAATAATGTCCAACATTATCATTAACTTTTATGCCCACACTACCGCCAGTAACAAATTGTTTGATCCAGGAACACCATTGGTGACTGAATCCCTTCATGCGAAGCGTTTGTTGAAGAAAAGTCCATTTAACCTTATCATAAGCCTTTTCGAAATCTAGTTTCAATAACACTCCATTAAGCTTCTTAGAGTGCATTTCATAGATGGTTTCATGTAATATCACTACACCTTCCATAATATTACGGCCCGGCATAAAAGCAGTTTGGGAAGGTCGAACAACTTTGTTGGCTACCCTCATAATTCTATTTGTAGCCACTTTTGTGAATATTTTAAAGCTCACATTGAGCAAACAGATCGGCCTGTATTGTTGTATTTGTCACATTGAACTAAGTTGTAACTTGTAAAAGAGGATCATATATATGCTTATATACCAAGAGAATTTTGTATGCTAGGTCAGAGAGCGTCGGTATCACTTGCCTCTTATCTATATAGTATATAGTATGCTTCCAAACTAGGTATATATGGTTCATGACAAAACTTCGCCCCCACTTTTGCCCCTCTGATAGCAAAAGAGGCTTATGTAGTTACATTGTACACTGAATAAAATTGCAATCAGCCTCCAATGACTGAAACAAAATAAGCTGTCAGGCCAAATTTTGCGTAATCCGTTTACTTGTAGGTCCGGTAGAAAAAGAGTAACGCATACTCACTCTTTATTATGGGTAAGTAGCACGCTTCTGGACTTGCTGCCTGAAGTTTCCGAGATTCAGAACCAGACATCATATATGCTGGGTTAGTTGGTTACTACGGTTAGTGGCGACAAATTCTCTGAGACGCTGCTCACACTCTGCACTATAACTATAGGCTAGTACAATCTTAAGCTTACGCAGTTGCCGAAACAACTTGATCTTGTCGGATCGGGAAACCATTGCAGCGACCGCCCCGAAGCACGCAGGCAGCTCGGCGCGCCGCGCGGCGCCCGGCCGACAAGAACTACCCCCTCGCAATCCATGCGACACGCGCGAGCGGGATCATGGCAAGTACGCGTCCATCTCGAACGCACATAATTCTACATATCCATTCCCCGGCCGGCCGGCCATGATTCTCTCCTCTTTTCCCAACCGGAGCCCAACAGCGCCCGTGCCACGCCGGTGTCCCCGGTCTCAGCTTTGCCCAAAGGAGGCGAGAGAGACTGACTGAATGAGTGGGTGAGAGACAGAGCGAGAGCGTGAAGATGAGAGACATGGAGAGCAGCAGCAGTCAGCAGCGTAGCAGGCGAGCAGTGCCTCTCTGCATGCATCCTCTCCGAGCTCTTCTTTCCTCCACATCACACTTCACTGTTCAGTCCTACTGTCTCTTTTTCTTTCCTCGTGATCTTGTAAGCCTGCTTTTGCTTGTTTTCCTTCTCCCTTTTCTTTTCGAGCACACTTTCTACCTCCTTTCTATCTTTTTCTCAGCCATCTTTGGCTTTGTCAGAGGCGTAAAAGAGATCGCGCACATCATGTGTTGAACCGTAGAACGCATTTGGATCAATAATACGCTTCCCAGGATGTGGAAGTGTGATTTGCAAGAGCAAGTTGCAGTAAGCTTGAGTGCTCTGTTTGAGAGCACATCAGTTTACCAAGGAGTACAGGCACAGCTGCTCAGACAGAGGCGGACAACTGTACTGTTTGACCCGTTACTTCACGCGACTTTGAACTGTACGTCACTTGCATGTGGGCCTAGAATGTTGTTGGGGACCCCATGTCATGGAACGAGGCTCTCTCTCTCTCTGAGATGCCCCAGGCCAGCTGAGCTCTGGGGGCTCTGTCTCTGACCCGAGAATCAACACACCACTGATTTCGAATTCCATTGTACCCTCCGCAAAGAGACTGATTGGCCTACAATCAGGGCATATACTTCGAAGTTCGAACCTAGTAGAGATGCTCATAATCTCTCTATATAATTTTCAATATTTATACGAGTACAGTATGAGTACTTCGTCCGTACTAAAGGAAGTCGTTTTGTCTTACGTGCATTCGAAGTTTATAATTTTGGCGATCAATATCTTCTAAAATATTTATATTAGGTACAGAAAAATGATACGTATAAATTTGCTTTGGAAGGGACATTCATAATATTATAATTTTAAGGTTTTATAAATATATTATAATAGAAATAAGCGGTGATATCCAAAACGTCCTCCTTCTGTGACTGCAGTGTGGCCAAAGTTAACATTTTGAGGACTTATAGTAGCAATATCTACATGTTAGCATTTTGATTTTGACCCTGGAAATGGCTTGATAACAAAACTAAATTATCTACCTGGAATGTTTGTTAATCAGAAGTAAATTTTTATCGTACGCACTAGCTAGTGACATTGTTTAGTACAAAACATGACTTAATTAGGAGATCCTCTTGCCTTTTGGATAGTCGATAAATTCGGTGATGATAGCTCTTCCAACATCCTTAGTTCCGTAGCCCATGTAGCTAGACTTGCCCCATGCATAGTCTTGGTCTACGTACTTAGTTAGGCTCCACATATACTTCAGATCCTTAATTTCCTCGGTGGAGTTAAGGATTTTGTGTAACATGGTTTAGTGTCCAAGATCTTACTCTACCAGATGAAACTTTATTTAGATATATCTTTAGTACTCCTGATGGCTAGATCTTAAGCCAACATACAAATCTATCATTGCTGAACGGAATTGACAAGCACATACTAATTTATCCTCTCTTTCCAGGATGACATGATCAGCCCCACCACCCCTTCCAACATGTTCTATCCACAAACTTTACTCATCCTCCCATGCAACACCCAACCCAATACCCAAGAAGGATAAGGAAGATGTCCATATAATATCTTAACATGGCGTGGTGTCATTTTACATGATAAAACCGGCTATTTATTACATCACAGATAATACCATTGTATGAAACCTGGTTATAGTGTTATTTAAACCGGATTACGAAGTTTAGAATGTCAACCGTCTAAATTTATAATTAAGAGTGTTCAACAGATTTTCGAGTAAAGTTTAATATATTATATGCACTTTGTCCAAGAAAAAAAAAGTTTCTCAGCTCTCACCCAAAACCACGTGGTACATCGCTTATACTCACTTCATAATGGGGCCATGAGACCAGCACTGGCCCCACCTGTCAGCTTGCATGGCATGATCATTTCGCTCCATCCAAAGATGCCATGGCATGGATTGGCATGCAGACCACCCCCATCACATCAACACAGCCTTTCCCTCTTCCATGACACGAGAAAAAGCAAAGCCACTCCGCTCCACTCTATGCCCCTGTTTCCCCTGCTCGCTCCCATTTTCATCCTCTCGGCCGCCTCCCACCCCCATCATTCCCCCTACCATTCCAATGGCCTCCTCCAGCCTCCTCCTCCTGCTCATCTTCTCCGCCCCCTTCCTCGCCTTCTCCTCCGAGCCCCTCAACGCCGAAGGTATGTACGTACATACGTTTCACGCGCCACCACTAAGAACGGCAGGCGGTGCAACATTTCCTTGTTCTTGCCGCGCGCTTCTTGGAAGCTTAGCTAGCTAGCTGCTTGATACTGTACGCCTGCTTGCTTACATAGCTGCGAATTGATGCACGTGCAGTGGAGGCCCTGATCGCCATCAGGAAGGGGCTGGTCGACCCGCACGGCGTGCTGAGCAACTGGGACGAGGACTCCGTTGACCCTTGCAGCTGGGCCATGATCACCTGCTCCGCCCACAACCTCGTCATCGGCCTGTAAGCTAAGCTAACCTCCATCGCTCCCCCGCATCTCATATTCTTTAATTGCTGTACGCCTCGGGAAGAAACTAACAATGGCCGGACACCTCTCGCGTTTCAGGGGAGCGCCGAGCCAGGGCTTGTCGGGGACCCTGTCCGGGAGGATCGCCAACCTCACCAATCTCGAGCAAGTGTGAGTAAAGAACCTTAATTTCTTGTTTGTTTCGAGACCTGATCGATCGAAACATCTCGTGTTTCTTGCGAGAAAGCAAGAAGAATCAGAGCAATTGATGACGATAATGGCGGCTTCTTCACTTGTCGTTTCAGGCTGCTGCAGAATAACAACATCACCGGCCAGCTGCCGCCGGAGCTCGGCGAGCTGCCGAGGCTGCAGACGCTGGACCTCTCCAACAACCGCTTCTCTGGCTGCGTGCCCGACACGCTGGGCCGCCTCTCCACCCTCCGATACCTGTACGTGAGCCTCCCTACACATTCCATTCCGTTCCTCTTACTTCTACACTAGTTTACTACCACAGGTACTAGCCATAGCCACCACAAGAAGTGAGTTGCTCATGTTGTCTCGTGTCCTCTCCTTGTCTTTTTGCCGCAGGAGGCTAAACAACAACAGCTTGTCCGGGGCGTTCCCCGCGTCGCTGGCCAAGATCCCACAGCTCTCCTTCCTGTAAGTCTTCTCGTCAAAGCTAAGCTAGCCTATTGACTCCACTCCACTCTTTGCCTTTGTTCATTTTGCCTTTCAAATTGAATTGAATTGGATCCATGACTCGACGCGGTTGGTGATTGTCCCCAGGGACTTGTCCTACAACAACCTCACTGGGCATGTTCCTCTCTTCCCCACAAGAACCTTCAAGTATGGACTACTGCTCCTGCACTCGTCATATTCTACTCCTTTGTACCTACGCTTGTTTCGAGACTAATGCCGATTTTTAATCATACGTGTGGCGTGCAGCATCGTGGGCAATCCAATGATATGCGGGAGCCATGCGGCCGCAGGGGAGTGCGCCACAGCACTCGCGCCGATCACCTCACCCTTCCCGCTGGAATCCACTCGGGGCAGCAGTGAGTACTCTCTATCTGCTACTCCTGTCTAGTCAATCGCTGCATGCTTGCTCTGTTCTTTCCTTCTTTACCCTGTAGCGATTGGGGATAGGGCAGTGTGCGGCTACAAGATAGGGTGCCGTCTCTTGTGGCGTGTTTGTTTCCTTAACCGCTAATGGCGTGGCCTGATGGCATGCACACCTGGGGATCAGGGCTAATTTTGTTGGCGCGTATGCACAGGGGCGACAGGGAGGTCAAAGGCTGGCGCGCGGTTGCCGATTGGAGTAGGGACAAGCCTGGGCGCTTCCTCCCTTGTGCTCTTCGCCCTGTCCTGTTTTCTTTGGAGGCGCAAGCGCCGGCACCACTGCCTCACGGGCCCCTCCTCCGTTCTCGGCATCCTCGGTACGCTGCGTCCCATCGATCACCCTGCACATTAATGCATCGGCGTCGTACTCGTACGTGATAAACTAGCAGTTTCTACGTGTTATTGTGTTTCTGTGGGTGGATGTGTGCAGAGCGGGGTTGTGACTTGGAGGAAGGCGGGGAGGTGGTGGCGCGGCTGGGGAACGTGCGGCAGTTCGGGCTGCGGGAGCTGCAGGCGGCGACTGACGGGTTCAGCGCGAAGAACGTACTGGGGAAGGGCGGGTTCGGGGACGTATACCGGGGGCGGCTGGCGGACGGCACGGTGGTGGCCGTGAAGCGGCTCAAGGACCCCAGCGCGTCCGGCGAGGCGCAGTTCCGGACTGAGGTGGAGATGATCAGCCTCGCCGTGCACCGCCACCTGCTCCGCCTCGTCGGCTTCTGCGCCGCCTCGGGCGAGCGCCTGCTCGTCTACCCCTACATGCCCAATGGCAGCGTCGCCTCCCGCCTACGAGGTACGTTACGCGTTGTAAAACACGGTGTTTTCTTTCGGTACTGAAGTGCAGTGCATTAACGTTGCATTAACGTTCGTGCGGGCGAAATTTCCTGGCGATGTGGGGGCCGGGGGGGTGCACGCAGGAGTCATGGGGGAGAGAGTAGTCGTAGTCCGTCCTGTGTCAGTGCTCAGGCGTGGTCGCGCACACCCACTGTACTTGTCGCTGACACGCTGGGCCCAGCTGCAGGCCATGCCAGACCACCGCACTCACGTTTTGTCTGCATTCCAGTGGGTGCATGCCATCGCTGCCGCCCCTGCCTGCGCTGCCGCGGCACCCCGCATCACGTCGACACGAGACACAAGCAGCACGTATCCTGGCCAGTACTACTGCGCCTTCACTAACCACGCACGCATGTACGAGTCCAGCCACGGTAGGCAGCAGGACACTGCACACACATACTGGTACGCAGCAGCGGCTGCCACCATTTTTTATTCGGTGCATGCAACGCAACTATGCAAGAGTGGCACACGGCAGCGCTGCTGCCAATCA
This sequence comes from Guadua angustifolia, assembly GCA_036346375.1. Lineage (NCBI taxonomy): Eukaryota > Viridiplantae > Streptophyta > Magnoliopsida > Poales > Poaceae > Guadua > Guadua angustifolia. The sequence goes on from CM070515.1 coordinate 21,644,724, forward strand.
TGGCCTCGGGCTCGGCGAGCGGCTCGACTCGACACGTCCCGATCGGCGTGGCGCGTTAATTGCTTGGGTTTGTTCGTCGGTTTTGCCCGCGTGGATGCGTGGTTTTGGGCTGGTTTCCCCGTGCGTTAAAGGAAGGTTCAGGGGCGCTCCAGGATTTGCATGTAGCAGCATTTGATTTGGATTTTGGAGATTGGTGCCGTGGTCCGGGTGGGCAGGGGCAGGGGCAGGCGTAGGACGCAGCGCAGGGTTACGTTTGTTTCTTCTTTTATTCCGGCAGGGGCCTCGCTCTAGTTGCAGCCTTGCAGGCAGGCGCAGGCGCAGGCACAGCCATAGCTAAGCTACGAGTGTGTCTGGTCACTGTTGCGACTTGCATGCAACCTTGCATGTGCCAACAATTCGACCGCAGCACTTGACATTATTCAGCTAGCTGGTACCTGGCCTGGCACCCTGGGTGTTTCAGCACTCCGAGCAGTGGGCCCATGCGTAGCAGCTGGTCCATACATTGGAGCTGTGGTGTACGTAGTACGTCGTATTTATGCTTGTACAGCTTTGCCCCGTATGTCTACTGTATACTACTCGCCAGCAGTATGCACTGGCCTGCTAGTAGATCTCGGACAGGATATGTCTTGTCTACCTGTCACGCACGGCTTACTGCGTTGGATCGTGTACGTAAAATATGTATGTTCGTGATCTTTGTCATCTTTACTACGCTAACCATGTGGCGCATGCATGCGACGCATTAAACGTGTGCTAGCTTCTGCTTCATAACTCCACAAGATTTGGAGCATTTAATCTGAACGGGTACGTGCGTATACGTGTGCGTTGTGCGCAGGGAAGCCGCCGCTGGACTGGCACACGCGCAAGCGGATCGCCGTCGGCACGGCGCGGGGCCTGTTGTACCTGCACGAGCAGTGCGACCCCAAGATCATCCATCGCGACGTCAAGGCCGCCAACGTGCTGCTCGACGAGTGCCACGAGGCCGTCGTCGGCGACTTCGGCCTCGCCAAGCTGCTCGACCACGGCGACTCGCACGTCACCACGGCTGTGCGCGGCACCGTGGGACACATAGCGCCGGAGTACCTCTCCACGGGGCAGTCGTCGGAGAAGACCGACGTGTTCGGGTTTGGGATCCTGCTGCTCGAGCTCGTCACGGGCCAGCGCGCGCTCGAGGTCGGCAAGAGCTCGGGGATCAGCCAGAGCCAGAAGGGGGTCATGCTTGATTGGGTAAGCGCCCGCTTCTCTCAATATTTCGATCCGATATTTCTGTTCGATGCATGATAGTAATAGGTAAAGTTGCAGCTATGGACTTTGCTCTTTTTTGAGATGCTGATGGAGCCATGGGAAAAGACATTGCACCAGTTTGACAAAGCTTTGGCTGATTTTACTGTGCGAAAAAGAGGGGGAACTTGCTTTGATCGAGCCATGTCTTTGCTAAAGTTCGTAAATCTTTCAAAAAAAAAGACACATCCTGGACACGGGCATGTGCATTCATTTGCATTATCTGGCTCACTGCCCTTGGCAAGTACTAAGTAGTAGTGCATCTGATGCACATATACATGCTTTTATTAATCGACTCGAAACAATCTGACCCGCCCCCAAGTGTCAGTCTATATGGATGGAAAGCCAAAACTTATGTAACCTACAACGAAACATGCTTCTGATCTCTACTTAAAGACCCTGCTACGCAGCCTGTTACTGTATAAATGCTGATCATATGAGCCTCTTGCATATCTTTCTGTCATATACAGTTTAGATGGCATCCAAATGCTGCATTTTTAATGCTATCTCATCTCTTAGTTTCTGTTTGTAAATCAACTGAAAATCATCGATACAGCTAAAACCTTTCTTCTTGATTTTTTTCCCTCATCAAAAGGTGAGAAAGGTGCACCAAGAGAAGATGCTGGACTTGCTAGTCGACCAAGACCTCGGTCCTCACTACGACAAGATAGAGGTGGCCGAGATGGTGCAGGTTGCCCTGCTTTGCACCCAGTTCCAGCCGTCTTACCGGCCCAAGATGTCCGAGGTGGTCCGGATGCTCGAAGGCGACGGCCTCGCCGAGAAATGGGAGGCCACGAACCGGCCTACGGCGCCGCCGCTCCACGACGCCCTCGGCTACGACCACCGCAACGACTCCAACGGCTCGGTCTTCTTCAACGACTACCACGACAACGACAGCAGCCTTAGCAGCGATGAGGTGCGGTCCATCGACATGGTGGAGGAGATGGAGCTGTCAGGGCCAAGGTAGCACATTGGGAAAGAACAGTTCAGCAAACTTCAGACAATCAGAGTAACTTCAAAAAAAAAAAATACAGTGAGAGAGGATTGGATTTGTTGCTAGCTAGTTTGAAAGGTAGATGCTTTAGTTAGACCACAGTGTGTAGTTTCTGATGAAGCGTTACTTTTCCCTAGAAAGATGTAAAGAAAAAGGATGGGTTCTCTTTTGCTTTTTTCACAGGCTCTTTTTCTTTTGCTGCTGCTTTTCTTGTTGATTTGGGGACACAAGCACATGCAGCACTGCAGTCCTTCGGAGTTCGCGTTGTATACCTGTCCTGACCTCAAGAAATGTTTGCATGCCCCTTGTTCAATGTTCATGGGTCGGCTCTGAACTTCATAGCTGTACGTAGGGGAGGACAGGTTGTCACGACTAATTCATTACCTGAAAGACTGGTCTGTGGATTATTACTTGACAAGATCTTATTTTGTTAAATAATAGCCCACACATTAGGGATTACGGCAGATAAATAGTCAGGACTACTTTTACTTCGCACCTGAGAACCGTAAGGCTAAGATTTTTGCATGATTTGCTTTAATAGTTGAGGTGGGATTAGAGGTAGGTATCGGGCCGGGTATTTTTTGGGCCGGTCCGAGGCACGGTGGGCACGATCCAACCCGGTGCAAAGCAAACTAGGCTGTGCTGGCATGACATGGTTTCCCGAGCTGAGCTAGGGAATTGGGTACGGTGGGCGACACATCCAGTTGGGCCAGGTTCGTGCTGGCACGGAGGCATGAGGGGCATATTGCATTATTGCGGGCCTACGATAGGGCATGGTGGCCGTGACAAGGAGGTAGGGGAGAGAAGGGAGTGGTACTTGTGTTGTCATCATTGTTGTTGCCATGGCCCGCACCCGCACAGTCACTGTGGCCTGCACTGCCTCACTAAGCCGCACCGCGCCTACGCAGCAACACATCCTGCCACGCCACGTCGGAAAGGGAAAGGGATGGGTGGAGTGCGCAGAGGGGGTGGCACCGAGAGGTGGTGGTTGGGGAAGGCGAGGCGATGGGGAAGGCCAATGAGGGAGAGGCGAGGCGGTGGGAGAGAGTTGTGGGGGAAATGGCATGGGGCCAGCGAGGAGAGGCGGAGCGAGGGCGACGGGGTGAGGTGTGGTTGGCCAGATTGGTCGGGGAAAAAGAGAGAGTGCGAGGGAAAGAGGAGAGGGGGAAAAGAGAGGGAAGAAAGAGAGAGAGAGAGAGAGAGAGAGAGAGAGAGAAAAGGGGGAAGGGTAAAAGGAGGGAAAAAGGAGGAAATGGGTGAAAAAAGTAAATAGAGTACTTGGCAGTGTTAATAATATAAAATAATAATTTCAAAAAATTAAGTTTATCTAAAAAACATAGAAAAAATAAACATTTTTGCAAGAAGCAAATATAGATAATAACGACTAGTCATACTGTTACCTAGTCATAAGACATGGCATTTCTCACATGATTAAGATGAGAGCAGTATTGTTGGGACCCGAATTTACCAATTTGGACTTTCTGTGTTTACCGCACTAGTCTCGGATTACGCTAGTGCACACAGGCTTAACATTGGTAAATATCACACCATACACAGCGATATTAATATAAAAACTCCATTTATTGAATATAACTAAGTGTATAATCTTATGACTAACTTACATTATTTAGCCATGTAGGGCTAAATTTGAAGTAAAGACTAAGACAAATGTAGCGAGAAAATAGAAGACGTAGATGACTCCTCAGTTTACCACCGATATCTACCAAAGTTTGGACCCTAATTACTCATGTCCTCTTGGAACTCCTTCAACAAAGGTGTAGACTCCTTAACTGTTGATTGTGGTTGTTGGCAAGGGTAAGTACTTAAAAGCACTCAATAAGTTATGTACAGAATGCAATTCTATGTAACTATATGCAAAGCATATTCCAAAGGAAAAGGCTAATATGGCTATTTTGCAATAAAGCAACGCTTATGAATAAGTATAATAAATAGACTGTGAAGATAGTAAAACAAATAATAGTAAATAGTAATTTCAATATTTCTCAAGTAAATCAAGTTTCTAATCCTAAGTCAAGTTCCAACCTCCCATGGCAACCTATCATCCATTCTAGATTTTTATTTTGCAAAAATCTAACCCTTGACTATAATTCCTGAGCTATACTCAATACCGCGAGCACGGCTATTCTAATAGATTTACACTATACAGAGGTTATGCACTTTATCCATATGATACAACCAACTCATCACACAGGCGAGTGATCATAACAAAGCCTTTACGATGCCCTATCTTAACTCGGTACTACCTGTTGAGGTTTCAACACTGAAGGGTTTGGTTACCACACTCAGAGCCCTCCTCTTGCGTCATATGAGTTAATCCATGAACGTGAGACTCACACCACCACTAGCAGTACCAAAGCTAAGACATTACAAATTAGTCAGCTAGACTATCTCATACCAAGCATGTGGTTGCATGATTGACTCAGGTCAAAGACTTGCAAGCTTAAGCCTTTTAGAGTGACTAGGGCAAGACTTTCACGTACCCTCTGCCCTTTGGACCACCTTGGCACACTACCCCTTGCCACTTATCTCAATCTAAATGATTACTACCCTAGTTGATTACTAAGCACCATGTGCTATCAACAATTTAACATTGTTACATGACATCCCTCACCACAACAACTCAATCTCATTGTGTGATAACACCTGACACAAGTTCATAATCATTCCATATTCCATTAGTCAATATTAAATATTGATGATTCAAGTAGATGTGATGACATGGCATGGCTAAGCACACTATTACGATCTAACCATCTCATGTTGATTTTAATATTAACCAACTATAGTGAATCAATCTAGGGTGACAATAGATCATAACATACCAATGACATGGTAGGGAATATTGCAATTGGTGAGATTAACTAGATCCCAAATTATTTCAAGGCATTTATACACGTAAAATACCATGTATAAGATTGAAGCAAAATAGCAATTTTATAAAGATATATTCAAAATTATCAAAGCATAACTTGCCAAGGTAAAGGTCCTGGTCTTGCTCTGGAACGTGCTCTTGGGTTCATGGATCCTCCTCGGATGTGTCACACAACTCAACGTCTATGCGAAACAAGAGAGAAAACCAAATAAACATCAAAATAGAGAGTAAATGAACTCCAAAAATTAAATAAAATTAACCATTAAATAGATCTTAACTTTACAAATTTTTAGAAATTTGAATCACCTCAATTGGAGCTCATATGAGGGAGAACGGGCTCGTGGAAGATTCAAAATCTAAAAATCAGAAAATTGAAATAATAATAATCTGAATTATTTTTAAATAAGAAAATCACTTTATTGCATTAGCGTGATGTCACCACTGAGCCTAACTAACCAAGCACTGCCACGTCATGCAGGTCCATGGATGCGGTCCACCAAACAGTACCGGACCATGGTGGACATGGTCCACGACACCTAGGTGCCTACTCCAAACATGCGTCGCGTTGAGGGTGGTTGTTGCACCACCCGAGGCAGGGGACTCAATGGCCGACACATGGTGAGATCTGGGATGTCCGCGAGAAATCCGACGACCACGGTTAACAATGACGATGACGGCTACGCGGCCCAATCTAGATCTTTTGCGAAGATTGGATGGCCACGATCTAACGAGTGGTACAGTAGCAAAGACGGTGGCATGAACTCACCAATCGTGAGGAGGATGATGATGAAACTAGCACTCCCGTGAGATTCTTGCCACGGAACCGACCGGATTTGATGCGGCATGGTGTGGCGAACTCGGATTAGTCTCAAACTTCGGTGGAAGATGGCGAATCGATGATGAACTTGAGCAAAAACCACGATGGCTTCCATTCTCCACTCTGGCATGCTTGTTCTTGGTGCTGGTGGCTCCTTAGGTGATGATTTCTAGGGCAACTGGTATGGCTTAAAGCAATGAACATCGGGGTGGTGCTAACGTGCTTAAATAACCCCTAGGCATCCGTGCTTCAGTCGAAACCGCGGTGGAGACTCCTCTTCCGATACGGTGACGCTACTCCGAGTTTGTCACGGAGATGACAACAGACAACCGTTCGATCAAACATGAATGGTCGAGTTACACCTAACGCGTCACATCATAACAACTCGCAACGAACCAACGGCCGAGATCAGATAAGATCCGAACAGCCCCGATCTATCTTGCACCACTCAATCTCGATCCGACGACTCACGGCGCTAGGGTTTCAAACCTCAGCTATCCGATCTTATATCCATGGTCGACACCACTCACCAGCTGCGGCTTGAAAATGGCCCTACGATGAAGATCCAATGGCTGACGCATCAGCTTCTAGAAACCAGGCTCATAGCCTAGCGATGCAAAGCGGCTAGGATGCACAATGATGGGCCACACGTTCACAGTATTTGGCTCTAGCCCGATACTGTTTAACAATTTTTTTCTTAGATTTTTCTTTTAAAATAACTCCATTAAATAAACTAATTAGCTTAGAGTAGATAAAATATCACAAAAATTTCATGAAAAATCTCAAAAATACGTTAAAACATTTTGAACTCAAATAAAATATTTTTAGTCAAATTTTATATTAATTTTATCTATAAATAATTAGTTTTCATAAAATGCCAATATACTTAATTTAAAATAAATTCAAATAATTTCTAGAAAAATCCAATAAATTGAAAAACCATAAAATGCATAAATGATAATAAAGTAATATTTTAATAGAAATTTTGTAATGTTACAAATATTAATTGCCATCCCTTAGATATAAATATGGTGGCCTACATACCCCACAAGACAATCTCATCTCGATAGAGCTGCTGTCGGTGTTTCGAATACCGGCTAGTGAATTTTAGTCAAGGGGTCGCGCGTTCCCTCTCCTTGAATGGCCTGACTCAGGGAGCCCAAGAAGTATACTGGTTCGGGCCGAATGTCCCTACTCCAGTTCATGTGGTGGATCTGTATTACTTTGGGTGCAGATGACTGCACGGCGTTACAAGCGAGGGCTAAGGTCTGGCCTTGAGCGCCTCGTACGAGTAGGAGAGCTCGAAAGCTTGAAGATGCTAAGGGCTTGAAGCTGTAGGAGCGTTCGAGCCGTGTGTGTGAGTAAGAACTGTTTGCTCGTGAAAACTCGCCCCCTTTCCTGAGGGTCCTGCCTCCCTTTATATAGACGGAGGGGGCAGGTTACATAGGAATTTGGAAAAGAAAGGATGGGGTGTCCTACGCTTAGGAATCCTGGTCTTCAGTCTTGACGACTGACCGGTGTCTGCTCACCCCATGCTAGGTCGGTAGATACATCGAGTGACATGGTTTTCTGTTTCGTCGGGAAGTGGCGCACCTACTCTCTGCGCGTTTGCCAAGTGCTGACGCCGTAGCGCTTGGCACTAGTGTTGCCTCGGGAGGGAGTGTATCCTCCCACTGTGCATGACTGGACGATGAGACTGTTGTTTGACTTCGGCAGCCTCCTCGCCACCTCGGGAAGGAACCACCTACCCTCGCACGGTCATTCTGAGCCGTCGTGTCCGTGGGGCAGGTGGCCAACGACCGGCCCAGCCTCCCCGCCCCCACGGGGGGAGGGCCACAATAGAACCCACGGCGCTCTGCACCCAAAGTAATACAGATCCACCACACGAACTGGAGTAGGGACATTCGGCCCGAACTAGTATACTTCTTGGGCTCCTTGAGTCAGGCCATTCAAGGAGAGGGAACGCGCGACCCCTTAACTAAAATTCACTAGCCGGCATTCGAAACACCGACAGCTACTTTCTAATCCAAATTCAATATTACAATATTCTCAGTGCTCATGGTTGAGAGAGTGAGAGATTGAGAGAGAAAGAGAGAGAGCTGAGAGATATTGAGAGAGACGAACAAGAGAGAGAGACGGTTGAGAGAGATTGAGAGAGATGGGCGAGAGAGAGGGAGCAACAGGCGAGAGAGAGAGAGAGGTTGAGAGATACGAAAGAAAGAGCTGAGAGAGATTGAGAGAGACTAACAAGAGAGATTAGCTTCTTGCAATGTACAAATCTTTGTACTAAGGAGCATTGTGTACTCACGCAAACATTGCAATGCCACTCTGTACCTATTCAAGAATGAATGAAATTTAGTTCCTTCTCCCAATATTTTTATCCACTTCTTCATCTCCTTGCGTCTCCGGCTCCTTTCTTCTTGTCGCAATAGTGCAAATGGGCTGGGCCTAGGCCAGGCCGGCACGAACCAGGTATGAAGTACAAATGGGCCATGCTTGGACTCGCTGAGGGAGAGTAGAGCTAGCCCGACACGGTTCAGCCACGAAGCACGATGAGCCTATGCCAGGCCGGTCTGACATGGCACGACGCCCACCTCTAGGTGGGATGAAGTCCATTGGCCTTCGTGGTAACAGTACTCATTGTAGTTTCACCTTAACATCACTTTTAGCATAACCAATTTTGTCACACCTAAACAAATGGATTAATAAAAAAGATTAGTACTTTCATACTCCACGAGTCTTATTACGAGAAAAAGACATGTATAAACATCTATAATTTATATTATATACTAAATCATCTATCATCATTCCAAGTTTTAGGGTTGTCAGTAAATGGGGGTTTTCATAAAAAAATGTGGAAGCTAATATCACCCGCATAGTAGAAAAGAACTACTAATAAGTTCTCGTAGCCTCCGATCCAGGAGACTAGCGTGAACCATATTTTAAAAATATTGCAAAGGTTGTATTGCTTTGCCCATAACGATCCAGAACATTGTTGGGCAATTGATTATTTTCACAATTCCTCATATGCAAGGCCGGTTCGATAGAGAGCTTGTTTACCCATTTCCATTTATTAAGCCTCTACCTAGCTATCACTTCACTAATTGTTATGTTGTGCTTGCAAACATGACACTCCGCTTATGCAAATATAATAGCGCTCGGCTGGGCCAATTTTTAATACCATTGGGTATATCATCACTCATCCTAGTACGATGTACCCATATGGAGGTACAACAACTTGATGGCTAATAGGCTCCACACGCCTTAGATGAAACCATGTTTGATTGATATGATCTTTGTACAACTCACTAACACACGTGTGAGTGGTTTATTAGTCCTTACATGTTACCCCTACGTAGAGGGAGCCCTAACTTATCATAATTCATTCACTTTTCTTGAGCTCCCGTACCCACCATATGTTAAATTAATATATAACTATATTCATCAGTGAGGTGTTTTTATACATTACTACTTAAACGTTATACAAATAGTAAAGCATTAATGAAGGATAGATGATAATTATTTATCCCTTGATTCAAGATGTGTGCAACTTATATAGGGACGTCATACCATAGAAACACTCCTCAATCATTCTTCATCATCAGCTTTACTTCAAGAACATAGTGTTTTGGTGTAAGTATTAGGAGTGTTAGTTTGCAAAATAGCTTTTTAGTAGAATTAGTCCCTGTTTAGTGCACTCCAGATCCTAACTTCACCTTACATCCTAAACTTGTAGGTTAAAATAAAGTGAATTAAGTTTATATTTTTAGTATAAAATGTAAATAAGATGACCTATCTAAATACTCTTAATATACCCATAGCTCCAGTTCCACGGATATGGTGGAGCTAGTATTTTTAACTTCACCAAATCCATGGGTCCGGTAGAGCTAAAGCTATACCAAACACAGCCTTAAAATCATCATCTATCAACATGACCAAAGGAAGACAAGACTAAATCATGTTAAGTTCAATATTGTGAAATTCAAGTGGTTTCCCTCGACATATTGACTCGTTGATTGGTCCCACTTACCCTTCGGATCTAATTGATCATGATTCTTTTGTTCTGATGGCCGCCTATAATTTATGTGCATAATAAGGATTGAAATAGTTTAATTTTACGTGTACAGTCTTACAAGCTGTGCGTGCGCAACCTATATGGTAATTAGTCTGGACCTGTAGTTATTCTTATATGCAAATACTACCGTAATGCAATACTTTATTTAAGCTTATGTTAACTCCCAATCTAGACTAATGCATCGGGTATAGGATACTCCTTCGTCCAAGATTATAGGGTATATTTTCTCTTGATATACACACTAAGAAGATATTAAAAATAACTAAATTACCTTTAATTAGTATCTCTAAGCACTATATTTAATATATACACGAGAGAATATTAAGTAAATCTAGGTATATACTAGAAGTATAAAGGAAACATCACACTAATATATATTAGAATATAAAATAAGCTCTATATTTATAAACAAAATCATTAAAAAAATACACCTATAGAATTGGACGAAGCGAGGCATTCTTTTCCAAATTCTATAATCCTTAGAAGAGCCCTTATCTCTCTCTATTCGGCCGGTGCACTGCTCCTGACATCGGACCACCGGACCAGACTCAACCGATAACGGGCCCATGCTCCAGAGTCCTGACCCATCCCTAGTTTGACTGGGCCCACCAGTCGGTGCCCCTCAGCCCTCGCTTCCCAATCTCTCTCCCTGTCTCACTCCCTCTCTCTTCTTCCCAATCGAGTGTCGCCACCCTAGCCTGGCGTTCCCGGCGGCGCGACGCGCCGCCGGCCAACTTCTTCGCGTCTCAAACTCACCAGTTCCTCCTCCCACCCCCGTGATTCCGCCGCCAACCCCTTTTTCCCTGCCCCGCTCACCGCCGCTCGGTCTGCTGTCGCTGGCAGCCAGCTCACCGCCGACGGCCTCCTTCCTCCTCCTACTCTCATATATTCTTCTCTAATTTAGTCCCCACCCCGGATTCACCCCTTGTCTTTCTTTCACACGCTTCCTCGTCGTTGCCCACCGGCACCCTTGCCGCCAGCGAGTTCCACGTCGCCCATCCTATGTGTCCAACTTCCCCGGTGCCCGATCTATTCTCCCGCTATTCCACTTCGCGTCTCTCCCCGGCAGCTACGCCTCCTCGGCAAGGTCGCTGGCTCACGTAGCGCTGCCAGCGGGCTCCCTGGCATCCACAACTCCTCAGCGTCGCCTTTTAGCTAGCATGACACCAACCGAGAGAGATCGTCTGTCCATGCGGTGGTTACGTCCAGGGTTCGTGTGCGCACGCGCTTTGGGGCGCGACACGGTGGCTGGTGGGCACGCTCCGGAGCGTGGCGCGGACGTGGTAGTGTGGGTACGCTCGGGTGCGCGGCGCGACCGTGTTCGTCGCCAGGTCGGCGTCGGCTCCTGGCCAAGTAAGTGAGGCAAGCCCCACCCCACTCTTGTGCACTCTCATATGCCTTTACTCCCGCTTCACTGTCTAGCTATCAAGCGCATGCTCTACTCTAGAATGCCATCTACTACAAGGTTTACAAAATCGAAAATTCAATTTTTGAATGATTTTTTTATTTTTGAAAATCAGTAAAAATCAAGTGAAAATCGGTAGAAGCTGAAGAATTTTAAATTCAAAATTTTTGAACTTGACGGTCAATCAATTGCGAAAAAACGAAAATCAAGTGATTTTCGGTCAGTTTTCTTCGATTTTCGATCGATTTTTTTTATTTTTAGCGAACCGATGGAAAATTGGAAAAAAGGAAAAATTATAATTTTTTTTTAAAAAATTACCAAAAATCCCAATTAATCTATAAAACAGCTCAGATAAATTTAAACAATATTTAGAATCATTTAGTGCTTCTAAAATATCAACAACAACAATTAATGAAAAGGAACAAAGGCACTGTTAGATTTTTATAAAAATTTGCAAGATTGATTATATTCTAAAATTTTAATGTAACCATAACTAGTGCCCAAGGATCATGTACTAAAATTTTCAGAAATATTATACTTCACTGGTTCAGGGCCCGTGCATTGCCACGGAAAATAAAATTGGTAACAAAATATAAAGGTCAAACAATAAAAGAAGATTTTGCTACAAGATCAAACATCTATTTCTCCCGATTACAAGAGTTTTTATGGTTTCTTCTTGGACATGAATAAAAACCAAATATATTGTACATAGTACATAAGGCATTCATGACATTAGAACATATTTAGAAATGATATTCTTGGTATATGTTCTGGAAAACCTGGAAATAAAGTTACATTGTAACACAACTTGGATATTATTTTGATCAAACCTTGTTTATGATATGAGTACTTCTCTGTAGACAATGTTTTTTGTGAGGTGCTTGTGAGCTTTCTTAGACTTTCGGCTCTTGTCCTTCTCTTTGTCTGCGATGGCAAATATTTTGATGTTGCTTCTGGTGGTGGATCTAGATAGCGCAACATACAGTTGCCCATGAGAGAAAACTGGCTCAGGGGGTAGAGACCGACATTCGGGATGGCCTGCCCTTACGTTTTGTTGATTGTCATTGTGAAGCTGAGCTTAAGATATTTATATTCAGTAGTCTAGCAGCATAGGTTTTACTAAGTTTAGCAAATTTGTACCACTTCTTCATGTAGCAACTGCATATATTATCTAGACTCTAGATCAATCGACTAGTGTAGCTGTAGGCCTATAGCAAAACATGGTGCCATTGGATTGCTACAGCTTGTAGAAGTAGAACTACTTATTAGATAAAGTAATTGCAATTGCTACAAGAAAAAGGGTATGAACTTCATTTGGGGTAGAGGCTTGTGTCTCTATATTTATATTTCAACATTCATCTAACAATTTTATAACATAATATCACTACAAATTTGGTATTCATTTAACCCTTCTGGGTTTAAGAATTAGTAGGTCCTTATGTTGGCCAGGGCTGGTTTGTCTTGTTTCCTGCACTTCAAAGTTTGGCCCTAGCTTGGCTCAATCTGAAGCTTGGCACATGAATAGCTGATATTCTGGGACTGTTTTTTGGTTTAGTGAAGCTTAATCCAACCCAGCAAGTTTTGAATTCCCGGTTTCCAGAATGCATTGTGAGATGTGTTAATATGCAAGAAGAGAGCTAGATTTGACTCTAGCCATTGTAAGCTATCAATAATTCAATGTAAGAATCCCAGCCTGACTTAAACCCTAATACTATAAATCCAGCTTGTTTACCAAATGTGGTTCTGAAGGGACATCCTGTATCATGTATTATCTGTCTAATTGTATTTTGGTAGTCGATTTTTGAACCTAGATGTGCCCTTTCCATTACAAATGTGAGCTCGGTGACTAAACAAACAGAGAAAGGTGTTTAACTGTTTATGATTGTCAAACTTGATTTATAGTTGCTTTGTAACAAGCTACACGATGTATCTAGAGTGCAAACTGGTGCTATCATGGAGGATCATTTGAGATTTGAAGTGAGTTCATTTTCCAGGTTATTTTGGCTTCTTTGAGTGGTGTGCTACAAGCAAGGCTTTGGCACCTTGATTGGTTGGTGATTGCCATTGCCTAGTACAACAAAGCATACAAGTTAGTTAGATCGGGTGGTACCGGAATTTTTGATATTGATGTTGATTTCTTACATTGCTCACAACTGCAGCCTCTGTCACGTCTTGTATTTGCTTTTCTAGTAAGCCCCCTGCTTCAAGTTCATAGCTCCCAATAGAAAATACATTATCATCATAAAATAAAATTATCCAATCTGTCTTCCAACAGAAAATACATTATCTTCATAAAATAAAATTATCCAACATGGCTTCCAACATAAAGTATAATTATGTGATAACTTCAGTTGTAACAAACCGAGATATTTATAGAGAGTGTTGCACCATGGTCGGTGGTGGGCACCCTAGTGGCCATCCAGATTAGGGGTGCAGGGTCCTGCGGATACGCCCGCCTTGCCGCCGCTTGCTTGCGCTGCCCCCTTCGGAAGTCGTAGATACTGGAGTGGAGTCCCACGGATGGCGGTAGGGCCGATGCTGAGCACGAGGGCTTAGGCGTGAACCTGCGCCAGGAAAGCAGCGAGGCGTGGATGCCACTACGAGAAGAGGCGGGAGGACTGAAGTGGAGCGGATGGGTTCCTACGGCTACGCCTGCCTTGCCATTGCCTACCTACACCACCCCCTTTGGAAGCCACAGATATTGGAGAGGAGTCCTGCAGACGGTGGCAGGGCTGGCTTCGAGCGGGAGGGCTCAGGCGTGATCGTGAACCTGCACACCCGCACTAAGAAAGAAGCGAGGCCGTGGATGCCGCCGCGAGAAGAGGCGAGAGGACTGGAGCAGAGCAGCACCGCACCGCGGAGGGGTGAGCCCGACGTGAACGGGACGGTGCGAGACCAGATGCATGCCATGGTCATGCCCCTACTTGTGCGGCGGCGGCAGGAGAGAGGCTGAGAGGGAGCGACGGCTTTGGGGTTAGGTCCTATTGCTAAGCTTTGCAAAATTTTGTGGGGAAAAACACATTTAGCTTATTTCTACTAGATAAGAAAAACCCAGTGTGGAACATAATTTGGTATGAATTCTAGAGAAAATAGTACAATTCTCAAGGGTTTCATATAGAATTCTTCATTTCAAATTAGTGTTTTATTCATCAGACTATACTCCTCAGGCCTCATGTTTATACTTTTACAAAAGGACTACATGTAGCTTCAACTACTCGGTTGAAATGATATAGTTTGTATTTTTGGATAAGTGGTTTAACCTTGGATTAATACTCCCTCCATCCCAATTTATAAGGCTTATTAGCCTGGGCACGATTACCAACGCAATGATTTTATACCGATGCTGCTCTTGATTAAAGATGGAAAGCGAGCGAATCACGTATAAAGATGGAAAGTGAGTGAATCACATGGGAATCAGGAAAAAACCCGCTCGCTTGACCAGGACCATGCATGCACAGGGGCAATTGTGAAAGAAACGGATAGCAAATCATAAGACACCCTATAAAATGGGATTCCAATCAGATTTTTATACGTCCTGTTTTATGGGATGGAGGGAGTATTCAACTACTTGAACCTAAAAACCCTAACCCTAAGTTAGCAGTAGTACTAATCATAAACCCGAACTAACCTATCTCTAATCGTAAACCATCACCTAAACCCTAAATCCAAACCTAAATGACCTAATTAACTAAATGCCAACCTAAATGACCTAATTAACTAACCTAACTGCCACTGGCCCACTGCCATAACTCACTGACTCACTCCCCTCTTTCCGAAATTCCCCCAACAGGCGACACAGTGCACCACAACATTGTCCCTCTCGAGCTCATTGTTGATCGGCTGCCCCGGGTCTAGATCTGACCTAGCCTACCTAGCTCCAGTCAAGAAGAAGACCCATCTTGGCGACTTAGACTGAGATCTCAGTGGTTTCAGCTAAGATTTTGCCAGAGACTCGCTGCCTGAAGGTAAACGAAATCTCGTTAGTTTGGTCCGAGATTTCGGTAGTTCACGTCTTGTGGTAGCCAGGCAAACTTGCACAATTTAGCCCGAATGATTCTTCGATTGGTGCAGGTACCTGATAGGCATATGTATTGTGTACAGATCGACATAGGGATCAAGTGTAGTCGAACAACGATCACATACTCGATTCGTCATGACTCTGGTAGTGACTGTACCCACCTTGATACCCTCTGCAGGGCATCGAGCCATATCCTAACACGGGGTACCCAAGCTTCTTACTAGGGAAGCCCCAATGGCTCGAAGAACAGCTACTAGACCATGAGCTCGTGTCATCCTAGGGCTGTCCTGCCTGCTGCCCACCCCCATCACTCATCGTGCCCTTCTCCGTACTATGGGTCTGCCTCTATGAGCCCTTCCTCGAGGCACTTCCCCCCTGTTGCAATCCCCGCTGTCTGTGGCTTTGTACGGGGTTGGAGGGAGTAGCGGTTAGCGTTGCCTCCAGAGTCTATCGTCGAGCAGCTATCGGTGGACTCCTGGTACTGCACCTTCCCCGGGGTCTCCATTTCATCGTCGCTACCTACATCCGGCTCCTGCTTGGGGCCTTTCCTTTTGCATTGCCTTTTCCCTTGCCCCTCGGGCTGGCCGACAACTTCGCCAACCCACCTAAAGCACCCGCTAGCCTGTCCTTGTCATTGGTGCCACGCTTCCTCTTCCCCCTTTGTGGATGTCGTCGATCGAGAACTTGACCCAATCTAGGAGGCTCTTCCTACCTGTGGTCATTTCGAAATAATATTAACACCGTTGTGAGATGCAGTATATACATGATAACCAAGTAGAACAAAGTACAATTACACATTTCTTGTGGCTGTTGAGCTCTTTCAGTAGGATGCTATCAACCAGAAATCTCGCCAGGAGGGGTGGGTCATAGGATGGATTCGTAGTCCCCAAGTCAAAGTCAGATATTGTAATGGACGAACGCAAGCTATTGGAGCTTTGCATAACTTAATCGGTTCCTTAGCTGCGTGTACACTAAGGCAAATGTGCTCTAATTTCGCTTGTAACCACTCGACGATGCACACTATGGCACTAACCTCATGGCATACTTTTGTAACGCTGATATCTCATTTCCGACTTGTAACCACTCGACGATACACACTATGGCACTAACCTCATGGCATACTTTTGTAATGCTAATATCTCATTTTTGAATGTTATCCACCATTGTGTTACAGACAACAACCCAAAAAAAGTGAGGTACTTCTGCAACCAATCACGATCGATTTTTAACTTAAATACCCTAAGAGCGTTACATACCTGTGAAGTACGGACACTCGGCCTTCCTTCCTGGAATTGCATTTGCATGGAACTACTTCGATCATGCCCTCCCAAGCTTCTGCCTCACCCCTACTTGAATGCACTGTTTATACGAGGTTGCTGTGGGGCGCCACTCCGTGCAAGGTCAGGATCAATGGAGCCATGGATTTCCTGTATCGATTTGGACTTGCCGAACAATCGGCTACTCGTGGATTGGACTGCGGACCTTCGTGCACCACTCCTAGACCCCGATTTGGGGTCAAACCTTGGCTCTGAGATAAACCCCTTCTTTGGAGGCCCTTATGGCCATCTTGAGCTGCCCCTCAGTACGATAGTCGGTGGCCCTCGGCGCAACCACTTGCTTTTCCTTCTTTGCCCAAGCTCCGTTGAGGTCCACAAGCATAGACTCCCTAACCTTTTTAGGCACGCTAGGGCAGGCCCTCACCTAGCTGAAATGGCCAGCGAGTTGTTCCTTCAGATGAGTCGCACCTCCCCCCTCTATAACATGTGGACAATACTTGCACTTAGACCCTTGGCTGACACGCTCGACATGCTCCTAGATGGTATCAACACAATCTGTCATCACGAGAATATACAATGGAAGACAACTATCAAGCTGTCCATTCATACCTATTAGCTACTAACACCCATCCATTTATTTGACAAATCAGCAAACCCTACATTTGCTCTGAGCCTATGCAACCATGAATTATAGCCACTCCAAAGAGAAACAAATCCGGCAGATCCAACCATGAAGCACACTAATCGCCATCTACAAGCATCAAGTCGGGCTAAACTGTCGAAATCTCAGACCAAAATGATGAGATTTTGTTTACCTCTAGGCAGCAAGGCTCCGGTGAAATCTCAACTGAAACCACCAAGATCTCAGTCTAGGTGGCCGAGATGGGTCTTCTTCCTGACTGGAACTAGGCAGGCCAGGTCAAATCTGGACTAGGGGCGGGCGGTCGACAATGAGCTCAGGAGGGAGAATGTTGTGGTGCACTGTGTCGCTTGTTGGGGGAATTTCGAAGGGGGGAGTAAGGGAGTGATTGAGAGGGAGTGAGTCAGTGAGTTATGGTAGTGGGCCAGTGGCAGTTAGGTTAGTTAATTAGGTCATTTAGGTTGGTATTTAGTTAATTAGGTCATTTAGGTTTAGATTTATGGTTTAGGTAATGGTTTACAGTTAGAACTAGGCTAGTTAGGGTTTATGGTTAGTACTACTACTAACTTAGGGTTAGGGTTTATGGTTAGGTTCAAGTAGTTGAATATTATTCCATGGTTAAACCATTTATTCAAAAATACAAATTATATTATTTTAACCAAGTAGTTGAAGCTACATGTAGTCCTTTTCTAGAAGTATAAACCTAAAAGGCCCAAGGAGTATAGTCGATGAATAAAACACTAATTTGAAATGAAGAATTCTATATGAAACCGAGAACATATTATTTTCTCTAAAATTCATATGAAACTATGTTCCGCACTAGGTTTTTCTTATCTAGTAGAAACAAGCTAAATGTGATTTTTTCCTACAAACTTTTGCAAAGCTTATAGACAATAGAAGGGCCTAATCCCAAAAATTTCGACATATCCAATCCAACACAAAAATTGTAGTTAACATGTTTGCATAATTTAAGTTAGGTTTATGGTTAGGTTCAAGTTAGGGTTTTGGGTTACATAATTTGTATATGTATTTTTTAGCAAAATTTTCACATGTATTCTTTAGGAAAGGCATCATAATTCACCACAAAAAATTTGGTGCTAAATCGGTTCAACAAACATGAAAACCGGTCGAATTTGTGATAATCTTAGTCGAAAAAGCTGAAATCTTGCGGAAAATACCCTAAATCACTGTAGTAATTTGAAAATTTTTATTATCTTGCTAAGATTTGGAATCTCGGCTCCTCCGAAAGCCGAGATTTCGATATTCAACAGAGCAATGTGAAAATTTTGATTTTTTTTATCTCGCCAAGATTTGGAATCTCGGCCCTGGCCGAAAGCCGCGATTTCCGAAATCTCGGCTAGATTTTGAACCCTCCTGTAGCAGCAAGCCATAACTTCATTCCGACAGAGGAATCAAGTAATTTCGATCTCAGATGCACACTAGGCACCAGATTACGTGCTAGCAAGTGTGCAACTAGACATGTGTAACGTCCCAAAATTTGGCCTAATTTAAATTTTTGGAGATATTTGAATTTTTGTGAATTTTTGGGATTTATTCGGATTTATTTGAGTTTAAATTAAAGTTATCTTCCTCTTGAATAATTAATTCTCAGAAAAGTAATTATCAAAAATAATTAAAAGTATTTTATTTAAACCCTAAATGCCCTGAATTATTTTCTGGAATTTTTCTAGAATTTTTCGGGTATTTTTAGTGCCCTAAATAATTACTTTGATTTTCTAGAATTAATTTAATTGTTAAAAGTCGGAAAACACCTTGCTACAGTGCTGGGCCGAGCCCAACACTGTGCATGCGTTCGACTGGAACCCTAGCACCGCCTGCTCTAGGCCATGCGATCTCCATCGGACGGCTGATATTGAGCCGCGTCGCCTATTCGTGAGAGCTATTGGATCGTAGTAGCTTGCGCCGCCAGGATTTCACCACGTGGCGCTGGGTAGCCGAACCGTTATTCGCCCTGGACCGTTGGATTGCAATCGGACGGTGCGGATGGATTTCGCCGTATCGGGAGGGGGCGAGCAGTGCGCCGCCGTCAGGGGTTGGCCGACAAGATTGGCGGTGGATTTGCGCGTGTTCCAAGGCATCTCGACGATCGTGCTGTGGCGCATTTAACTGGTCCCTTCGCCCCGCACATTTTTTCCGTTCGCCCGTTAGCAGTCGTGCCCCGTAGCTCTCCCACTCGCTCGCCGGAGTTGGCTTAGCCACCGCCTCGGTTTCCCTCGATTTCCACCGTCGTCCGTCGCTCTCCGCCACGACCAAGACGTTTCTCGAGTTCGCCGTGCCGAGACGCGTCGAGTGGAGTACCTCTTCTCACCGGAGACGCCCGGAAAAGCCACAAGCTACCTCGTCTTCTCCAAGTCCGGCGACAAGCACCGCCGCCTCTTCTTCAAAGCATCGCAGCTCACCGCCACCGTCGGATCTCCATCGAACATTCGAGGTAACGCCATGTCCCCCTTTCCTGTAGAGCTAGACTCGAGTAGCTTTGGTAGATCCCGACCGTAGGTTCTTGATCTGACCGCCACCGTAGCGCCACGTAGCCATTCTTGTGGTGTTTGAAAATGGCCGATGGATCGTCATCATGTGGTTCTGAGAAGCCCACGAGCCGCCAGATAGATGCGTTGATAATGGCCGTTGGATCATGTCTCAACGGCATCGATTGCATCACGAGATTAGTAGCGAGATCTTGGCCGCTAGATCGTGGGACGGCGGCTCGGATTAGGCCACATAAGTTCGGTGAATAGGTATCGCCGTAACAAAGCAACCGCGGGATCTTCATTCGGCCACGGCAAGGCCCACATAGCCATCGCCGACGCGTTTAATAAAGTTCATCGGATCATAGATCGGTGGCCTAAAGCTTGCCACGTAGTCCTCCGAGACCTCAGTAGCCGCGCTGGACCGACCGTTGGATTTGAATCCAACGGGCGGGAACGTATGTGACCGCGTGGACCACTGGATGCGCGCCATGTGTCAGCGGCTGAGCGGACCAAGCACTGTTCCGCGGGCCCTCCCGCCGATGAGAGCCGTGAGGGCTGACGTCATCATGACGTCACCAGAGGGCGGTCAAGAAGATCGTTCGGTGGACCCGGTCCACCGTGAACCCGAGCTGATCGTGAGCCCGGTCCATAGACCCGAGGCGACGTGGATCACTCCGGTGCTGACACGTGTCAAGCCGAGAGAATTAACCGGGATTTCCAGTAGGAAAATAAATGGATTAATTCGGTTTTTCTTTTTTCTAGAATTGCCAAAACTTATAAATGCTATAACTTTCGCATCTTAGCTTCGATTTGAGCGATTCCAGTTCCTAAAAATTTGTAAAAATGTGAGCTATTTATTGGTGAATTTTATTTTATTTTTAGTATTGATCTTGCTGCCTGTTTAAGTATATTTATTGTATGTACGTTTATTCCGAGTAGACTCCGAGTTGCCGGGAACTGTCGGGGAAGAATTCGAAGACCCATCGCAAGTTTCAGATCAGATCAACTACTTTTCAAGGCAAGTCATGCTTTGACCATATTGCCCTAGATTTTCAAATGTATTTCAATTCAAATTATGCATGCTATGTTAATTAAAATGACATTGAATAATTTGGGTAAAATAGATAATACACCTACCTTGTTTATGCTACCTTGTTAATATTATTGGTATGCCCTCAAATCCTTGTCACCCTAAGATATTAAATTGAGTTGGTTGTTACTATAATGCCAACACGGAGGCTAGACCGTGATTAGTCGCTAGCCTACTTGTATGCTTGAATGACTTTCAAATTGAAAAGGATATTGACTAAACAATTATGGAATATATTTTGGAATAATGCGATGATGTCATGAGATGTAATTGGGGTAGCGACTGTGTGGTTCTACTCATGCAATGAAGTGGGCATTGGCATATGTTGCATAAATGCAAACCGGTGGGAAATGATTTGGACCGGCAAGTGGCGAGAAGGCTTCGTGCTGTGGGCTGTGTGGCAACGGATGTACTAAAGATTGTAAAGGCGTGTGTCGAGAAATATAAAACGGATGTCTTGCCGTGATGATTAAGGACTTCACCTTGCGAGCCTTTGAACTGAAGTTACTCAGACAACCACTTGTGCGGAATGGGACAGACCTAGTTTAGTAGGGTTCGATATCTTTCCTTTGACACTCGGGGCGCACAGCTACACAAGAGTGTAACTGCAGGGGGAGCGCATACTCTGACTTGGTACCCATCTAACTGTGTTGGTCTGTTCTAAACTTTGGCTCTGAGTGAGGGAAGTATTAGAAAGGCAATACGGGAGAGGTTCACAGGTTAGGTGTTAGTCTCTGAAAGACTTTGTTGCAATCAATTACCTGTGTGGTGAGCGACTGTATCCTGTGGGTAAAGTGTACAACCTCTACAGAGTGTGTGTTAAATCTATTGAATAGCTGCGTCATGATCGACAATGCTCGGGATTACAAATCAAGGGTTAGATTTTCAAAATAAAATATGGAATGGGTGGTCAGGTGCCAAAGACAAGTGAATTAAACCTAGGGTCTGGTTCCAAACTTTTGGAAAAGAACTGAGAAATTAATTACTATAGTACTAGTTTTACCGCTTTAAATCTAATTAAGGTTATCTGTTAAAAGAAATATCGCTTTATGCAAAATAACCATTTAAGCCTTTCCTTTGGAATAAGCCATGCATGTAGTAATAGAACTGCATTGTGCATGACTTGTTGAGTATGTTGTATACTCACCCTTGCTTCAACAAAAACCTCGGAAGAAGAAGCAACACCAGCTTGGGAGGAGGAGTTTAGCTAAGTTCAGGAGAATTAGGGTTGAGCCTAGTCGGTGTTCGTGGGCGTAACGAGGGGTTCATTGTAGTACTTTTGCTTCATTGTTGAACTTATGTTATTTTGTTATTTATCGTCCTGCGTGGCGAATTACTGTAAGGTGACCATAAGGTCTTGTAATTCATTTATATTTATGTTTGAAGTACTTTATTATTATTTCATTGTGTATGACTGTGGTACTTCAACCTGTTTATCTGTGTGCACTAGCGTGATCCTCGACTAGTGCGAGAATACAGAGGGTCCGGATTGCGCATTCGGTCCCGGCAGTTGTTGGTATCGAGCCATACCGACCGTAGGACTTAACCCTAGTTAGACCGGCCGTTCTAGAAGGGATAAAATTAATTTCTAAAGGATTAAAATTTCGCAAGAATAATCAATGAAATCTTGACTCATCCTTTCTTCCTTACTTCATACCTATGTTGCATTTTGCTATTACTTTTGTGTTCTTTTAAAAAAATTAGTAATCGTGAGTTGATTTGGCAGATGAGGATGGTTCACTCCTTGGCGAAGGCCACGGAGGTTACGCAATGAGCTTTGGAGGATGCTCTAGGTGCTTGGAGGTTTTGACCGCCCTCTTTACCGGCCCCGACTGGTGGTCAACAAAGATCAACCGCGGCCGAGACTACCTTTACTCAGATGCTGGAGAATGCTCGTGCCGGTCGCTTCCACCTCGTGGTGAAGCGAGCCACACGAGGCGGGCATTCAGAGTGCACGGCTAGCGCTGAAGATCACCGTGACTACGGCTATGAGCTATGGGACACTGCTTTCGGTGCACCCCACGCGGTGGACCGATCCAGCGCGCTTGAGCCGGAGGACAATGCTTGTTGTCGCTCACAGGGACGATTTGGCTGTGGGCCCAAGAGGAGGCCATGGACATAGCTACGCTTAGAGCCGATGTCGGCACCGCACCTTGGAGGAGACCGAGACAGCCTGCGAGAGACTGGGATGCACGCCAGGCAGAGGATCGCCGAGCTAGAGGAGGCCCTCACGGTCACGGGAGCCGAGGCCGTCATGGAGCTTGGACGACGAGGATGAGGAGGAGGAGCCAGAGGAGCAGGAGCCGAGCTGTGCGGAGGATCGGCAGCCAGTGGAGCCCCAAAGACCAAGTGGGAGGGCATGGGATCGGCTTGTTCCCAATGCCACCACCCGCCAGCTGTATGTGATAGGCGAGCGCAGCCTGTGGTGACTTGAGGATTGAGTACTGAGTTTGTTAGTCAACAAATTTTATGCTGAGACTCATCTGTTAGAGTCGCGTCTTTTAAATTCTCGAACTTCCCTTAGATGACGATGTTGTAATGAACTATTTTGGTTGATGATTGTGATTGTTGGTATGGTTGCATGGCCCTGGGCCCTTGTAAGCAACCATGCTTATCTATTATCTATGAATTGATGTTTAAGGGTTTAGTTACGCCTGTTTCCCCCTTATAAGTTCTTCTACTTGTCTACTCTCTTTTTCCCCCTTATCTCTAAACCATCGGCTAATCGCCAGATGGTGAACACTGCAACACCGAGCCGGAGGCGTGGTTCACGTCGTGGAGGCAATAGAGCAATGCATCACTTCCTCAGCAAAGACCACAAGTTGACATGCAGAATCTGGGAGCTTTTCTTGCAAAGACAAACCCAATTGATGCGCATAATGATGGCAACCAGACAAAGAATCAACAACCAAGCAGCCGCCAATAACTAAGTCATAACAATGGTCCCCGTCCCTACTCGAGATTGTCCGAGTTTATGAGGAAACGTCCGCCCACTTTCTCGAGCAATGCTAGCCCATTAGAGGCAGATGACTGGTTGAGGACTATTGAGAGGAAACTACATATAACGCAGTGTGATGGGAATGAAAGGGTACTTTATGCCTCTCATCACCGGAAGGACAAAGAATGAGTGGTGGGAGAACTATCACAAGATCTCGTGAAAACCCACAGGAGATCACTTGGGAGGAATTTACCATAGCCTTTCGTCAATATCACGTGCCAGAAGGTATCATGGAATTGAAAAAGGAGGAATTTAGAGCGCTGAAGCAAGGAGGCCAGTCAGTGGCCGATTATTTAAATAAATTCACTCAACTTGCACGCTACGCTCCGGAGGACGTAGCAACAGACAAGGCCGCATACCCCTGCTTCATGAAGGGACTTAACACTGGATTGCAAGTGGGATTGATTACCCACACATTTCCGGATTTTCAAGAACTAGTGAACAAGGCACTTATACTGGAGGACAAACGCAAGGAGCTGGATGATAACCGTAAATGTCGCATGGCACAACAAGGAGGATGCCATGGCCAGCAGAAACCAAGGATGATACCCCAGCAGTTTTCTAGATTCCAGCAAGGGAATAGGTCAGGACATCGCCATCGATGCCAAGACCAACAGGACAAACCCCCTAGACCCCAGTCAGAACTGTTAACCAGAATGGAGGAAACCAGCAGATGTCAGGGAGACGCTGCTACAATTGCAATGAGACAGGGCATTTCGCCAACGTTTGCCCCAAGAAGGGAGGTGTGACCCTAGTATGCTTCGATCTGGGAAACACGCCTACTAGAACTCCTGTTCAAGGAGGAAGCAGAGGACCTGCTCAAGCTGGATCCACACCCCAATCAGTTGCACGAGGCAGAGTCAACCACGCCACCGCAGATGAAGTTCAAGATGCCACGGACGTAGTTTTGGGTAAGTTGCTAGTCAACCCGGCCCAATTCTCTGCTTTATTCGATTCCGGAGTTTCACATTCGTTCGTTTCTCGAGTTTTTGCTGTGCAAAATGAATTGGCTGTTGTCAACCTTAAAAATACGCTTATAGTCCAATCCCCTGGATCCGAACTTCGATCTAAGATCAGTTGTTCTGGGGTTAAGCTATTAATAAAAGGTGTTGAGTTCCTAGCGAACCTTATTATATTAGATACCCAAACCCTAGATGTTATACTAGGAATGGATTGGCTGTCTAAACACAAGGCTGTATTAGACTATGGATGAAGAGTCGTGTCTATAGAGAGCCCTGAAGGCAAGAAAGTTGAATTTCAAGCAACGGCAGTTCGAGAAGGGCAGTTATTGGTAAATAGTCTAGAAACCATCAGTTTGAAGGATGTACCAGTGGTCAGTGAGTATCCGGATGTTTTTCCCGAGGAGTTACCTGGAATGCCTCCGGACAGAGACATAGAGTTTGTAATCGACTTAGTGCCTGGAACAGCACCAATAGCAAAAAGACCGTATCGGATGTCTACTGAAGAGTTGGTTGAAATGAAGAAGCAGATCGAGGAGTTATTGGAAAAAGGATTCATTAGACCGAGCTCATCGCCTTGGGGAGCACCGGTCCTATTTGTTAAAAAGAAAGACGGAAGTTTTCGGATGTGTGTAGACTATCGAGCGCTTAATGAAGTAACAATAAAGAACAAATATCCGTTGCCCAGGATTGATGATTTATTTGATCAATTAAGAGGTGCAGGAGTTTTCTCTAAGATTGACCTTAGATCAGGATATCACCAGTTAAAGATTAAGACAGAGGACATACCCAAGATTGCATTTTCTTCAAGATATGGGCACTACGAGTTCACTGTTATGTCGTTTGGATTGACAAATGCACCAGCATATTTTATGAACTTGATGAACAAAGTTTTTATGGAATACTTGGACAAATTTGTAGTTGTGTTCATCGATGATATCTTGGTTTACTCAAAGTCGGATGAAGAGCACGCCCAACATTTGAGATTAGTTTTGGAAAAGTTAAGAGAGCAACAGTTGTTTGCTAAGTTCAGTAAATGTGATTTCTGCAAAAGTAAGGTAGAATTCCTAGGGCATGTAATGACTGCCGAAGGAATCGCAGTAGACCCAAGCAAGGTAGAGGCAGTACTGCATTGGGAGCCACCAAAGACGGTGACCCAGATTCGTAGTTTTCTTGGGATGGCTGGTTACTGCCGCCGATTTATAGAAGGATTCTCGACAATTGCTAGACCTCTTACACAACTGCTAAAGAAAGAAAAGAAATTCGTTTGGACACCGGAGTGTGAGAAGAGTTTTCAGGAATTGAAGAAAAGGCTGACTTCAGCACCAATGTTAGTTCTACCAGATGTGCACCAGAGTTTTGATATTTACTACGATGCATCACACCACGGGCTTGGATGCGTATTGATGCAAAACGGAAAGGTAGTAGCCTACGCATCAAGACAGTTGAGGCCGCATGAAGGGAATTACCCAACGCATGATCTAGAATTAGCAGCCGTAGTGCATGCCTTAAAAATATGGCGACACTATCTTATTGGAAATAGATGTGAGGTGTATACAGATCATAAGAGTCTTAAGTACATCTTCACCCAATCTGACCTGAACATGATGCAAAGAAGGTGGTTAGAGCTGATTAAAGATTATAATGTGGGGATTCACTATCACCTGGTAAAGCCAACATAGTGGCTGATGCCTTGAGTCGGAAAAGCCATAGCTTAAACGTGTTGGTAGAAGAGAGTCGAGCAGAATTGTGCAAGGACTTTCAGAGGTTGAAATTGGAGGCTGTTCCGGAAGGATTCGTAGCGGCTTAAGAAGTAAAGCCTACCTTGGAGGATCAGATTAGGGAAGGTCAGAAGAATGATGAGATATTTGAATTTTTGTGAATTTTTGGGATTTATTCGGATTTATTTGAGTTTAAATTAAAGTTATCTTCCTCTTGAATAATTAATTATCAGAAAAGTAATTATCAAAAATAATTAAAAGTATTTTATTTAAACCCTAAATGCCCTGAATTATTTTCTGGAATTTTTCTAGAATTTTTCGGGTATTTTTAGTGCCCTAAATAATTACTTTGATTTTTAGAATTAATTTAATTGTTAAAAGTCGGAAAACACCTTGTTACTGATCGGGTCGAGCCCAACACTGCATGCATGCTCGATCGAACCCTAGCACCGCCTGCTCTAGGCCGTGCGATCTCCATCGGACGGCTGATATTGAGCCGCGTCACCTATTCGTGAGAGCTATTGGATCGTAGTAGCTTGCGCCGCCAGATTTCGCCACGTATATTGCCGGTAGCCAACCGTTATTCATACCCGACCGTTGGATTGCAATCGACGGTGCGGATGGATTTCGCCAGACGGGAGGGAGAGCGGTCTGACGACGCGTCGGGTTGGCCGACAAGATTGGCGGTGGATTTGCGCTGTTCAAGGCATCTCGACGATCGTGGTTGGGCGATGAATCGTCCTTCGCCCGCACATTTTGTCCGTTTCGCCGCTAGCGCCGTGCCTCGTAGTCTCCCACTCGCACGCCGGAGTTGGCTTAGCCACCGCCTCGGTTTCCCTCGATTTCACGTCGTCTGCCGCTCTCCGCCACGACCAAGACGTGTCTCGAAGTTCGCCGTGCCGAGACGCTACGAGTGGAGTACCTCTTCTCACGGAGACGCCCGGAACGCCATAAGCTACCTCGTCTTCTCCAAGTCCGGCGACAAGCACCGCCTCTCTTCTTCAAAGCATCGCACTCACCGCCACCGCCGGATCTCCATCGAACATTCGAGGTAACGCCACGTCCCCCTTTCCTGTAGAGCTAGACTCGAGTAGCTTTGGTAGATCCCGACCGTAGGTTCTTGATCTGACCGCCACCGTAGCGCCACGTAGCCATTCTTGTGGTGTTTGAAAATGGTCGATGGATCGTCATCATGTGGTTCTCGGAAGCCCACGAGTCAGCCGTGATAGATGCGTTGATAATGGCCGTTGGATCATGTCTCAACGGTGCCGATTGCATCACGTAGATTAGTAGCAGTAGATCTTGGCCGCTAGATCGTGGACGGCGGCTCGGATTAGGCCACGAGGTTCGGTGAATAGGTATCGCCGCAATAAAGCAACCGCAGGATCTTCATCCGGCCGTGCGGCAAGCGCCCACGTAGCCATCGCCGACGCGCTTAATAAAGTTCGTCGGATCATAGATCGCGGGTCGAAACTCGCCACGAGTCCTCCGAGACCTCGGCCGCTGTTGACCGACCGTTGGATTTGAATCCAACGGGCGGGAATGTATGTGACCACGTGGACCACAGGATGCGCGCCATGTGTCAGCGGCTGAGCGGACCAAGCACTGTTCCGCGGGCCCACCTGTCAGTGTGAGCCGTGAGGGCTGACGTCATCATGACGTCACCAGGAGGGCGGGTTAGCAGCACTATTCGGTGGACCCGGTCCACCGTGAACCCGAGCTGATCGTGAGCCCGGTCCATAGACCCGAGGTGACGTGGATCACTCCGGTGTTGACACGTGTCAAGCCGAGAGAATTAACCGGGATTTCCAGTAGGAAAATAAATGGATTAATTTGGTTTTTCTTTTTTCTAGAATTGCCAAAATTTATAAACGCTATAACTTTCGCATCTTAGCTCCGATTTGAGCGATTCCAGTTCCTAAAAATTTGTAAAAATGTGAACTATTTATTGGTTAGTTTTATTTTATTTTTAGTGTTGATCTTGCTGCCTGTTTAAGTATATTTATTGTATGTACGTTTATTCCGAGTAGACTCGAGTTCTTTCGAACCGCTTGGGAAGAATTCGAAGACCCATCGCAAGTTTCAGATCAGGATCAACTACTTTTCGAAGGCAAGTCATGCTTTGACCATATTGCCCCTAGATTTTCAAATGTATTTCAATTCAAATTATGCATGCTATGTTAATTAAAAATGACATTGAATAATTTGGGTAAAATAGATAATACACCTACCTTGTTTATGCTACCTTGTTAATATTATTTGTATGCCCTGAAATCCTTGTCACCCTAAGATATTAAATTGAGTTGGTTGCTACTATAATGCCAACACGGGAGGCTAGACCGTGATTAGTCGCTTAGCCTACTTGTATGCGCTGAATGACTTTCAAATTGAAAAAGGATATTGACTAAACAATTATGGAACACATTTTGGAATAATGCGATGATGTCATGAGATGTAATTGGGGGTAGCGACCTGTGTGGTTCTACTCATGCAATGAAGTGGGCATTGGCATGTGTTGCATAAATGCAAACCGGGGTGGGAAATGATTTGGACCGGGGCAAGTGGCGAGAAGGCTTCGTGCCAGGTGGGCCTGTGTGGCAACGGGATGTACTAAAGATTTAAAGGCTGTGTGCCGAGAAATATAAAACGGATGTCTTGCCTGGGACAGTTAAGGACTTCACCTTGCGAGCCTTTGAACTGAGTTACTCGTACAACCACTTGTCGGAATGGGACAGAACTAGTTTAGTAGGGTTCGATATCTTTCCTTTGACACTCGGGCGACAGCTACACAAGAGTGTAACTGTGTGGGGAGCATACCGTACTACGGCTTGGTATCCATCCAATCAGATTGGCTGTTTCTAAACTTTGGCTCGAGTGAGGGAAGTATTAGAAAGGCAATACGGAGAGGTTCACAGGTTAGGTGTTAGTCTCTGAAAGACTTTGTTGCAATCAATCACCGTGTGGTGAGCGATCAGATCCTCGTGGGTAAGTGTACAACCTCTCGCAGAGTGTGTGTTAAATCTATTCGAATAGCGCGTCATCATGATCGACAATGCTCGGGGATTACAGTCAAGGGTTAGATTTTCAAAATAAAATATGGAATGGGTGGCTATGTGCCAAAGACAGGTGAATTAAACCTAGGGCTGTGTGCCAAACTTTTGGAAAAGAACTGAGAAATTAATTACTATAGTACTGGTTTTACCGTTTTAAATCTAATTAAGGTTATCTGTTAAAAGAAATACTGTTTTATGCAAAATAACCATTTAAGCCTTTCCTTTGGAATAAGCCATGCATGTAATAATAGAACTGCATTGTGCATGACTTGTTGAGTATGTTGTATACTCACCCTTGCTTCAACAAAACCTCGTAAGAAGGAGCAACACCGGCTTGGGAGGAGGAGTTTAACGGTTCGGAGAATTAGGGTTGAGCCTAGTCGGTTGTTCGTGGCGTAACGAGGGTTCATTGTAGTACTTTTGCTTCCGCTGTTGAACTTATGCTATTTTGTTATTTATCGTCCTGCGTGGTGAATTACTGTAAGGTGACCATAAGGTCTTGTAATTCGTTTATATTTATGTTTGAAGTACTTTATTATTATTTCCTCTGTGTATGACTGTGTTACTTCAACCTGTTTATCCTGTGTGCACTAGCGTGATTCTGGACTAGTGCAGAATACACAGAGGGTCCGGATTTGCAGATTCGGGTCCCGACAACATGCAAGTGGTGATGAAATGCAGGCACCAGCGGACCAGCCTATGCTGTCATGCTATGTCACTCTGGCAATTCTGCTGGTGTCCGGTCGTTGCTGCTAGACTGGACAAGCCAGGCTTCGCGATGAACCTATATGATTCAATGGCCAGGGACGTACCCCAGGTATATGTCGTTGATTATTGTACCTACACGCTCGAAACTGCAGCCTAGCAGCTTATGGATAAATTCCGAATAATAACTTATCTATTAAAGCCGGTGGGATTGGGGCTCGTTCGGCCGGCCACGTCATCCGGATTTCGGCGCCTGTTCATCTTTGCGTCGATCATCATCCAGCCGTCCACGTCCTTCGTGCGTGCCTCCCCTCGCCATCGCTCTTGCGGCCGGCCCTTCCGACGCGTCGCGCCATCTCCACGTCGTCGGCGTCACTCGGCCGCGTGTCCGGACGCGTCCCTCTGTTTCGGTGAGTTTCCTCTCCCGCGTTTTGTTTTCGCGCATACGTCCGTCGTCTTTGGGACCGTTCTTGTCTGTGCCGCCTCGATCGTGCCTCCGGTTCTTGCGAGCTCCACTCCGCCTACTCCATCCCTCGAGTGCTCCGTCGGTGTGTCGCCCTCGCCTTCCGTCGCTATGTGCCTCCGGTTCTTGCGAGCTCCGGTGCTATGTGCTAAAACAACTGTACGATTAGGAGCTCCGGTGCCTTCCTGCCTTCTGCGTGTGCTTTTAGGGGTACTGTTTCCTCTTCCCCCAATTTCTTCGATGGATTTCAGCAGCTCTCCTCTTACTGTTTTTCTTGTTGTGGATTCGTGATTGCTGCGGTGATCTTATTTTCTTTGCTGTCATGTTTGTTGTTGGTGTTCTTTCATGCAGGATCTTTATTGCTACGGTACGCTCATCTTCCTTGCTATCTTGTTTCCTGCTGCTTGCTTACCTATTTTTTTTGGTTCTGCTATGGTTGATTGCTTTCTTCTGTGTTTGCTAATCATTTCCTTTCTTATCGTAGGTATTGCTGACACATCTGCTTCTACTCGATCAACAAATCCTTTTATCGCTCACAGAGAATATATTTCATACTTAAAGGTTTGCTTCAGCGATTCCACATTCGTTGTTTCCCCTCCGCTAAAAAGGATTTCTTGTGTATATTTCTTTTCTTTGCTTTTTCTTATGTTTATTTCATTTATTTCGCTTTTGCACTACTTATAGTGATTGGTCGATTATGGTGGTCCGGATTATGGGTGTATCAAATATAGTGTTGTCTTTTGGTTCCAAAAGAAGTCTCGATATAGAAGTTCTTCTAGACAAAGAAATAATTGTCTGTCGTTTGGGAATATTACACAACAGATTCGATGTAGCGTGCCTC
Source organism: Guadua angustifolia (assembly GCA_036346375.1). Classification (NCBI taxonomy): domain Eukaryota; kingdom Viridiplantae; phylum Streptophyta; class Magnoliopsida; order Poales; family Poaceae; genus Guadua; species Guadua angustifolia. Next base: position 21,676,440 of record CM070515.1, read on the forward strand.
AAGTGAAATCGAGCTACAATGTGTCTATTAAATCTCATTTATTGTTACGCTTGCATGTGTATGAATCTATAAGGTAACTATTACGCAATATGCTTCTTGCTCTTATTGCCTTTGTTACTACCGTCAAATCGGATCTCACAAGAAACCAGAGTGGCGGCCGCTATCAAGAGATTCGAAAAAAAAGTTTCATTAGTACATCATAATGTTGCGCTTTTATTTTCTTCTCAAGGTAAACATGTTGCTTCCGAGTTATTTTATACATCCAAGCTTTACCCATTTTGTATATCCACGCTTTTAGTTTTATTGGTGTATGTACTTCGTTCATACTTCTGTTATTGTACAGAGAGTGTCAATTCAAGAAGCGGTGTAGAGGAAAAGATTGCTGCCTTAACACATAGTGAGATCTGGCTACATACTACGCGACCAGTCCTCTGAAATCTCGAAATAGCGTTTTTGAATTCCTTAGATCTCTTTTGTTATTGCATCTATTGATGTATAGGACTACGAAGTTACTGCTATATAATATGCTCTTCTCTCTTATTATTCTTATCTGTTGTTCTCTAAGTCCAATCTCACGGTGACACAGTAGTAGTTATGCCATCAGATTTGTGCCGATGAAAAATGTCTTGGAATGTCCAACTATTTTAGATTGAGCTATTTTCTCATCCACGTCATTGCTCCTGCCGATGAGCCTTATATATAAGAATATTACGCACCGACTTACCATAACATGAATTAGACGAGATCAACTTTCAGTATGTTCCTTAGATCTATTCCGTTCTTCGCACCTATGTGTGTATAGGACTATGAAGTTATCGCCACGCTAATATACTCTTTGCTCTTATTCTTTTTATCTCATATTCTCTAAGACTAATCTCACAAGAGACACAGAGTAACCGCCGCTACCAATGAGGTTTAAACGACGTTTTGCTTCATACAAAAAATTGTTGCAGCTTAGTTTTCTCTTCCAAAAAATAAACATGTTTGTTACTTTTGAAGCATTTTACTTATCTAGAATTTGAGTTTTATTAGTATAGGTACTTCACCGATGCTTGCATTGTTTTGTGATGGTCATTGGTTTAAGAAATGATGTGGGAAAGGAGATCATGGTCTTAACAGATGTTGAAACTAACTACATACGGCGCTGCTTCTCTGGAAACTTAGATCGGTGTTTTTTAAAACTACTATACTACTATCGCTATATGATTAGTACACGATATAGCTGAATGCGCTTATCTATTAACTATGTTTACACTTTAGGCTTATTATTGTTTTAGTTTAATAGGAGATGCTAATCAGAGAGTGATGATGGTACAGCTATCTTATTAATAAAACAAGGTAGTCCTGCATAAAAGGACCTTCCAAAGATTCGACTTCTTCGTATTATCGTTTTCATTATATGATGAAGCTATATATAAAATAAATAGCGTCTGCCTAAACAAAGATCAGAACAGCTTTCCTACTACACTTGCCAACACATTGGATACTTAGTTTTCCTACTGCTCAAGTGAACACATTCTCTGCCAGTTATTAGTTTATGAATTTTTTTAAGTTAATGGATCAAGATAAAGCTATTCTATTGATTTCTAATTAATTGAGCCTACAAACAGTCTTAATTTCCAGAGTCCGCTAATACTAAAACAACTGCATGCGATTACATATGAAACTATGGTTATATTTTTAAGGATTTTGTATATATAAAGTTTAGGTTTTATTTATGTATATGCTTTACCGACATCGATATTATTTTGTGAGAATCATGCATCTATCCAAAAGATGGTGTGCGAGAAAGAGATTGTGATCTCGGCAGATAATGAAGTTCAATCGCATAAAGCAGTAAAGAAATGATCCTACTGAAGCTCGGTGACGACGTTCAAGCCAACAAAGACTACTACGGGTAAATAATCAAGAAGAAAACATAGCTACATGCAATTACGTACTAGCTGTGTTCACGCTTTAAGATTACCATTGTTTTAGTTTAATAGGAAATATTAACCGAGTGAGTAATACCAGTAGAGCTCTCTTGTTAATCGAATAGGATGTTGCTATGTGAAAGGATCTTCTGACATTTAGCTTCTTCAAATATTAGTGTTTCTTCTATGTAATATACAACAAATATACATCGATTTACATCTACATTGTATATCAATGTAGACAGTTTCCTATGATGGATAGCTGATACACTAAATATTTAGTTTTCTGCTGATTTTGTCTCGCTACATCCTCTATTAGCCATCAATCAATAAATTTCTCAAGCAAATACGCTCAAGTAAAGCTTTTCTACCAACTTACAGTTAACCAGATCTATAAACAGTTTTGATTGACGTAGTTTATCGCTACTCACTACATCTGAATAGTTATATATGATAGCATTGTCAGAGAAACGGCAGCTCAATTAAAACCCTCACCGAGTCTTCCACATCTATCTTGATTAGTGGCAGCTCGACAATTAGCTCATGCTACATCATAAATAAAAAATAATAGTTCTTCATTAATCAAATGTTTCCACTCTCCACATTTGCGAGATCTCTTGAAACTATCTTTAATAACGGTTTACTTAGCACATAGCTACCGATCATACGATCTATGGATTTCATGTAGCATTACTTTATGAAAGAGAATTGAGAATAATGTAGCATTACTTTGTCTAAACTACATTTTGTTATAGGACCACATAAAGGAAATTAAGTCGAGCATGGAAAGGTCCGGCTTGGAAACATAATTGTGGATATGGTATGCATTAACAAATTTCTATGGATATTTCTATTGATTTTCTAAGATGCTTTTTTACTTGTTGGGCCAAAACCCGAACAATGTTTCTCCGTGTCCTTGGTGGGATGAGAGGTATGATTGGGATGTTTTGGGAAACATCGTTATTTAGACCTGGAGGAGGTTTCCTTGCATTCATCCACTTCATGGTCTCAGCAGTAGTTTAATATGAGGGCAAGTTGCATATTTGGTCTATATGTGTTGTACCGTGTGGTGGACTAAAAAACAGATAGCTGTGTTATCTTCAGATCATCTAATAAGTTTCTATACTACTACTTGAGCATAAATTGTTTCTGCTAATAATTTCTTTATTAATTGTATATTTATGTCAAAATGTTAATCGAGATCCAGAATTAACTATAGAACAATGATTTAAAAGAGGTGTCATGTGCTCATGGACTAAATTTGCTCAAATCGTTGTACAGAAGTTGCTTGACTACGTAGCATAATTCTTTTATGAGTTTATCTTTTAGTATTAGAGCGTCATGGCACATTTTATGATAGTATTGAACTAATTTTGATGATGCCAAATTTAAACATGCATCACTATATCTCTTTGTTGTTGTATGTAATCTATTTCTCCTTTCTATCCAAGGTATTCGTTTTAGGGTTCTCGCTATTCTAGAGTGCTAGAAAGTACCTCTAACAGCTGTTAAAGATGGAGAACCTTTGCCTAAGGGTCTCCTTTGCCTTCTTTTGACCACCGAGGTTTGTCTTCTTATAAAGCACTTATTGCACATTCATTTTAGTGGTCTGCTTAAAAACTTCCTTCTAAAAATAGGAAGAATATTTTTTATTGATTCCAAAAGTAAGAAGGATATTTTGTTGGTGATTCAGAAAGGAATAAAAGTTCAGTTTATACAAATTCACATCCGTCTTTTTCTGCAGTTCCTGGTGAGTATTTTTGTGCTCTTAATGGCAATGGCAGAAAATATGGTTCAAACTAAAAGACCTGAACATTTTAAAGGAACGGTGGAATTTGTTGCTCCAACTAAGTATATGATACGGCCACCAGTACCGTCTTCCTGTTTCTTTCTTATTGATGTATCGGTATCCACAGTCCAAAGTGGGTTGCTTCAGGTATATTTTTTCTATTTTTGTAGGCTTGTTTTGAACTTTGATCTTTCTGAGGGTTATCGTTTTTGTACCATTGATAAAGCATATTAGCGCTGCAGGATGTTCTTATGTAATCTGATTTCTATTTTTGATTTGCCGTGTGCTTTCTTCCAGGTAGTCTTAAAGACCACCGAATCATGTCTTGATGATCTTCCAGGCTTTTCACGAACACAGCTTGGATTCTTAACCTTTGACAGCACATTACACTTTCACAGCTTCAAAATATTTCCTACAACTCTTAGTTATCATTTTTTTTTGCTCGGACCTGTGTTTTATCTCTTTATTTTGCAATAACATCACTGCTTTAACATATCGAACTTAATTTGTTGCTGTCTTATACAATTTTTTCCCGCTACGTTTTGCCTATAAAATACATAAAAAAAACATTTAGATAGGGTTTTTCCGAATAGGCCCTTCAAGCATCTTATATTTTTCTTACGGTTCTTTTCTTCGATCTAAAATCCCGTGAAATACCTAAAAAATTACATCTAACTAGGTTTTTTTTACGAAATTGCCCTCCAAAAAAGCTTAGATTCTTACTACCATTTTTTCTTCGGCCAGAAAATCATCTAAGCACGTCGTTGTCTACCTGCATGGCGCGGTGTGCCGCCGCGCAAACATACCTAGTAGTATACAAGAGAATGCGAGGCCATGCTGTTCTCGAAGCATATGCAAGCTAGATATTATGTAATTGCAAAAAGGCGGACAAAGAGAGTCAACCAGCTAGTGTTTCCCCACTACACAGAAAACTGAAAAAGGAACCAGGAAAACTGACAACAATGACTGCATATCAAATGTCTAAAATATGGTCATATGGACTACAAAAAATGTCTGAAATATGGATCATTACAGTCAAATTTGGGTTATTTCAGCCAGAGTCGCACAATTTCAAGCGTTATAAGATAGAGATTTATTGTGAAGTTGATATGTCCTCCAATTACCTGCAGTTAGTTGACAGCAAAGTACTGAATTGAATTTTTGGTGAAATCTCCAGGGAACAGATCCAGATTTTAGGATAAGTAAAGGTCAGTTGCTTGCAGTTGTACAACTTATGGCTGAGCATACAGAGACTTGTTCATATGGAGAAAACATTTAACTTTGTGATCCAGAATGACTTAACTGAACTATTTGAGTAAATTGCCCAGCTAGAAAGTTAGCGCATTGAACATCTGTATGAATCTGTTGTGTATTTACAATTTTAGTAGTAAAAGCTGTACACTTGAAAGAATAGTGGCTAACACCAATCCAATCCTAAATCAGAAGAACGTCGGCAACTAGCAAACACTGTCTATGATACATCGTAGTGGAGACAATGAATAGCATTGGTGATGATGGAACAAACAAAGAGATGTGCTGCTCAATCAATCTTCAGTATACAATCCATTTCCTGTTATTTATCATTGCTTTGGTCCTTTTCTGTTATGTACCTCTGACCTCTCCTTAGTCAATCTTTACCTATCACAGGTTCCCTTTGCAGTTTGGAGCCCCGCAGAAACATTTCATCCGTGGACCGAAATGCTTTTTGAATCTACAAGATGAAGCAAAGAATGCTGTGATCATAAAGTACACCACAAAATATCTTTCTCAAGATAACAAGAGCATCTCTTCTGTGGGTTTTGAACAGTAATTTTCCAACTGAAGCAATATAGGAACTATTATTTTGACTACTTTCTTAATGCTAGAATATTTTACTCCCAAGGGTCAACGCTATGTTGGAGACCGGTTCAGAATCTTTGGAAGCTATTCAGGTTATGAGTTGCACCGAACTCTGCCTGGGAACAGCTGCAATTGTGGACTCAGGCCTCAAGTTGCTTGTCAACAAGGTAATAGTATTTGCTTTCATCCCCAGTAAGTCAAGAAATGTTGAAAATTCAGCTATAGTAACAATAACGAATGAAAGATAGCTCTGGAGCATGACCATCGACATATCCTTCCAGGTAAACCTACTAACGGCAGTACTTTTTTTTTTTTTGAGGGGGATGGGGGGTGGGATCACTTTTTATTGACCCCCGGTTTCTGCTGAAGCCAGGAAAAACAACGTACAAATGGCAATACAAAACGAAAAGCCAAAAAGAAACTAACATGTGAGCACCAGACAAAATGCAAATGACAGTACAATTTAGTCAGTCCTCGTGCCACATTAGAAATTACTAATAGTTCCACAATCCACAATCTACGTTCCATCAAGGTTTTATAAAATGAAATTGGGACAAACTTATTAAAGAACAGTTTGAAACACAATTACCAAAGCTTAGTATGACTGGTGCATAAGTAGAACCACCAGCTACCATGCTATTTAAATAAAAGATGCTGTATATATTTTGTGGTCATAAATAGTCTATTGGTTGATGTAATATTTTTTAAATTATGCACTTCAACAGTAGCATACGGAATAATATAAGGAATAAGAAACCCCTTTGGTGACAAAAAACTGGCCATTCATCAGCTTAAAGTTCTGATGCCAGATAGAATCTGGACACTTGAGGCTAATTAAGTATTTCTCATGTACCTGTAACCGTAAGTCAGGGGCTCCCCCACTTCTATAGCTTGTGAAGCAAACACACCTAACCTTGTCTTGCCATTAACTTGCCTGGCAAAACAACAGATAATTGAATTAAGCCGTAACGTTCTCTTTTTTTTTAAAAAAATGACAGTAAGCACAGCCAGACATTAACTAGAAAAAACCCATGGAATTGGTATACAATAGCATTGCAACCAGTCAAGCGCCCAAAATAGAGGTAACTAAGGTGTAGAAGTACAGATGCCTAAATTCAGCAAACACGACATTCTTACCATTTCTCCAACTGACAGTTAGGTTTGCAGCTGTGGTTAAAAAAGCGACAAGCATTTCCTCTGAAAGTTGCGTCTATTACAAAGTCCTTGCTGACTTTACACATGTAGAAATTCTTATCTCCACGCTGTTTCATGTTCTCAAGCCTTTCTTCACATGTCGCATCATCTATAACTGGAATGAGATGTTAATGACAAAGAATTAAAAGAAGGTATATGGTTTAGATAATAAAAATAAAGAATATATTGGCGAGCACAAATCAAGACTAGTCTTCAATAGTACCGAGATTTCAAATCAACAAGATAATTAAAATATGTTGCTTCAATTGTATACTTGAAAACGAAACTAGCTTTTGAGTTTAAACAGGTAAATAAATTCTCAAGTTAACAGTAATATGTGAAGAAAAACAGATCAGAAATCATAGTGTGTTATACAATCAAGTCAGAATTGTGTTATTGAATAATACGTAAGTTGTTTACAGAAAATCACATGGAAGGTGACCACAAGAGCCATTTCCTTCAGTGCACACTACAAGTCAATGTAAATTGGACATGATGCCTAGAAAAGACTTTACTAAGCTGAGTGGATCCACGAACTGAGGGTGTGACCTATGTTTTGTCCCAGTGCTTCAATTTTTCTCATATCGTCATTGCAATGATGGTAAGGCACATGATACATGGCCACATAACGTTTATTTCATTTTCATCAGCCAGAAAGGTTTCTGTATAGGACATATGGTAACACTAACAGGTTACTGTATCGAGTGTTACAGAAGTAGGCACAGAGGGGGACACTTTATGCCTGCACATAGTTTACTCATTTACACTATATAAATTATAAATCATATGTAACATTATGCTAAAACTACCACCATTTTCTTAAGCAGGTATACCTTGGCATTTGAAATTACGGCATATTGCCGTGTGAATAATGATTTTTCCATACATAATTTGGACGCTAAGCTAAAATGGATCTAACTGTATTCTATAAATTAACTTAATAGTAGTTCATCTCGAAAACAAGAACCAGCTGTTAGTAAGCTTCTGGACATCTATAACAAGCACCTGTGAAATAGGTTAATCAGGAAAGTTAACGGATATGGTAAGGGAACACCTATTGACCTACCAGTGAAAGAAACTGGGCAGTGACAGTTTACCTTTCAAATTTCTTTAACCATAGTACAGTAACTTAAGATATTTGACACAGATAGGGAGCAGCTATAATTAAGCCCACAAGAGCATAGGGAAGAACCAAGAAGTAGGGTTGGAATGAATTACAATCAGATGGTTAAGCAAACCAAAGAATGAATCTCAAATACCTTCTCCAACAAACTCAATCACAAATTCACCTTTCTCAATGGTTTCCAGTGCTATAGCACCCCATCCACAATGCTGTGTCTAGAGAAGAATTTCAGGCAGTTATTTGCTACACCAAAATCCCTAAATAACAGGTAGTTTACCAAAGCAAAACAATAATTAACAAGATGTGCTAAATCAAAAGGAAACATAGAAGATTAAGATTGTTGGAGCATTTATGCTTGTTTAGGCATGAAATTCCTAATAGAAACAGAAATAATTCTTAACAATGGGAGTAGGAAGAGCAATCATGAAATAAAGGTATGCCTTAACTTTGTAGAAAAATATTCTAAGTGCTATATGAATATAACCAGGACAATTAAAACCTTTGAATTGCTTTTTGAAAGGACCAACAGAAGTAGTTAATGACAAGCCTTACCTTAACAATCTCAATCTGTTTCTCTCTGCGAAATGGTTTGTTAGTGCAATTATCTGAGCAATGGCAAGCCCGAGAGCAGCTAATCAATGCAGACCTGTAAGAATTATCTTATCTTTCTGTCAACAATTTTAACATTTCATGGAAAAAAATTGTACATTCATTTATATCCAATGAACGAGTACCAAGAGAATACAACATTTTCTAGGATACAAACACTCCAAACTCTAGATACAGCAATACAGCAGACATCAGAGATGCACCAATTGGAGTATAACAATCAAAAAGTTCATTCTCTAATGATATGCATTTTGATGAAACACAACCGGTCAAAATAATTAAAGGTAAACGTAGAGTATAAGCAAATCTCCAATAAGCATGCACACAAGAAATGGAATGGCAGTTTGTACCTGCATGAGCAACTTATTTTACAGGTCAAATCAGGGTCACAATCAGCGCATCCACCTTCAATGGCATCAACGTCACATTTGTTCTTGACAAGATAAACATCTTAGTTCATTAAGGAAATGGCAATTTCTGAAGTACCAAAGCTAAAAATGGATAAACATGAACTCCTTGGACACTAGATAGAATTGCAAATAAAAAAGGTCACCTAATTTAAAATACAATCATTAAAGGATACTATGCTTCAAATGTACATATGGAGGTGGTTCTGTCCCATTTTCCAATTCCTCTTTCTTAATAGGGTCGATATTGAACTCTTGGTCAGTGCATGGGAGAGGTAAGCGCCGGAAGGCTTCCTATAAATGAATCAATTCTCAGAAAGAATACAGATCAAAGAACAATAGTAAAAACAAAACCATGAACTGCAAAATTAGAAAGGCTTTGAATGCTGTTTTGTTTTCCTATAATTTGTTGCCATAAAACAAATCACCCCAGAGAAATACAAGGCTCAGATGGAATATCTACAATAAATTCAGTTTTTGAAATTCAAGTTAACTTCTGAGGTAACAGTTTCATTGCCAGTAAGGAAAACAGAAACGTAAGGCATACTTTACGAAGGTAATGTGACTTGCAAAATTGGAGAAGTTCAATGTGTTTAATAACACATAGAATCAAATATGCAAAGGAACTATGAATCACCTCAATGTCATCCGCAGGATCCGCATCCTGTAAGAAGCACATATCATGACATCAGTGAAATTACCAACAAAAGACAGAGAGCCTGATATGGATCAGCAGATTAGTAGCAACCACTAGCAACTAGATAAATATTTAAATTGCAGATTAGTAGTTTTAGTTTATCTCTCTCTTATTTGAAAGCTGTCATTAGATGACAGATTAGTTTAAATCTTTTGGGACCCTTATCCTTAGTCGTTTAAATCTCTTGGGGCTCTTATCCCTAGTAGATTAGGAACTCAGCTGCTAATCCTATATAAAGGAAGCGGCATGCTGTAATGGGTTATGCTTATGAATCAATAAACCAGAATTTAGTTAGCAGGCGGAAGGCCTACCGATTTGAGACCCTGTGATCACTTCCGGCTAAGCGGCAAGTTATCCACCATCACAGTATCCTCAACCAATCCCCCTACTTCGCAATCCTCTAGACCCATTACCTGTTCTTATGCCGGAGCACATAACATTTTGGTATCAGAGCACGACGCTTTTGTTATCATGGCTGACAACCATGTTTCTTCGTTGGAATTCGCTGAATTCAAGAAGGCAACTAGGGTGGTAGTTTTATCCATAGGTTTCAGTACTCATAGATACCCGACCCGATAAAGACAGGTACAGGTAACACTTTAGGCCCACGAATTTTCGGATTTAGATATCTGATAAGATCATAAGATAGACATATGTACCAATTTATACCTAATGAGTATCCTATAACATATGAGCCCTCCTATTAGTCTCTTATGAGATATACGTAAAAGAAACAAAACCCTAAATCTAACTCCAATCCCGCAATCCTCCTCTGCAATCCCTTGACCCCCATCCTCCGCCGCAACGCCTCCCTCCTCCCAAACTGAAATATCAAAAAATGACATTCAATTCGTGTGCCTCTTCGGTTATATGTATAATATATGAGTTCATCTGAGTCACTAACTGTGGATCAGGAGTCAAATACCGAAACACGAACGAATTTTAATTTTAAAGAACGTCAAAAACTGAAATCTCTCCCTCCCACGCCTGCGCTGGCCCCCAGCCTCCGACAGTCCAGCCCTCTCTTTCCCCTTCCTCTCATGCACCACCGCTGGCCCTCTCTGTCCCGAGCTCCTTGCCACCCTCCCTGCCGCCATCCCCTCCAAGCGCCGCCCAGATCTAGCTTCCCCTTGCCAGATCGGGCGCTCTCAGCGCCGATCGTCTCTACTCCCAAGCTAAGTGGTCTCCTTTTTGTCCCTTTTCTCTCTCTTTTTCTTCTCCTTACTTACCCTCTTCTCCACCTTTTTCTTCTGAGCTGCTCCCGCTCGGCTGGCTCCTGATACTCTCTCAGTCGGCCTCAATGTTGATGTTGGGGGACCGCACCCATGGGTCGTGTGCATGGGGACACGGTGATTACCAGCTCCGGCCACTACTACCTCGACTACAATCGACTTCACCTGTCTCGATCTCCTGTGAGCTAAGTGTCCCTCCTCCCCCTTCCATGAATGGATTGAATGTTGCTAGTTCTATTCTTAGCTTGGGCAGACAAGGTTGTGGAATTCATTATGCAATTTATGCCTAAAATTTGTCAATGAGTAGGAAGGTGTTTACCATTGGAACTCATGTGCTCTTAGTCCTAGTTCTTGTGTGCTGTGATTTAGTAAAGGAATGTTCATTACCGGTAGGTTAATGATGTTGTGGTTTGGGACAATTGCTCGGTTATGATGTTGTGATTTGGGAAGCTCTCAAAATTCTTTTGCCCTTCCTGTTTAATAGTCCAAGATAGTTTAAAAGTACAATGTATATGATATACTACCCATGGTATCTATTAGGTATCGGGTATCCATTGAATTTAAGCGTGGGTACATATTTGTGCCTATAAAATTTAGTGGGTTCAGATGGATAACACTTGTTCGGGTGGCGGGTTTGAGGTAGTATACCCGGAGATACCCCCCAATTGCCATCCCTAAAGGCAACTGAAGAGAAGTTCGCAAGCTCCGAAGAGAAGATCATCGGCATGCAAACTTCAATCAACAAAGTGAAGAGTTTGCTGGCACAGATCGCGTCTGTCCCGCTGGCTGTGATGCTAGTATCTTCTCCTTCCCGCAAGGGCCGGTGACGCCAACTGCTCCACCAGCATCTTCTCCTCCACTGCAAGCGCCGGTGATGCCAACTACTCCACCAGCATCTTTTCCTCCCCCGCAGGCGCCGGGGACATCAGCCGATCCACTAGCATCTTCTCATCCTTCGCACGGCCATCCGCTCCAGCGCTCATGCGGTGCTCGTGCCCTTCAGCCTCCGCGCCACCGCCCTTCCGGTGCTTCGGCTTTGAACCGTCGGCTGCCTCTGGTGCCGGGCTCTCTCTTCGAGGCCATCTCGCGCCTTCGCCACAACCTCAGCTACTTCGGCCGGTGACCACGCTGCCCGCCTCAAGCTCCCCCGACGCCTCGGTGGCGTCGACTCATTGGTGATGACGTCCACCTCGCTCCCGACGCCAACCCAATCTCCGCTCCTTGCAGGGCGCTCTCTGCCCATCATCAGCCGCTTGGCCCTACGCGGCTGCCGCGCCTCACCCGTGCTGGCACTGACCGCCTGCTACCTTCGTGCCTTCGCACCCCTCCACGTCGGCCACTTGTTGGCGCCCGTCTGCCTTGCTCCACCTAGGTGGTCCGAGAGTGCCATGTGCAAACGAAGGAACACTCGAGACAAGCCTTTGCTCAACCGCGTCATTCATGGTCAGCAGGAATTGTTGGTGCATTGGAAGAAGGTATCACTTGAGGATGTTACATGGATGGTTGTGTCCACGTTTCATCGCATCTATCCTTCAGTCCGAGCTTGTGGACAAGCTCGTTTTGGAGGAAGGCAGTGATGATATGGATCAGAAGATTAGTAGCAACCGCTAGCAACTAGATAAATATTTAAATTGTAGATTAGTAGTTTTAATTTATCTTTATCTCTTATTTGAATGCTGTCATTAGATGACAGATTAGTTTAAATCTTTTGGGACTCTTATCCTTTCGTTTAAATCTCTTGGGGCTCTTATCCCTAATAGATTAAGAACTCAGCCGCTAATCCTATATAAAGGAAGCGGCATGTTGTAATGGGTTATGCTTAGTTAGCAGGTGGAAGACCTCCCGATTTGAGATCTAGTGATCGCTTCCAGCTAAGCAACTAGTTGTCCACCATCACGGCATCCTCAACTAATCCCCCTATTTCGCAATCCTCTAGACCCATTACCTATTCTTATGCCTGAGCACATAACAGAGCCAAAGCTTACAGCAATAAAGAGATCCGACGAAAATGCATTCAACCTTAATAAAACATACTGCAGGTACCAAAATGTTGAATATTTGGCAAGTAAATGATCATTAAGGAAAACTCTAGTCAATAGCAAGTAATTTTCTCTATACACATGGATGCATTTATAATTGGAGAATGTCCTTTTCTAGACCAGTTTATTGGATGAGGTACTCATCTGCCGTCAAGACATTGTTAGCACTTATAAAATCTTAAGCAAAGTGCAAAATTATCTAGCTTATGTTTCATAATAAAGACCTTCAAAATTTATGTTATGAAATAAGAATTTATGCTTGATATAGTAAAAGACTTTCAGTACTTGAGCATGTAAGCTTATAGCTTCATGCAGCATCTGCTCCAAGGTTTATATTTCAAATGGGCGATTGTAGGTTATGGTCAGGAAGTAGTGAGAATTTAAATTTGCAGCACTATGAGGCTTCTAAGTTACATAAATACTCTTTGATCAGCCAATATTTAACTATCATATCAACCATATATTAAATCAACAAGATAACAACATGTACAAAACTACAAATAAGTTGAGCAGCATGTTTTTAGTTGTTACTCTCAGTTGCTGTTATCTAGGAGTAACTGTCCTGACACTGGGTAAAAGTCCTAATGATGTACATGTGGATATTTCAATCTGGTATGTTTTGTACTCACTGAAGATACAAAGTATATATGAAACTGACAACCAAGCACCAAATAAGGTGGATGAAGCATGATTTAAACCTCAGTTGTTGATGGCCAAATACTCCAAGAAATCATTGTCTTTGAAAGATCCACCGAACCAGCCATCCTGTTTTGTGGCAGCAAACATTCTGGACACGCAGGGATTGTATGTTGCACAGTGTGCCAAATCCTTTTGCAGTAGCAACATATCTGCTCAGTTAACAAGTACGAGGGAATAGACCATTGTAAATTATTGGAAAATTCACAAAAACTTCAATGAGACTAAATAAATAAGCACTTTTTAATTGGATGCACAAATAGCATTTACATTTGTGCCAAGAAACACATATGTAGTACATCATGATTTGCAAACTAGAAAAAAAAAGCTTGTACATTCGAATGTTAGATCAGTAGCTTGGTTTCAGCAGCTTACATGGCGAGGGCAGCATCCATCACGTTTTTCAAAACAAGCCTTATGCAAGGTTACTTCACAGTCCTGAACTGAACATTGCATCCTTTCATCAGGCAGAATACTCTTTGAGCAAATTAGGCACTCGACCTAAATCCAAATGATTTTGAAGATTTCTTCCTTGAGTAAATCAGTAAGGCATCACACTACCTTTTGTACTTCAATTAAAAGCAGACCTGTAACATACGGACTATACACCCAAGCAATACAGTGTGGATACAATTAACTTGATATCAGTGGATCAGAATGCTCTAGTAAGAGTTTCTTGGCATCATCCCTTCATTTAGTGACCAAGCTTTCTCCTATTCTTGTAATAACTAATAAAATTCTCTGACTACACAGCCACACTCAGGATGTCCATACCCTGATTTCCTTGATGTTTCCTTCTATAACAAGATTTATACAGTAGTCTAAGATTTTAATCAGAAACAAGACCTACAAATAATGAAGACAAGCAATTCCTCCAAACAGCTGTGTCTATTCCGACTCTTAATATTACCACCACCACCTTCTGTCAGTTCTATGAGGGTTGGGTGATCACATACTCAGCAATTTTTATACAGGTTGTCAAATCATCATTGTCCAGAGAACATTCCAGGAACATATACATCAAGAGTTTTCTCATGGGAGGCATCCATATTTATCTAGCCTCTTCGATATGATCCAATTTCTTCAGACTGCTATAGGTCAGCAACACTCCATTCTTGCATGCAACTAGGTGCAGTGGTTGCGTACATGAGTTCGAGCCCATCTCCCACCTTAATAAAAAAAACACGAAGTTCCTCCTACACGTTCTATATTTTTTCCTTGCATAGAGCTAACTCTTCCAGATGTGCTCTGCATATATAGCTTGCTTGCAACTATCCGTTCAGCCCATGTTTTATATGCTATAGAACGTGCCTTACACATTTTATATCATTTTTTCTAAAGTATTCTCTGTTCTTTATCTGTAAGCAACTCTTGAACTTCACCACCATTTTGCGTGGTTCCCCTTATGTTTTCACTTTCAATAGTCGCGGTCCCCTTAATCAAAGCAACTTTATTGGAAATGCAATCGGTGCCCTTAGTCCAATTGTCCTACCAAAATGAAGTTTCACTCCCATTTCCTATTGTGACGGAGTGGTGTTCCTATGAAGATTTAATCCTTATTCCACTGATATCCACATCACTGTCGCGTTTATCTCCAAGCCTTAATAATTGTGTGATATCCAAATCCATCTAGTCCAACAATTTTCTTCTCCAGTGTGGAGCTTATGAAGATGAAATAATAATAAAAACCAATTATGAAGTTCAATGTCCTTTGTTCCAGGCCCTTCCCCCCTTTTCAGCTTGCATCTCGAGTCCCCTGTCATCAGACAATCACCCCTATTTATCCGTTCATTCAATTTCTAGAAAACCAAACATCTAATACTGTAATTGTCAAATTCCTGGATGACACACTTCGGTGATTGTATGCATATCGGCAGTCACCATATACAGTGGTGCTAACAATAATTCCAACATGTGTTCTATTGGCTGGTCTGTAGCACAAAGACATAACAAAAGAAGGGTGTTATATGGACAATCCAAAATTGAATCAGCACATTTACAATGATGCTACTAATGTTCAGACAATATGCACCGTTGAGCTCCAGTAGGTTTCTGAACCATTAAAAAATCTGTCTTATGTACCTTGAGATGGATCCGGAGTACTATCTGTTTGTTCTTATTCAATGTAGTAGTATTAGTTAACAACTTGAAGTCAACAAGATTTACACTAAGTAAATGCAAGCTACATATTGCGTCTATGAAATGGAGTTCTTAACAGGACATGGTTCCATCAAGAGGAACCGAAAATAAGTGTAGTTTATAAATTTGCCAAGAAAGTTTACAGGAAAAGGAAGAAACTAATCTACAACGTGTAAAGGGAGGTAGACTAATGGTTATCAAAACCAACAGCAAACAAAGTCTTTCAGATTCAGAAACCAAAAGCATGAACATGAACAGAGAGACACAAGGCGAAACCAAAAGCGTGAACATGAAGAGAGAGACACAAGGCGCCCCCCAACGTAAAGGCATCAAGGGAGGCTAGCCCAATGCAAAGCAACCATATTCCCCTCACCTTCCATTTCGTATGTTCGCAAGATCACATCAATCGAGACCCAATTATTTTACGACAAATGCAACAGCGTATTGTTAGGATAAAGAAGCATCTAGTACTGACGTTCAGATGCAAACTTGGACGCACAAATTTGTTAACAGAAGAAGTCGCCAGTTCTACCACTCCACATTGCCAAAACCCATTCTTCCGTGACTAAATCAAAGCACCAAATCTGCAATAAGCTGAAACTTCCATTGTTCATGAAACCAAGTGCAACCCAAGGACATCGCTAGAGGCCCAAATATACGTTTGTTGACCCCACGTCGGAACCCTTGAACCGGGAGAAAACAAATAGAAGAGCTAGCTACGAGATCGTTTGCCATTGCAGGCCGCGTGCGCACCTTCCTGGGCGCGCCCCTCTGGAGGAAAGGCAGGACGCACTCCTCCTCCGGGGCACCAGACGCCGCCTTCTCCTTCCCCCACACCTCCGCGTACGCCTCCACGGACGGCCGCGAGGGCGCCGCGGGGTCCCTGCGCCGCCTCGGCGCGGAAGTGGGCGCCGCCGAGGGGAGGCCGCGGACGCGGGTGGGGATGCGGATGCGAATGCGGACAGATCGGCGGGGGTGCACGCCTGCGGGAGGAGCGGCCGAAGCCTCCACCGGCAGTGACGGTGGCTGATGATCGCCGCCGCGGCTTCGGCCGAGGCGGGCGGAGCGGCGGCCGGGCGAGGGGGAGGCGGGGGCGAGGTCGGGGTCGGAAGGGCCCGCCATTGGTCGGGAGACGGCGATCGGCGAGGTTAGGGTAGAGTTTCGTGCTATGCACCACGTCGGGTATGGGGATTTGTGAGGTTGCGGGCCGGAGAGGAGCCGATGGAGGTGGGGGTGAAGGCGGGAAGAAGAAGTAGGCGGTGCGGTTCGGGCAGTTTTGCCACTTTGTGGGGGTGGTGGCCTGGTGGGGTAGTGGTTTGTTTCGGAAATACTATCCACCGCGCGTGCGGCGAATTGCCGAGGGCCGCACCCCTGCTAAAGACGAATTAGCTGACATCAGTGTTACTCTAAAGTGAATTCGAAGATTCGGAAGTGCGGGGGCGCATGTGTGTGGCATGCGTTTGTGTTTATAGCTCGGTCTTTTGGCTAAATTTAAAAAAAAAGATTCGAAAGTGTACAACTTTAAACTGACTATGCCACTCGTGATCCGTTTGAACTATTATGTTTCTTACGATGAGATTCATAACAAGGTTCAACTTACATATATGTCGGCTTTATTTAGTTGCAGCTTACGCCGAATGATGTAGTTATTTTTTTTTTGGTTGTTCCACCTGATTATTCGTTTTGTTCTACTTGAGTCTTCGTATTGTTGGATAGAATAGAATAGGGTTAATTGGATATATGTCACTGTAGGAATCGTTTATTCGAGATTTGCCATCGTTCCTTTGCTTTTTCGAACGATGCCATTATGAAACCGTGCTTATTCAAATATGCCACCGTCGCGACACGTGTCCCGTTCGGTCAAACCGAGCGACGACTCAAACCTATTAGGACGATTTTGCCTCTCCATACTACGAATTTCTATATTTAATTTAAGGCTAAAATGGTATTAATATTTTATGAAAATTTTATCAAGCTCTGAAATAGTATTATTAATTTTATATAAAGTTTTGAAAATTTTATCTTTTATATTTAAATTTTAAAAATTCGACATTGCTATTTTCTATTTTGAACTTTATTTGTTTTCTATTTTTGAATTTCCAAAAGTTTCAAATGTAAGTTTTAATTTTTATATTTTTACCGAGGTAGATGAGGATCTCGGATCACCAAGGTAAAAATCTTAGCTTCAGATCTTCTTTGGAGATTTCTACAAAATTCTGACAAGACTTTGATACGGAGGGGCAAAATCGTCCGAATTGCGCTTGGTTTGACCGGACGGGATACGTGTCGCTAGCGGTGGCATATTTCGAATAAGCACGGTTTTATAATGGCATCGTTCGAAAAAGCAAAGAAACGATGACAAATCTCGAATAAGCGGTTCCTACAGTGGTATATATCCAATTAACCCAATAGAATAACATAAGATCAACGAAAATAAGACAGAGATGTAGATCTTTTTGCATGTATGAACAAAACTAATGGAACATTATCCTCGAATTAATGGAGCACCGTCTAAAAGAGCGATAGAACACATGAACTGCTGAAATACCGACTACAAACTGAAGGAACATCAGCTCTGAACTAATGAAACACTACCGATAAACCACTAGTAATTTTACAACAATTAATCTAGTAATTTTGGCCTTGAATTGCTAGTGATACTTCCAGTTATTGCTAGAGAGTATTGTTTACTGTTATTGAGCTAGATTACTGCTATCAGTATGTTTTTTTATCATTGGTAAACATGTGTTCGTGTTGCTATTACAATTCTGATTATAGTC